>CM035443.1:106353542-106541042 GCA_020310875.1 Ceratopteris richardii | reverse complement strand
TAACTTGAGTCCTCATTACTATTAAAAGTTAAGGTAATTCAAGCTTCCGATCATGGGAAGCATAAGGTAGTATCTTCCATAGCAGAGAGAGTGTTTCAATGCTCTAGCTTGAATCAACAGCAAAAAGAGAAGACTCGTTGTAAGGCCCTTTGTTATGGATGCCTAGGGCAACATTCATATTGGTTATATCCAAAGAAGAAAAAGATATCAACAATGATGGTGATGGAGGAAGAACAATCTTCATCTACTCTATCATTTTCTTCTGATTTTGATCTAGTGGATATAGATACACAGACGGATCCTCCATCTAAAAATAAGCACTCCATTTTGAATATCACGGTTATCAAGAAGCACAAAAGGATTATCAATTCCTTAACACGAGTTGGTAGTCATGAAAGAGGAAGTAAATAGATACCCCATAAATGTTTTGTTTGATACAAGATCCACATACAATGTAGTAAACTCTTCACTTTTTAAGAGCCTAAAGTTAAAAACAAGTCCGAATATACTTATCCAGTTGAGTTAGCAAATGGAAAGGGATCTAAGACTTAAGATCGAGGAGTGGTCAGATTGCATGTCCAAATTCAATCTTAAAAAGATAAGCTAGGTTTCGAGACCATCAAGCTGGCTAGATTTGACCTCACGCTTAAAAAACAATGGCGTGTAAGTAAGAATCCCATTATTGATTTTGGGGCACGTGTATCAATTTTTCGATAAGGTCCACCTCATTACCATCTATGGGAATTTAGTTATCTAAAACTAAATACAAAAATTTAACTATGCTACGATGAAAGCAATATAAGTATCTTTACTATCTTTATCTTTTGTATTTTGAGTACAAAGAATTGTTATCTTTATAGACTCAAACTATATAGAAAGCTCAACTAGCTTCTAAGATAAGAACTGAGTTTCAAAATTTGTTTCTTTTAGAATTACCAACAAGTCCTCTGTCTGTAAAAATGTGAACCATAGGATCAAACTTATGCCATGAACTTATCCACAAGCTAGACAGTCATATCACATGAGTCTACAAGAGGCAAAAGTACTTCGCATAGTCCGGAGTATCTCGAGAAGATTTTGCAGTTTTTCATAGACATGAAAGCTAATCTTAAGATAGTTCAATCCAATCTTCGGTAAGCTGCTCAGAGGATTAAAGCTTTTACAGATAACCATTGTACACTACGTACCATTCCATGAAGATGATCGTGTGTCATTTACAAGTACCACTTTATTCTTCATTGACAATGGATCAAAAACCCAAGTTGCCACCTAGCTTTTGTGGACCTTGGACAATAATCAAGAAGATTAGTGATGTCGATTACAAATTACAATTACCAAATGATTGTAGAATTCACCCAGTTTTCCATGTTGGAAAGCTGAGATCATTCATTTCTTGAGTACTGTATAGATGGTATAGTTGCTTTAGAAGATAGAACATCTGAGCCAGATATTTTTTTCAGAATTCTAGATAAGATGGAACAGCAGTTGCAAAATCGCTCTATACCAAAATATTTAGTAGCATGGACTAACTGTCCACTCAAAGATATTACTTGGGAATCCAAAGTTTTGATACCAAATGTGAGGTCCAAATAAGCTACATACCACTCTCCTCCCAACTTTAAGTAGCCCTTGCCCTCATGCACATTTAGAGTCCTCTAGAAGGGTCCATAGTTCCTCATAGCCACCCTCATTATATGAAATAACCCCCATAAGCAAACGAGCTCATGCTAGAGCCTTGGCTCCCCAAGGTCTTGTTCTTGACCCATCTAGGGCCTTCGACCAATATGGGTAGACCAATGGTAGAGCATAGAGGTCTAAATAGAATCTAACACTAAATCATGATGATAGACTTGTCAATTGAATAAAAACAGATGTTTTTGAGTTTCCATCCCATCTATGAAACAGATAGATTAAGCTTGTTGGTTGATAGCTGTAAGCACTAGACTTGCCGATTTATCGCAGAAATATTCATGTATACTCTCTGTTGGAGTCCAGAAGGATGTCATGCTAAAAGAGAGATGAGTGATAAGAGAAAGGATACCCAAAAAATATGGGTGATAGTAAAACAGAACAAATATTACACAAACTATAACACTTTAGACCCAAAGAACGAGCTTCTGAAAGAGAGAAATCATATACCTGACAAGGTGTGGTTTAAGGCAATGAATTAAAAATATACATTTCCTGCCTTTAGTTGCATAGACATAATTACACTCTTCAGATAGCAGTAATGCTCATGACCCTTTGCAAAAACTAACCACAGAAAACCTCTTTCTTAAACTCAAAAAATTGGAAATAGGTTCTTGTATTGATACTCGCAGGAGTTCAAATTTGTGTCAAAGACTTGGAACCCCAACGGTAAATTTGTGGTCATGCCGATTTTAATCTATTGGGCACTACTGATACCATTGTAAAGACAAACGGAAGCAAAACTTTCGACACAAAAAACTTCCAACTGCTGGTTTATGCCCAAAAAAAAGAATAAAGACCCACCTTTGGAGACCGTAATCCCTGTCCGGAGTACAACTGTCAAAGCCTAAATTATTTTACCTCATTTGCACTTTCATCCTTGCTGCAGCTTTAAAGTGCATAAAACATCAGAAAAGAAACAATAGAGCCCATACCACCCTCTGTAGCCTGGGACAATAGTTTAAAGTCTAATGATGCCTGTGACAAAGGTTTTGAAACAAACAATGGGACTCAATGTAATGTAAACAAAAATCATCCAAATCAAATCGTACAAAGTCAAAAACGAATAACAAATGCTGGCAGTGCCCATGAATTTTCACCTAAACTCTAATGAAATGAATACTATTCCAGAGAATGATCTTCTGGGCTGTAATATTCAGCTACAAGCCTGTAGATATATGAAGGGTTGTGACCACCCCTACATAAGAACAGAATCAAATCAGTTATAATATAATCCAGACTAAAATAATCACATGAATGGAAAATATCAATATAGTGTCTTACATGTCTGTTATAAATAGGCTCACAAGCTCAGGAGGAATATAATCAAAACTTGGGTTCATAGCAAGTAGATCTGGTACATTGAGAGCCGCATCTATATACTCCATGGATTCCTCATGCTCCAATATTTGTGATAGTGATTTCATCTCATTGACTAGAACATAAGGATTGTGTGGATATAATGGACAGAGCTGCTCACAGAAAAGAGAAAAGAAACATCCAAATCATTTCCCCAAAAAAAAAAATTCTAGATGCTACAAGAGAATGTGGACATGACAGTTCCCACCTTGTACATCCCTGCCAAAACAACAAAAGGAACTGCATGACGGCGAGCTGCAAGAGCAACCATATGCAATCCTGTTGGGGCTATTACTCCACCATTGGCCATCACTGCATGAGCACCTATGATAACCTTTTCCGAAAGCCGAAACAAAATATCATGATTACTCGAAAGCATGTTCTCCAAAGATTATATTGAAACAATAGAGATTACCATGTCTACTCTGGACATCATGGCAAATACAGCAGAGTCTGTTATAAGAGTCGTCTGAAGGTTCAGAGCTGCTAGCTCCTTAGCAAGTGTATGCCCAAGATACCTGATACAGTTGGATAACGCTTAACCAGGCTTTTAAAAAGGTATGGTGACATGTCAGTCATATTGTACATGATACATTACATAATAATAAACGAATTAAATGGAGCACACAAACTTTTAATATTATTATTATAGACATGGTTTTCACAAAGAAGCTGCTTCATGACAAACTCATCTGGCAGTATTCCTGCTTGAGCAAAGATAAACACTATAATGCCAGTATTCATATGCACCTTGGAGCACCTTCTGCAACAAACACTTCAAAAGATCTTTTTTTCTTTGCTTCACGTAAAAATTGCAGCAATGTCCTCGAATGCCCGAGTGTAAGTATTACTTCACTGGCCACAAAAAATCATCAGACACATGTCAGCAAATAAATGTAGTCTCTGCTTATACACTCATCATAAATGATACTAAAGGAATGCATACTTTTGGTGAATGTGCTCTAGGGCCTGCTCTGCTATCTGTGCATGGTTATTGTTGATGTCCTCCAGCAGTTCATTGATTCCTTCAATAATAGAATGTTTTAGCTTCCATCCTTTCGAGTTCTTCTCAGAAGCTGTTGAAGTGCAACTCATAACTGTAACCAACAACAATAGAAGGAAGATAATAACAAACTTTTTGCCATCATCTGCACAACTTACATCTGCTTCTCTCCTCTGAATCGCCTGCAGAAGACGATGAAACAATTGCTACAGCAGGAATAACTGCTGATTCAAGCAGGTTATGGAGCGATGGTGCTCGTAAAACATTCCTATTGGCTGCTGCAAGTACTGCTGCGGACAAAACTGGTAGGCCATCATCATCGCTGTTATTATTGTCATCACTATCAAAGGTTGTTTCCCCTTCATCTTCTGTATTATTTGCAATCGACACCTCCTCTTCACGTATTATATGTAGGACTCGTCTTACGACATTCCCAACAGCCAATTCTACAAGGTTTAGAGCATCAGAACCCATTACTAGACATTAAAATAACACCATTTCACTGAAATAATGTGAAAACCTAAAAGACATTGTTGAAAGATGAAATATAGAAGACACCCTAGCTGCCCATAATCAGGCAGAAAAAACAAAGATATGAGAAATAACTCTGGGATTGAAGTGAAGATAGAGAAATTCTGTGTCAAATGTAGGGGTGCGGAATATTGATTCTAGACCAGCTGTTGATGATATTTTCCTGATAGAAATATGCAAAGCACAAGTACCCCTCACAGTTCAATGCAGATGAGACCAGATAATATTTACAAAGCATAGAGAAACCCCAAACAAAGCATGAAACATATGTATGAAGTCAAAAGTATAGACATAGGGAGAAGATCATGTAATTAAAAGTTTCTTCTTTTAGAGTATGATGGAGAAGATATGTTAAAATGTTTGTTTGCTTTTTTTCTTTTTTCTTTTTAACAAATGCTTACTCCAACAAGTGGCTCTAATATCTGGCTGAATGCACAAATCAAATTATGAACAGAGGTCCTATCACGAAGGTGCCCTAATGCGAAATCAGAAACTATTGAATAAAAAGACTGCTGCAAACAACTGAAGTGCTTTATGGCCCAGCTAAACCAACAAAGGTAGAACAAGTTCCCAAATAAGGTAGCATAAAGGTAAGACTTCACTTTTCTAACATTGAGGTTCTGGAGTTAAGCCTCACTCTTGCTACCTCACCTTCAAAGGGAAACCTGTGCTCACTTACTGGTTAACCTTACCTGAGTTTACCTACTCCAAAAGTTGGGAAATGATCTTATAAAATGGATTACCGAGTAAGGATCCCTGTTGCAGTGTTCTCAATGCTCCCATGCACATTCATCAGTGCTCAAGGTATCAGAGTCTATCCTCTATCGTGCACAGCTTTTACCTGCTATTGTTAAGTTCATGATGTCCATCTCCCAGCTCTTGCCAAACCATCTTAGATGACTAACATTCGAAAGGAAAAATCTTGCCACACTATGCATTTCTTCTATTTTATAGAAGGCAAACAAAGAATATAAAGAATCATTCGATACCATTCCGTGTTTAAGGTAGAAACAGAGTATGGCATTCATTAGTTGCTATGCTGAGGAACAAAACATCAACTCCCTCCAATATTGTTGAATAAGAACAGCACAGATAACCTATGAACTGCTTTGCTATGTTTGGCTCAGTGCCGAAAATGGATAACTATGATCTGCTACATATCAGAACTTCTTTAATAGTCATGTCAAATGTGCAAGTGACAACAACAGAAGTAATCAACATTCTGCAACCTTGCATGATCAGCATGTCCATGAACTTATTTCTGGAAATATGTATGAGATGGACAGGAACTTATAGATTTTAAAAATTCTTTAAACTACTCACCAATAGGGCTTGCTGCTACCAGGCGGGCACCGACAGTCTTGACTGCATCAATGAATGAAGAAGCTTGACCAGAATGTGAAGCACGATGTTGGACAATCACTTGACGAAGTAGGAGTACTGTGTGCTTAGCTGAATCAAATGAACCTTCAATCTGTCTGATTATCTCAAAAAAGGCCAGGATAATTTCTTTGTTAGAACTGACTACTGAGTTTAAGTAAACAAAATACAGAGTTTAGTTTCAGACCATTTGAATATAACATGAAAAACTCTAGCCCACATTTTGACTGAATTCTAGCAAATCATTGCATGGACTCAGCATATGCCAAGTTATATGGCATATATTGTTAGAAAAATTTTCTATTGACCGCTCTTAAAAACCATAAGGCCAATTCCCTTACTCCAAGGTAGGTTACTATCTTTGCATCTAAGCATAAAAAACTAAATCCCCGATTTGGGAAGCCGCATTCATACAGTGCTTTGTAAATCTTGCATAGGGATGGTGCAACAACTGCAGGGACAGAGATCGGTCATGTTGTTGCCCCATTCTTGATAAGTTATCTGTGAAAAGAGCTTCCAGCAAGGTGATAAGTTTCGTAAGGTTAGGTTCAAACTTATTACACACACACAGACACACACACACACACACACACACACACACACACACACACACACACACACACACACACACACACACATATATATATATATATATATATATATATATATATATATATATACACTCTCATAAAATAAATAAATAAATAAATAAATAAATATATATATATATATATATATATATATATATATATATATATATATATATATATATATATATATATATATATATATATATATATATATATATATATATACACTCATAAAATAAATACTAAATGAGATAAATTAGCCATTAATTATGAAAAATGTAATTAGTAACTTATAAAAGTACAATGATACATACATGATACAATAGTGACTAGAAAGAAGTAACAAGAGAGAGGGTAGCAAGAATTAGAAGAGAACAAGGTGAGGCCTCCTGAGTCGTAACTACCATAGAAGAGGGAGATAATATAGGTATATCATGGATATCCTCCAACACATGATTCGAAACATCTGAGCTGGATGTGAAATGTAATACATGTACATTTAAGTTTTCAAAAATCGATACACAATGTTCATATATTTCGGTAGTGTTGTGTTTGAACACACTTAGGACCACCGGGGCATTTTTTCCCCTCTTTAGAAGGCTTTTTTCCCCAGCTTGTATATACGCCTATAACCCTATCGGGTCACTTATCTTTGTACATTCACTTAGTAACATATTCAATATTGTGCATTGTATCAGAGCAGGTCGCCGCTTCATCTAGGGCGTCATCAACACCCCTCCAGTCACAATCTTATAATCACACAAAAATTGGTTAGCATACCCTGAACTCGTTTCGACCTCCGAATGCACTATCGCAGCGCCTATGCAGGCAATTTCGTCCTTTTGTGCCAAACATATATACAGTTTTCGATTTGCAAGTACAAGTGGCTCGAAGTCTGCTACAGGTTTAGCAAAGCTTGACAAAGTAATTATGTTTAACTTTTTGAGATACAATCATTTTTCTGCATCAGGGTATTTAGTCAGTGACCATGGCTGAAAGCAATGATGTATTTTGTATGTTGCTTGTCGAGGACAAGTTGGATGGTATCTAATTACCCATTATGGGTATATATGATGCATCATGTATTGGTAGCAAAAGGGTTGTGGAATATTGTAGGGGGTATTGAGAACTCCCTACTACACTTGCGAATGCAGTTACTGAAGGTGATGCAAATGGCATAGAAGATGATCATCTTCACATTCCGTTTGTGTTGCACTTCCTGCTCCACCTATTGCATAGCACTTTAGATATGATGGAAGAGATGCTCAGGCACACGCATTGATAGTTTTGTGTGTCAAACGTGCCACCCTCACATTCTCTCTTGCAAAACAACAAAAGATGCTTTGGATACGCTTACCACTTTATACCTGGCAAGAAATGAGACTCATGTTGCTAACCTTCGAAAAAAGTTAGAGAGTGAACATATGAATGAAGGAGATTCAATGGACAGTTTTTTGACAAAGATCAAAGGTTTGAAGGCGCATTTGATTTCTGTTGATGAAGTCTTGCCAGACAATTCATTTGTGCAGAACGTTCTTAATAGTCTTCCATATTCATATCATAGTTTCGCTCCTACTCTTCGATTGATGATGAAAAGCAATCCAAATGCCTTCACATTTGAGGAGTTCGTCTCTCTTTTGTTGCACGAAGATGAATCTAGGTAGAGCAAGTCAATTATGCGCGTTGCAGATCAAGCTTTCTTAGCTAGTCAGAACGGCAAAGGCAAATGGAGCTTATCTACAAGCAGAAATCTGCTAATGTCGCAGAGTCAAAGAAGGAAGACAAAGATGAGAAGAAACAGTTTTGCAAATACTGTAAAGGAATGATCATGTCATAAAGAGTTGTCCAAACCTGGCTGCAAAAGAGGCAAAGAAGAAAGAAGCTACAATGGTTGTTGCAAAGGCCTCTACACCAAAAACAAAGTCTTCTGATCTTGTTCAAAATGAAGAATGGGCGTTTACTACTGCTTGCAGCTATGACCAATCTTCTCATGAGCAATGTATATCTGTAGTAGACTCAGATATTTGGTACTTTGATAGTGGGACAACCAAAAATATTATCTCGCAATGAAATTTCTTAAGCCCACTTGAGCCTTCCCTTACAGCGAATATTGTCGCATGCACAAACTCCTACTCATATCCTATAATGGGAGTTGGTAAGATCATTTTGACTTCTGTTGATGGTAGTTCTTTCATATTGTCAGATGCTTTGTATGTGTCAAGGATCAAGAAAAATATGTTGTCACCTTCATCATTAGCCAAGATTGTCTTGGATGTGAAATTTTTTGATGAAAGGTATACAGTTCATGATCTCTCAAATGGAGATATCATTATTTATTCTTGCATTTTTTTATAAGCTCATAGACTATGCAAAATCTGTCAATGATTCAGCATGTGCAGTTCAAGATTCTCAGGCAATCTCATATGCAAAGCTTTGGCATGCACGCTTCAGTCATCTGAAATATGCTAGTTTGCTACACCTAAAGAAATTTGAAATGGTATCCTCTCTGTCCAAACTTAAGGCACCTTGTAAACATGTCTGTGAAGGATGTATTTTGGGCAAAATGCTCTTGGAAATCAATGTACATATGGTCCATTTCAAGCAAATTCACATTTAGGACTTACCATTTTTGTACAGTTTGGGTAAAACTTTTTTAGGCTAGATAGATAGAGCCTGGCAAGAGCTATCTAGTGATATGCTTCATTCAGTCACCAAAGGTCAGACTTGGGAGAAAAATCAAACCCTAATTCTGCCCTAAAATGGAGGATGAACATTTTGAGGTCCAAACTCTTGAAAAGCTAGGTAAATTAGTCAAGATGACAAAAAGCAAGTAATTTGGGCGATTAAAATAAAGCAGCACCAAAAATAGCGATAGCATTTTTAAAATTAGCCAAAAGCTAATTTTTTACGATCTCATTAAAAAAAAACTTGCGATGATAGCTTTTCAGCCCATCAATGGAGTTTTTCGCTATTTTTTCGCTACAACTTTATTGGAGGACTACAAGGCTATATAAGGAGGTCATGGCACACTCTTGGATATCTTGAAGCTAGAGTTGATGCTTACTTTGTGTCAATTTTGGAGTTATGAAGCTTTGGAGGTGAAGGAGAGGCTACTCTCTTGGAGCAAGGAGTCTTCTACTAACCTTATTTCTGTTTTTAGGGTTTCTGAACCCTAATTTCAGAATTAGGGTTTGCTGATTTTCATATTTGTTGCACTTTCTTGAGAGGTTAGGTTCACTTCGTTGCTCATTCGCTTCACACACATTCAGATTATAACAGCATAATCTGAAATTTTGTACATCATCATCATCTTGGCTATTCTTCCATTTAGTGAGTGCACCACATCATATGGTTGAGTAGTACTCCCATGTTGTAATTCGGCCATCTATATTTAGTGAGTAAGCAATTTGCTTACGTTACTTACTCTTGTCTCAAAATCTCTTTCTATCTCTCTTATCATCTTGTTTAATTAAGTGTCTATGCTCAAAGGTTTTTAGTGTTGGAAGATCTTGGGGCCCCAAATTCCAACAAATGCAGCATTCTTCCTTCCCTAAAGATGGTTCTGTAACTTGTTAGAGCTTCTCATAAATTGTAGCTTGTTCATAGTGATGTTTGTGGTCCTATGCACGCATCTTCTTTTGGGAACTATCTTTACTTGGTGACTTCTATTGATGATTTTTCTAGGCATGCATGGGTGTATCCATTGAAAGCAAAGTCCAAAGTGTTTATGTGCTTCAAACAGTTTTTGGTTATGGCTTAAAATCTGTCAGCATGTAAATTGCGCACCCTCCGTTCTGATCGAGGGGGGGAAAAAATCTAGCTAAGCGTGGGATAAAACATCAGTGTATAGTGCCATATACACCTCAACAAAATGGCGTTGTTGAAAGAAAGAACAAGTCTCTCATGGAGATGGCGAGATGTATGGTCAAAAGTCAAGCTTTATCACATAGTTTCGGGCTTGAGGCCGTTATGTGTGCAACATATCTACTTAATATGTGTCCCACCAAAGCACTGCAATCGATCACTCCATATGAGGCTTGGCATAGTCGAAAGCCATCTGTTGCTCATTTGCACGTTGCATCAGTGCACGTTGCATCAGTGCCTGAACAACACCAGAAATTGGATGATAAGGAAGTGAAATGTAAGCATGGTCGCAAGTCATCTCTTGCTCATCTGCGTATTGCATTAGTGCTTGAACAACGGAAGAAATTGATACAATTGTGAAAGCAAAGGCTCTTCTCTTTATCATCCACAAATTAAACGCATTTTGGTTAGCCGTGATGTTGTTTTTGTGGAAGATGCGATTCAGCCATTACTTTCATGTACTAAGGAGACATCAATTAGCTCCAAAGATGTATTGACATCTTTTAACAGGTGGACAGTCAAGAGCCGGTCTAAGTGCCAGTCCAACTGAGGCAGTTTTTCAACCTTTGCAAATTCCACATGATGATGCAGATCATTCCATTTTTTATGTAAATTTACATGATGCACTTGTTAATGAGAGGGCTCATATAGAGGCAGCGAAAACTATGCCTAAATGGTTGGTGCATACTTTGTAAGATAGCAAATTAAATGCACCTTTGTCATATCGTATACTCGTTCAGGATCTCATAGTGTTTCTTTTGCATCAAATTGCTATGCAATGGCTGCCTCTAGTCTTTGTGACGAGAATGAGCCTTTTGCTTTTGATGAAGCACAAAATTCAAAAAATTAGATGGAAGCTATACAATCAGAATCCAATGTCATTATGAAGACCTTGCTTTTATGTGATTTGCCTCCGGGCAAAAAGACCATCGGCACTAAATGGATATACAAGCCGAAGCGTAAGCGTGATGGAACAGTTGATAGGTATAAGGCTAGGCTTGTTGCAAAAGGTTATGCTCAAGAAAGAGGCATTGATTTTGATGAGACGTTTGCATCCACTTGTCGAATGACCAATATTCGTAGCATTTGTGCACTTGTAGCTCATCATGGTTGGAATGTACATCAGTTCGACATGAAAATTGTATTTTTGAATGGTGACTTACATGAAGAAATGTATGTATTTCAGCCCCGTGGTTTTGTGCCAAAAGGGCATGAAAACAAAGTATGCAAGTTGAAAAATGCATTATATGGTTTGAAGTCAGCACCACGTGCTTGGTATGAAAAGATACACGGCTACTTGATTGCACATGGTTTTGAGACCAGTCCAGCTCAGAGAACCTTACATGTTAAGCTCAAAGAACCTTACATGTTAAGCATGGAGATGATATACTTCTCATCATTGTTGTGTATGTTGATGACATGCTTCTCACTTGCCCTAATGAGAAGCATATTGCTGATTTTAAGGCTGAGTTGCATGCTTCTTTTGAGATGTCAGATTTGGGGCATTTGCATCATTATTTGGGCGTTTAGTTTATGCAAGTTGATGGGGGAATAGCTTCGTGTCAAAGGAAATATATTGACACATTATTGCAATGTTTTGGCCTTGAAGATTGTAAACCTATTGCTACTCCCATGAAAACAGGTTTACGGTTCAGTCTTCATGATGTTGGGGATGCATTTGATGTTGTTCTCTATCAATAGGATGTTGGATGCTTGATTTACTTATGCATAACTCTGTCTGACATTCAGTTTGTTGTTTCTCAGATGAGCAGGGTTATGCATTGCCCATTGGCAGGCGGTTAAGGGCACCTTTCACTACTTGAGTGGTACCTGGCTATTTGGAATGTTTTATCTCAAGTGGGAATCACCACCTTCCGCCACCACCATCTTCACCGATGGTCCGAGCGCATTGGCGATTGCGAGGAACCTGTGTTCCATGCTCGCACAAAGCACATTGAGGTGCATTATCATTATGTCAGGGAGAGGTTCTCTGCTCGAGAGATCACTTTGGCATATGCGGCATGCTCCCACACAGGATAACATTGCATACCTGTTTACAAAGGCACTGCCTAAGGAGAAGTTCGAAGCTTTCCACAAAGCTTTGGGTTCACTTCCTTGTGTGGACTGATCTCTATCCACATAGCTTGGCACTTCCTTAAAAATGAGTGCCCATTGTTTGTTCACCGCATCACTCTTAGGGGGGATTTGTTGATATATTTCGGTAGTGATGTGAGTGAACACACTTAGGACCGCCAGGGCATTTTTTCCCTCTTTAGGAGGTTTCCCCCTGGCTTGTATGTATGCTTATAACCCTAACAGGTCACTTATCTTTATAAATTCACTTGGTAACACATTCAGTATTATGTGTTGTGCTCCAAGCTTCTTCTTCTTCCTTGTGTTGATCGTGTGCTTTCGCAAACCTCAAACTCCAACACACACAACGTTAAAAATAACAACTTAAACCTCAACAAGCAAGAACCTTAAGAACCTTCCACTAACCCAATGGAAATAACTGAAAGAACCTTACGTGGCATTTGATTAGTGAACCGAATCTACCTTGACTCCCAAAGACCCTAATCTTATGTGCTCTTTTACTGAGGAAGTTGAAAAAGAAGATAGGTGCCAAAAGAGGGAGAAAGTAGAGAGAGGGTTTATGCGGCTTCATGATTCAATGAGGAGATGAAGTGGAAAGACTTTAGATACCTCCCAATCATGAATTTGACTTTTGGAGCCGTGCTTATTAAAATTAGGTCCTTTGGATATACATGAGTTATAATTTTGTCATACTTATGTGTCTCTCTAGTAGCTTTGATTTGAATCATTTCCTTATACATAGGCACTTTTTACTCGAGAGCTCGCTAGAGGTTTTTTCTCATGTAACCACATATAAATGGCATACTCATATGTGGTGGCCGTACGTTTACGTTGTACATACGAATACACTTATAGCTCTCACTTCATTCATTCTCATATTACTAGTCATTGTTCATTATCTATCAAAAGAGAGCTCTTCTCGTCATCCTG
The DNA here is from genome assembly GCA_020310875.1 of Ceratopteris richardii. Classification (NCBI taxonomy): domain Eukaryota; kingdom Viridiplantae; phylum Streptophyta; class Polypodiopsida; order Polypodiales; family Pteridaceae; genus Ceratopteris; species Ceratopteris richardii. The sequence goes on along the minus strand of CM035443.1, from coordinate 106,527,602 downwards.
TTTCTTCTTGCTTCAATCTCCTTCTTTGTTCTTGTGTGTACTTCAATTCGTGCTTCCTCACTCCCCACCCAATAATGGTATCAGAGCAAATTCAGCTCCTTCTCAACCTGTTGTTTTTTGCATCCACATATGCGTGCACTTTTATTGATGAAAATCAATTCGGGAACATAGAAGTACAAGGTTAAGCACTCAGAGAATATTTCCACCCGACGTGCTAGAGTTTTACCCCTCTTTCAAGGCCATTCATGGATTCATAATTGCCATCAGTGTAACATATTGTGAGCTTCATTTATGTATCTGTGTGAAGCCTTTGGCTAATATCCATATGCATTCCTCTTGGTCTTGTACACCCACCTGTTTTGGACTATCTTCATGCCCTCCTTCGTGGGTACTAGTTCCCAAGTGTTGTTCTCCTTAAGAGCTTTGAACTCTTCATACATAGCCTTCCTCCACTCTAGTTTTGTCTTTGCCTCCTCATAAAAATATGGCTCTTGATCTGCAATGACATTCATCATGTATGCATAGTCCTTTTCTATGAAAGAACCATATGTATACCTTTGGGGATGCCTTCTTCCTTATAGACCTCCTCTCTTGACCTTTGGGATATTGCTTCTTCAGTCTATTAAGCTTTACGTTAGGAGCATTGACCTCCTCAATCTTCTGACTCCTCTTAAGCTTCCCTAGTGTCATAGTCTGTCTCTTGCAACCTTCTATACTTTGAAGTATGGGATGATCTTTCATAATCATAAGTGTAAGAGTGATCATATGAGTGTACCTTAGATGTAGAAGCATCTGGTCCACTGATTGTGATTGACTCTTAAGGTTGAATCTTCACATTAAGGTCTGCATACTCATCTTGATCCTCTTCATCCAACTTTGTCTTGCCCTTGTTTCCCATTACATGACCTTGAATCATCAAACACAACATCTATTGACACATATAACTTCTTTGAGAGAGGGTTGTAGCACCTGCAGCCTTTTTGCTCATTTGCTTTGTTCTCACTTCACTAGGAACATGAACAAAGCATACACATCCACATACCTTGAGGTGCTCCATGGTTGGTTTCTTGCCATAATAGACTTCGTGTGGAGTCAAGTTGTGCACACCACCTTTTGGAACCCTATTTATCGAGTAACAAGTTGTATTCAAGTAACAAGTTGTATTCACAGCTTCATCCCAATAAGAGAATGGTAACATACCTTCATTTATGAGACATCTAGCTATCTTAACCAAATGCTTATTCTTCCTCTCTGCAATACCATTCTATTCTCTCTCTATCTCTCACTCATCTTCTTTTTGAGTATTAAGGCGTGTATGTTAAGGTTCATATGTTGGAAGATCTTGTAAACCTGTGATTATTGTTATTGAGGCCCACTCCACTTCCAACATTTGGTATCAGAGCATAGTTGACATATACCCTTAACAAGATGGGTGACTATAGACTTGAGAATGAAGACAAGCTTGAGGGCATGTCTAACTATGCAATGTGGAGTTTTAATGGTGATGATTCTATTAGTATCTAAGGACTTATGGAATATTGTCAATGGCACTTATCCAAGGTCAAGACAAGTCGGAGAAGATGTTGCTTCATCTTTGAGAACCCCTATTTCAATTTCTGCTCAACAAGAGGTTAAGGAAGGAAAAGAAGGAACTACTACAGAAGAGCAATCCAGATGGGATTCAAGGGATGCACTAACACTTTCATATATTGCCATGGGAGTCAAAAGGCATATTATACCTCAAATTAGGTCTTACAGAACCTCTCGTCAAGCTTGGTTGGAGTTAGAGAATCTCTATCAGGATTCAGAGCAGAAACACTACTAAGAAAGCTGATCTACGGAGACAAATCGCCAACACAAGGATGAAAGTTGGTGAATCAGTTCAGTCACATATTTTGAAACTCAAAGATTTACGAGGTCAGTTACTCAATGTTGGATTCAACATTTCAAATGAAGAGATGGTAAATACACTTCTAAACTCACTTCCATCTACATATCGTGCTTTTGTTACTTCTTTAACTCTCTTTATTTCATTTGAAAAGCTAGAGTTCCTGATACTTCAAGATGAAGTTCAACAAAAGGGTATTGAAGAGAACGATGAAGCCATGTTATTATCATCGAAGGGAGGCAAAGAAGGAGAAGACGAGTCAACAATCCAAGAAGAAAAGTAATTCTTCTAATCCTAAGTCTTCCAACCCTAGCCCTACCCCTAATGCTTCCTCTACACCCAAAGAAAAGTTTTCGACTACATCTGATTCAAAGAAAGGAGTATGCCATTATTGTAAGAAACCAAGTCATTTCATAACAGAATGCAGAACAAGGATTTTAATGAGAAGAAGATAACATCAGGTAATAGTGCTGAAGATGATCCAAAACCTAAATCTTCAAAGGTAGATTCATATGCATGTGCTACTATTGAAGAAGTAGCTTTTCATTATGCAGCATTAAATGCAAACTCAGATAATCCTTGGATTTTTTTATTCTGGAGCTACTAAGCATATGAAAAGTTGCCGAAAGGTATTTTCTTCCCTTTCTAACTCTTCAGGGAGAAGAGTTACCATTGCAGATGGTCATGATTTGGATATTGTAGGTGTTGGAGAAGTAAATCTTAAGTCAAGAGCATGTGGAAATTTCACAATTTCTAATGTTCTTTATGTTCCAGACATGAAGAAGAATTTGCTCTCTATCTCTACTTTCTTGTCAAATGGTTATAAAGTTGTTTTTAAGAAAGATTCATGTCAGATCCTCTCACCTAATGAGGAGGATTGTCTACTTCGAGGTAAAAACAAAAGTGTCATGTTTGCGTTATCCGAAATTATTCATGCTAATGTTGTTAGGTCTACTATACCTACAGAGAACATGAAGTTATGGCATGCTAGATTTGGTCATATTAGTTACACAGCTCTCAAGCATATCAAAGATCAAAGTATGGTGGAGAGTTTGCCTACTTTTGCTCTACAAGCTGATGCAGAGTCATGTGAAGGATGACTTGAAGAAAAGCTTCATAAACTACCTTTCAAGAAGCATGGATATATCAAAGCCACAAGGAAGTTGCAGATCATACATTCAGATGTGAATGGTTCAATGAGAACAAATTCTATTCAAAGTTTCAGATATTTTGTTATGTTTATGGATGATTTCTCAAGATATTCATGGATTTACAATCTTAAAGTAAAGTCAGAGGTTTTTCCTACTTTCAAGAAGTTCTTAGCTATGGTTGAAAATGAAAGTCAGTCAAAGATCTAGATTTTGAAAAGTGATAGAAGAGGAGAATACATGTCTAAAGACTTCAAGTCTTTTCTTGAAGACAAAGGTATCTCTCATCAACTCACTATTGCTTATACTCCAAAACAAAATGGTGTTGCACAGAGAAAGAATAGGATACTTGTTGAGATATGCGTAGTATGATGTCATCCAAAAAGCTTTCTCTCAAGTTTTGGTTTGATGCAGTACATAAAGCTAATCACATTTTGAATAGGTCTTCCACAAAAGCTTTGAAGGACATCACACCTTATGAAGCTTATTATGGGAAGAAACCCAATGTGAGTTACTTCAAAGTATTTGGTTCACATGCTTATGTTCACATTGAAAAGAAGGATCGTGGTAAACTTGATGTAAAAGCCATTAAAGCTGTCTTTATTGGTTATGCAATTGAAAGCAAAGGATACAAATTCTATGTTCTAGATACAAGTGATATCCTACTCTCACTCAATGCATATATAGCAAAAAATCAGGTTTATGATAAGAAGGAAGAGATTCCAAAGTTCATAAATGCAGATGACTATCCATTTTTCAAAAGGAATTTGGATTCTTATATTCAGCCATACAAGGGGGGTGATGAACCTATTCAAAACCTAAAAGATGTAGGTGAAGAGAGAGTTACATTACCTACATCAATACCTAGTCCATCATCAATACCTCTTGAAGTTCCAACTTATGAAGTTGGAGAAGATTCCAGAGTTCTAAAAGAAAGAGATACTCAAGAATCAGAAAAGATTCCACCACTTTTCAGGGATACGCCAAAGTGGTTATATCAAACCTGGAAGGACAATGATATAAAGAAATATAGTGGAAGAACTAGAAGTCAAACAAGAAGACAACAAGGAAACCAAGTAAATTGTTGGGGTAAAGGCCCTAAATGACCCCTCATATTTGTATACATTTGTATAGACCTTTATAAAGCTCATCATGTTCATTATTTATTCTTTTGGCCAAGTTCAATGTGAACTTGGCCAGGTCCTATAAATAATAACTTAAACTAAAGTTAGGATTACTTCCTCTTTTTGCAGAACCCACCAAAACAACTGCGCTCTCTCTCTCTCTCTCTCTCTCTCTCTCTCTCTCTCTCTCTCTCTCTCTCTCTCTCTCTCTCTCTCTCTCTCTCTCTCTCTCTCTCTCTCTCTCTCTCTCTCTCTCTCTCTCTCCATCAGCTGGACACTCACTTGGACACTAATCTACACACTCTACTCAGCTATCAGAGCTTCCATTGTAGCTTCTCCTTCAACTGAGGGTCCTCTTGAGCTTCAACAACTGGTATCGGAGCTTGGTGAAGACTTCAAAGCAGTTGTGCCACATTTTAGAGGTGTGCTCTTCAAATTTGGCAAAATCTTCAGATTTTGTCGCGCAAAAAGTGTCCTGCAGCAGCCCATACTTCGATTTTGCAAGACCTTTTGAGTTTCATCGCGAAGAAAAGACTTAGAATTGTTGCGCCACACTTTTGATGCAGCAAATATTCGATTTCTTGCAGCATTTTCAAACTTTGTCGCGAAGAAAGTGTTCCTCTCTATCTTATTGCTCAAAACAGGCTGTTTTCAGGTGTTTTACAGGTCTACACAGGTGTTTCGCGGCTCAAAACAGCTATACAGGTTTAGTATGTCATGTATTGAGGTGTGACAAGAGAAATTTGCTTATGTACAGCAAATTGTGGGATATTCTCTGAAATTTTGCTTGCTGGAATTTTCTGCAAGTAATTTCAGAAAATTGCAGATTTTAATTTTGTGTTCCAACTCGTCTGTTTTGCTCCATTTTACTCCCTTAACAGTTTGAAGCCATCGTTCACCACTTTTAGAGGTGGTACCCTGATTTTGGTGCACCTTGCCCAAATTTCAGCACACTAAGCTCTTCATTGTGCAATTATGGCGTCATCTTTCTCAGATGTGAAGAATCTATTTGAGATTCGACGATTCGATGGGACAGGTTTCGACTTGTGGAAGGAGAGAATCCAAGGTATTCTCTTTCTGAAGGATTGTGACAGGGCATTGGAGGCAGAAAAACCAAAAGCCATGTCACAAGATGCATGGCTGATCTTGAACAAGAAGTTTGTTACATATATCAAGATGGTTGTCTCTGATGAGATCTTGGTAGATCTCAAAAGTTTGACCTCTGCTTCAGAAATATGGGCAAAGCTGAAAGCAACTTATGAAAACACTACGCCTATTAACCAAGTGCATTTGATGCGGAAGCTTGTTGGCATGCAGCTAGATGAGTCCAAGAGTGCAGTTGAACACTTATCTCTCTTTCCAGGTACTTTGTCACGGTTGCAGGATTCAGGTATGGCTCCTTTTGATGACAAGCTTAAAGCCATTTTCTTGCTTATGACATTGCCTGACTCTTGAGAGACATTGGTAGTCTCATTGTCCAATAACCCCAACCTGACCTTTGATGGTGTTAGGGGTTCTATACTTAATGAAGAAATTAAGAGAAGAACAGGTGGTGAAGGTGGCATCTGAGCCACCATGGTTAGAGGCATGGTGATTAGAGGCAGAACAGATAAGAGGAGTAATAATGCACAAAGGAACAAGAGTAAGAGCAGGGAAAGGGGTAATAGCAGCAAGGGTAAAAGCAATAATGTAACATGCTATCAGTGTGGCAGGAAAGGCCACAAGAAACCAGATTGCCGCTATTGACTCCTATCAAGGAGTGTTTTTCTACTTTTACTACAGGCAGCCATGGCCATGTATACCTTGAAAACAGTCATGCATGTTCCATTGAGGGTATTGGCACAGTGCATTTCTCTACAAATGGCACTAATGAGCTGGTCTTGCATAATGTGCACTATGTACCAAGGATCAAGAAAAGCTTGCTTTCTGTGGGTCAAATGGATATGCATGGTTATAGCATTCTCTTTGAGAGAGGATCATGGAAAATGACAAAGGGATCAAGGCTGATTGTGAAAGGCACAAAGAAGGGAACTCTCTATTGCTTGCATGGAAAAGCCTTATCAGGGAAGTTTATTGCTTTGGCTGAAGTTCACTCCCATATGGAGTTCTGGCATAAGAAACTTGGCCATATGAGCCAAAAGGGTCTCACTAGGCTTCGTAACTTAAAGAAGCTTGATGCTAAAGGCACAAAGCTTGATTTCTGTAATGAATGTCAATATGGAAAGAAAGTGAAACGTTCCTTTAACTCTGGTGTGTCTCGTAAGTCTTGTGTACTTGATCTTGTTCATTCTAATGTATGTAGCATGCCTACCAAATCTATGGGGGGGTGCTTTGTATTTCATTTCTTTTGTTGATGATTTCTCTGGAAAAATTTGGTTTCAATTGCTTAAGTCTAAGGATGAAGCATTTGCTGCGTTTAAGTGTTTTCATGCATTTGTGACCACCCAAACATGTAAAAGGCTGAAATGCCTGTGTACAGATAATGGGGGTTGAGTACACAAGTGCTGAATTTAAGAAATTTTGTGAAAATTTGGGCATTAAGAGGGAGCTTACTGTTCCATACAGCCCCTCTTCTAATGGCGTGGCTGAATGCTATAATAGGACACTTTGTGAGAGGGTGAGATGCATGTTGTCCATAGCTAATCTCCCTCATGGATTTTGGGGAGAGGCACTCAAAACTGCAGTACATATATGCAATAGATCCCCTCACATGTCTTTGAAAGGTGACATCCTTGAAGAGGTTTGGTCTGGCAAACCTGCTTCATATGATCACTTACGCATCTTTGGTTGTGAGGCTTTTGTGCATATAAGGCCTGAAGCTAAGAAACAAACTTGACGCTAAGTTCATAAAAGGCCTCTTCATGGGATATGGAGAAGAAGGTGAGATGGGCTACAGAATTTGGATACCTCAGCCGAGATGTTGTTTTTACGCTAAGTTCATAAAAGGCCTCTTCATGGGATATGGAGAAGAAGGTGAGATGGGCTACAGAATTTGGATACCTCAGCCGAGATGTTTGTACGCAGCCGAGATGTTGTTTTTAATGAGGCGAGGCTGCTTCAAAACAATTGTGCCACAAGAGACGACCATAAAAGGGTCAGATTTTAGCATGACCAGCCACCTATTACGCCAAATTTTGACCCTCAGGCTGCACCACAAAGGACTGAAAATATTGATGATCCAGTGGTTTTTGAGCCAAAAGATAATGGACAGCAAGATGAGGCTCCTGAAGGGCATATGCAGCCAGATAATGATGCTGAAAATGGTGCTGGAAATAATGGGCAGCACCCTAACAATGATGATTTAGTCATACCACCTGATGTAAACCCTTTGCCAGACAATGTGGATCATTGGGTGAGACGATCTACTCATCCCAGGAGGAATGTAAGTAGATTTGATCCTTCATTGCACTATATTATGTTGACAGATGAAGGTGAGCCTCTCACATATAAAGAGGCAAAGACATGTGAGCTCAGCAGCAAGTGGGAGCTTGCTATGCAGGAAGAGGTCAAAGCCTTACATGCTAATGATACTTGGGATTTGGTTGAATTACCCAAAGGTAGGAAGGCCATTCCTAATAAATGGGTGTATAAAATCAAAATAGCTGATGGAAAGCCCAAGTACAAAGCAAGGCTGGTTGCAAAGGGATATGCCCAAACCAAAGGCATAGACTTTCAGGAAGTCTTTTCCCATGTGGTGAAGATGTCCACTTTGCGAGTGTTATTTGCTATAGTGGCACTCTTGATTTGGAATTAGACCAAATGGATGTACATACAACTTTCTTGCATGGTGATGTTGATGAAGAGCTTTACATGAAACAGCCCGAGGGGTTTGTTATTCCTGGAAAGGAACATTTGGTATGTAAGCTCAATAGAAGCTTGAATGGGCTGAAACAAGCTTCTAGGCAGTGGTACAAGAAGTTTGATGCTTTCATGCTCAAACAAAGATATAAAAGAAGCCATGCTGATCACTGTTTGAACACAAAAACTGATGTAGATGGCAGCCCTATTATTCTTGTTTTATGTGTTGATGATATGCTGATTGCTGGTAAGAAAAGAGACACCGTAGATGCTCTTAAATAGTAGCTGAAATCTGCTTTCTCAATGAAAGACCTTGGGGCAGCAGAGCATCTCCTTGGCGTGAGGATAAAGAGAAAGGGATCAGCACTTATTGTATTTGTCACAAGAAAAATACATTGAAAAGGTGCTGGACAGATTTAACATGGCTGATGCAAAGCCTCTTGGAGTGCCATTACAGCCATATGTTAAAGTTTCCAAGGAGAATTGCCCCAAAACACAAGAAACAATCAATGACATGCAAAATGTGCCTTATGCTTCAGCTTGTAGCTCACTTATGTATGCTATGGTTGCTACTAGGCCTGATATAGCCCATTCAGTGGGAGTTGTGAGCCGGTTCATGGCCAATCCAGGCAAAGCTCATTGGGAAGCAGTGAAGTCCATTTTGAGGTACTTGAAAGGGACCAAGAATAAATGTATTTGTTATGGCAAAGATCCATTCGAGCTGAAAGGCTTTTGTGACTCTGACATGGAAGGTGATGTGGATACTCGCAAATCCACAAGTGGATATATATATTTACTCTTGCAGGAGGTGCTATTTCATGGTGTTCTAAGTTGCAAAAGATTGTTGCTTTGTCCACTACGGAGGCTGAATATATCTCAGCCACTGAGGCTTCCAAGGAAGCCATTTGGCTCACATGTTTATGCAATGTTGGATAGGCGAAAAGCCTCTGAGAATATCCATCCGAGTTCAAGTCCGCTTTCCTTCAAGGACGAAGCGCAAAAAACGTCGATATGTTTTTTCGGAAAGATCGCTTTTCCCAATAAGGGTGGCACCGATTCATATGGCGATCACTTTTGGCGTAGCTTTTTCGTTGCATTTGTAGAATCGTATCAAAGCTATATAAAGTAGAGCTTGGCTCACTTGTTGAGTAATACTCAAGGAGCAATCTTCTCAAGCTACTCTTGGAGAAGATCTTGGAGGTGATCAAGGAGGAGGTCCTCTACATGAGGAAGAGTTGCTACTCTCTTCGAAGATTCATGCTCTACATCAGGAGATCTTGGAGGAGTTCGTGTCAGCCAGCCATCAGCATCTTGCTGAGTTATTGTGAGTAGCAAGGCTATTTCTGTTCACACTTGTTCATTCACTAATTTTTTATTTAGATAATCAAAATTCAAGTTTGCCATAAAACAATTCTAAATTTTTCATATTCTCCATATTCTCACAGACACACTCTTCATACCTCTTAGGCACACAATCTCTTGTATCTAGTTCTTATTCCTGCCTAGATTTAGATATTGTTAGTTTCTAATATATTCACACATCGTAATTTGACACTGGAACATAGATAGTGTAGCTTAGCCTCATAGCTTATCATTACACTTGAAAATCTCGTCTATTTTTTCTCTATCTCTCACTAATCTTCTTTTTGAATATTAAGGTGTGTATGTTAAAGTTCATGTGTTGGAAGATCCTGTAGCCATGTGATTATTGTTATTGAGGCCCATCCCTCTTCCAACATATCCATAGATCCTAAAGCAAGTCTTCCATGTGAGGAAATCTCATAGAATCCAGAGGTTGTGGTTTTTTCAAAACCACATTAATGCAGGTATGATTTGCACGGAATACTGAAGAAATCTCATTTTTCTTGCTCATAACATTCCATGAATTATTTGTAAACATCTATCCATGGTTCCCTGTTCCAGTGATTAGGTCACATCCAATTAAAAAAAAAAAAAACACTAAAGAGAGAGCGTGAGAGAGGAAGAGAGACAGAAAAAGATGCATACAATTATCTGCGAATGCAAATGAGATTAAGTTGTGAGATGAAGTTCACTGAAATACTAGACTTACAGTATCTAAGGTAGCCTTGATCAACTTGGTTTCATTCTTTTTTCTCATCATCTTAATTAAGGGTGTTCCCATTATAAACATCGAAATGTTCCCACTACGATAATGATAGTACTCCCATTACTATTTTCACAAAACAACTTTACAGTAAAGATAATAGAACGCATGGTTCATGGGCTTACTTTTAAAATGCGGATTGCAGATCATAACCATCGATGGAGAAGTTCCAGAAAGTGGGGTGGCAAGCAAGTTTGAATCCATACATGTAAAATCTACCTTCAGTTATTTATTGAAACTATATTTATTCATGAAAAAAAAAAACGTTTTTGTAGTCTAGGGAACACATTGCATCTTTCTGACAGACATAAATTCTGTAGTTCCAACAGCCGTTTGCAGCCTTGAGCCACAAGAATACACTCTCCTCGATGAGGTTATAATTCCTTTTTGACAACAAAAGCAAAAACAAGACTCTCTCTCTCTCTCTCTCTCTCTCTCTCTCTCTCTCTCTCTCTCTCTCTCTCTCTCTCTCTCTCTCTCTCTCTCTCTCTCTCTCTCTCTCTCTCTCTCTCTCTCTCTCTCTCTCTCTCTGTGTGTGTGTACGCGATCCCAGAAACACATTGAAGGATCTCACGTTTGAAGGAAGAGTACCTGCGCTGGAGCTTGAGAAGGAAGTCGCTGATGGCTAGCTGTAGCTCCGGCATGGCGCGTGCCATAACACAGCTTGCCACTGTATAAACATTGTAACAGAACACTGAATTATATTTGGTTCTGAAACAAGACAAATGAGAAAAGTAATTCTAGTGCCCGCCTTCACCATGCGATTTCGTGATTCTTGAATAATTCATGTTCATGTTTGTCATTTGGCTCGTTTGGAGCGTGAAAAGAGACCATGCACTTTTTCCAACCAACGTGGACTTTTTCAAACGTTACATTATTTATTTGTCAAAGACGTCTACTATACTAGTGAACACAATTGAGTCTTTTTCACTTGTGAGACATTCCAAGATTTTAATCATCAAAATTTGCTTTTTTTTTTTAAGTTAAATCTGTTATAAATCTTAACAATATTTAAATATAGTAAATTTTTTGTATGAACTAAAATAGTTATTTTTGTTTCAAACTTTCAAAAATACTTCTTCAATATATGCCCCACCAAACTTACACATGAAGATAAAAAAAACTTATCTTCACCCATTTTAGTGAGGGAGCAATCCAAGCAAGGATCCATTGTCCCATGGGTTATGTGCACGATGATTACAATATTGCAAATGCAAAAATAACAATATTTCATAGAGAGAGAAACAAGACAAAAAGCTTCTTCAAGCATTTCATCATACTCAGACCATAGTGTATATATTCATAGATGATTTCATTCTGACTACCATCTAGCTTTGCACTAGATAAGTTGAATCTAGTCCAAAGTATTAAAACAATTACAAGGGTGGGTTAGAAGTCATCCCTACATGTTATAAAGTAAGCCTATGGCATGGGCATGTAACCGGTTTGCACAAATAAAAAATCAAACATCGTTTGCCTGTTCTCATGAAGTGTCAGAAAGAACTTGAATGATGTGTGTGTGACTCTCCTCCCATCCATATATATCCTCTTGTACTCTAAAAATAGCAATGATCTGGAATGGTCTAGTGCCACCATGTGGCCATCATGCAACACTCATCCCCATCACTATAGAATACCTTAGGGTATCCCCCGAGCTTGGGACCTTGGCTAACTGGCCCTTGTCCCTCACACACATAGAATGATCCCTATGGACCAATGTCATGATCCCTATGGATCAATGTCTTACATTGTCTCCCCCTTCTAAAGATCATTGTCCTCAATGATCAATGAGGGAAAGTACTTGTGAACCAGAGCTTCTGATTCCCAAGTAGATTCAGTAAGTGGTAATCCTCTCCAGGCTACTAGATACTCCTAGATGACCCAATTCCTCAATCACGTTTGTCTCCTTTCCTATAAAGAAACAATACCTTCGATTAGATTATCCTCCTTGGAAATATACTTTCAAAGTTTACTAACATGAAACACTAGATGGACTCTGCAATCTGGAGGAAGCTCTAATTGGTATGCAACTTTACTTCGCATTTTAACTATCTTCCAAGGTCCACAAAACCTTGCTGAAAGCTTTCTACACTTCCCTGCATAGAGTGAAGTAGATCTAGTTGGTACCTGAAGAAAGACTCTATCTCCTTCCTCAAAGGATCTAGGAGATCTCTTCCTATCAGCATACTCTTTTGCCCTATCAACTGTTTGATGCATCTTGGCTTTAGCTACTTCTAAATTTGCTTGGAGGTTTGCTAAGAAGTCAGTAGCATTAGGACATTTCTTTGGCATGCCTATGGTACTAGGAGCATTGGGATTCATGCCATAGTTCATCTCAAAAGGAGACATGCATGTCATCTTGTGAGGCTTATTGTTATAAGAAAACTCAACTAGTGGCAAGTAACTATCCCAATTTGTCTGCCTCTCAGACACATATGCCCTCAACATGTCCTCGAGTATTTGATTGACCCCCTTGGTCTGACCATCTGTCTGAGGATGATCACCACTACTCATCTTTATTAATACTTTCAGTTTGTCAAATACAAACTTTTAAAAATGTCCTATGAATCCAACATCCCTATCTGAAACTATGAATGTCGGTAACCCACGCAATCTAAAGACATGCTAGATAAACAACTCCACTACCTATGGAGCTTCTATCAGATCTTGCATGGGTATGAAATGATCCATCTTGCTCAATCTGTCTACCACAACTAGGATAGTATCTTGCTTCCTTTGGGTCCACGATAACCCAACTATGAAGTCCATGGATACACTGTCCGAGTTATGATATGGAATCTATAAAGGATGCAAAAGACCTGGTGCATTTACCCTTTCTACTTTGTTGACTTGACACATAAAGCATTGTTGAACATAAGTGTGGACATCTCTAGCTAATACAGGCCACCAAAATGTTCTTTGAACAAGTTGTATTTTCTTGTCAACACTAGGATATCCTGCGCAAGGCACATCATGGTTATCATGCATGACTTTTCTTCTCAAATCCTAAGAATCTAGTATGCAAACCTTTCCTTTTTGTTTAACTCTTCATTCTCCTGTGAGAAATTGGAATACATAATGGACTTGTTCGCTCTGCTAGGGGAAGAAATAGTTGGAACTGTCCCGTCTCCTATAATAGATTCATCACTGATGGCTCTAATAACCTGTAACAAATGTGGATCTTTCACCTATGCTTCCTTTATCCCTTGAAGCAATGAGCTTTCTAGAATTGTAAAGCTCATTTGATACATTATCCGTGATAATGCATCAGTAACTATATTCTCTTTGCCTCTTCTATATAGGATTTCCATGTGAAACTCCCTCATGAGCTCAGCCCAATGAGCATGTCTCCCTCAAAGATCTGGCTGACTACAAAAATACTTAAGTGTATGGTGATCTATGTATACCTTAAAGTCTACACCATAAAGATAGTGTCTCCAGACTTTACGTTGTGCACTAGTCAATTTCTTGCTTTCAAAATCTATTGGCTTGCCATCTTGGCTCAAAACTGCCCCTATGGCTATGCCACTAGCATCTATCTCTAACTCAAGGGTTTTTGCGGATCTACCTCTTTGAGTATAGGAGCCTCTAAAACAACTTGTTTCAGAGTATCAAAATTCTCTTGTTGCTCTTGCTTCCATGCAAATGGAACTTTGCCTTAAAGCAAGTTCATCATAGGTGCTTCTATCGACGAATATGAAGAGATGAATTTCCGATAGAAATCAAAAAGTCCTAGAAATGACTGTAGTTGCTCTTCATCCTGAGGAGTAGGCCAAGATAAAATAATTTAAACCTTCTTGGTATCCATCTGAACCCCATCAGCTAATACCACATGCCCTAGATGCTCTATCCTCGGAAGAAACAACTGAGTCTTCTATATTTGTACATGATAGTAATCTTATTGAGTGCTCGGTAATCGACCCACATCGTATAAGACCCGTCTTTCCTCTTCACAAGAAGAATTGTTGCTGCAAAGGGTGAATAGCTGGGTCTAATCAGCCCTTTCTGTAGATACTCGTCCATGACCTTGTGGACTTCATTTTCCTCCTGCAAATTCATTCGAAATGGTGGTCGAGCAGTCGGACTTACTCTCGATACCGATTTGATTCTATGCTCTATGTTCCTACAAGGAGGCAAATTTGAAGGTAATTCTTTCAAGAACAACTCTTGGAATTTTGCTCTCACTTTCGTTGAAAGTATTGGAGCATTCCAACTAGAGTCTTCATGACTACATGAATCCATCACAATACACAATGAATGCATAAAATAAACTATATGTACTTACAATCAATCTTAAGCAACTTGATAGCATTTACCAATCGCATCTCTTGGAGATCTAGTTCTCCACATATCAATAATGCCCTCCCCTCGTGCTCAAATTGATAAACATTTGAAGCAAAGTCAATGATTGGTCTCTTCCTCGCATGCCACTTCTTACTAAGGACTACATCGAAACGTGTTAGTCTTGCTATCTCAAAATCCAATCTGTCCTCATAGGATTGGATTTGAATATGTCAACAACTCGTCGATCCCATGTCTCAGTTCCCTTCCCATCAGCTAACTTTATTGTGTAGGCATACTCTGACTACAGAGTCTCTAGATGTAACCTCTTAACTAGTTGAGAACTAATGACATTATGTGTCGAGCCAGTGTCAACGAGTACCTTGACAGGTTGTCCTACCACAATGCCCCTCATGACAATGAGTTCTATGTTTGGGAACCGATATCCTTTCTGTGCCACTGGCGAAAGCACATCGTCTGGCACAGTTGGGACCTTCTTCATGATCGTCATGGCCACTATGGGAGATGACATCGGGGATGGGGAATCTCCAAAGTCCTCATCATGATCACTTGTGTCCTAAGTGGGATTTATGATTATGCTGACTGCTATCTCCTTTTTCTTAGGACAATCCTTGAACAGGTGCCGCCCTAAACACCCATATCGTAATCCTTCTTTCATTGCCTTCTCTTTCTGTTGAGGGATAAGTATCGACTTATTATAAGTCCTCTTAGCCAGAGAAGACACTTTTCTTTTACCTCAGAAATTGTCTTGATCATATGCACTTGCTTAGCCTCTCTAGAACGTTGTGCACTGATCGAATCAAGAGTAGATGTGTGGAAGGGTCGGCTGACCTTAGAACATGAACATCTCTGACCCTGGAAACCTGTGCCCCTATGGCCATCCTCATAGACTAAAGCCATTTCCATGGCTTGTGCCAAGGATTGACATCTTTCCTTCCTTACCAATGGTCTAATAGTTTCTCGAAGTCCCAAGATAAACTTGTGAACTTGAAGAAACTCAATGATAGTATCAGGCACTTTAAGAAGTACCTCTCTGTACTTATCCGACTACTCCTGAATAGACTGATTCTTCTGATTGATGAAGAACTAGGTGTCTAGCACTCTAGACCTCTCATCGGTTGGTATGAAATTATTATAGAACAAGATCTTGAACTGATCCCAAGTCTTGGGCTATTTCTTATCTTGTTCGATCTTGTGCCACCACCTATGGGCGACATCCATAAGATTATATGTGGCCTGTTGAATCTTATGTCTATTGTCTACAATATGAAACAAGCGAAAGCACTGCTTCTACTTGCTGAGCCACTGCTCAACAACATTAGCCGTCCTAGCACTAGTCAAACCATGATATCTAGGAGGCTTAAGATCCTTAAGCTTCCATCTGGCCTCTCTGACTAAAATGCTATCTCTAGGGATTTCTGAAGTTTGCTCCATCTTAGCAAATCAAGATCATGCACATCTTCCTCTTTCTTGGAACTACAGATGTGTTCCAAGATATTGTGGAGTGCACTCTCTAGATTGTTAATCCTATTAATCGTGGTTTGAATGGAATCTATGGGTTTCTCTTCCATGAGTGTATCTCTCCTAGAAGGGGATGATGGTCTCGAGTCCATACTAGGATATGGTGATGGTCAATTTATGTTTTTTTGCTAGTTTCTAGCTTTTTTTTTGTGGTTTTCAAATAGTACGCTCTATGTATGCCTAAATAAGTAAGTGGTAGTGGAAAAGAAACAAATCACAAGCCTTTGCTCAAATAAAAACAAAAAACTTTTAGTATGTTTTGTATTTTTTTAATGCATATGCATACTAATTTCAAAAAATTTTGGCAACATAACAACATAATTTTGAAAATTGGAAAAATTATACCAAGTAACCGACAAGCAATTTCTGCAATAACGGTGTCAAAAGGTACAATCTAAATACAAATAGACCGAAGGGGATTACAAACCCTAAAAAAATTCTCTTTCTTTCCTCACAGAACCTGCAAGAAAAAAATTACATGTCCCTGCAAACAAGAATACATGCATTGTACAATATGATTTCCACATCCAAACTATGTGTATACTCTAGATGCTATGCAAAATTGCATGTTTTATATGCAGTGTGATGCAAAAAGAAATCAATAATGCATATTAATTAACAAAGAAACTTATATGGAGGTTCAAGAAATAATGTGCATGTGTGTGTAGGTGTTGGAGATGGTCCACATGCCTTCCAAATAGCTTCCCAAGACTTTTTTGATAGTTGGTTCTTCAAGACAATGCCCAAAAGAGGGTTGATGACGAAGAAGGATCAAACTTGAAGCTCTAAAGGTAACTGAGAATGAAGCCAAAATATGGCTTGCAACCACTCTCTGGAAAAAAGTCTCAGACAGCTATCCATAGCAAGGAAAAACTCTAAATTTGGAGGTGATTTGCCAAAGTTATGGCCAAAAGATTGAAAGATAGGAGATGGAATTTGCTGAATTAGGCAAGGCTTAAACTATGAAAGGCAAAAGAACAGTCGGTTCATTTTTTGTGTCAGAAGAAGAAAACCACTGATGGGCATACAACAATGAATATATCCCATATACAAGAAAAAGTGCTCAAAGCTGGAATATATATAGGAAAAGAATTGGTAGGCATTTTCAACAACAAGGAGGATGGCTATAGAAAGCCTTCTCTCTCCCTCCTCTTTGGGCAATGCTGAAGTGCATGTGGGTAGGCTTCTACCGTGTCAGGCAGGGCATGGGTAGATCTGAGTACATTCGTGCATGGCTATTCCTCAGAGGGTGGTCCTACAGATTCTCTGAGGCTCCTCTTTTTCTCCAGCTTCAGCACAGGATTTGATGACCACAATACTTCCCTGAAAATCTCCACACAACCACGATAAAGATGAACGCAAATGCACGACTCTCGAGGAGTATGATGGTGACCCAAAAACAAGAGAATCTTTTAGTGCTTTGTTACCAATTGTCAGAAAGAACTTGAATAATGTGTGTCTGACTCTCCTCCCATCCATATATACCCTCTTATACTCTAAAAATAGCAATGATCTGGAATGGTCTAGTGCTGCCATGTGGCCATCATGCAACACTCATCCCCATCATTATAGAATACCTTAGGGTATCCCCTGAGCTTGGGACCTTGGTTAGTTGGCCCTTGTTCCTCACCCACATAGAATGATCCCTATGGACCAATGTCATGATCCTTGTGGATCAATGTTTGACATGAAGGGCCAAATTTCTTGAGGTTAGAATTAAGTGTTATAAATAAAGTCTATGATATGAGTGTTTGGTTAGTTCAGCCATATCTAAAATCGAACACCATTTGGTTACTCATATGCTTGACCAAAGATATTGAGACTAGACTTAAGTACAAATTCATATGCTCTCTCGCACCAGGAATCCACTTAGCCTAATGGTTAAGTGTTATAGAGGGCAATTAGCGGCTCTTGATTTCAAGTCTTACAAGAGCAAGGTTTTGCCCAAAATCTCTATGAGCTTGAGCATTGTGAAATGTTCTTTCTAACTAGCACCTTTTGAAAGTAAAGTTTCTCTTTTAAAGAGTGGTTTATAATTAGAGAAATTGAGTCCTCAATAGCTAGGGAGTAGAGTCATTGTTGGGTGTGTGTAGAAGTGCGAGAGACACATGAGAAGCACACACAAGGAGCACAAATGCAACAAGATACAAAGAGAAGATGGATGGTTGGAATAGCTCACTCTATTGATGATGAACTGAATTGAAGTAAGAGCTAAATAATCCCTAAGTACAAAGTACCACCACATATGAGTGAATCACGTTTGTGCTAACATGGGGAAAAAACCTCTAGCCAACACTAGAGTAAAAATTTCCGATGTATAAGGAAAAGGTTCATATCAAAGCTACTTGAAGAACACATAAGTGTAACAAACCCCCGTGGAGCAAATGATGTGAACACATACAGGGAGTGATAGATCAGCCCCCTCAAGGTAATAAGCCTAAATCTTTGCAAAAAGCTTCAAACTTTTCCCTTGGAAGAGCTTTGCTGAATATGCCTGCTACATTATCTTGTGTAGGAACATATACCAAATCAATATCTCCTGCATGAAGCGCTCTCTCACATAGCGATAATGCACCTCAATATGTTTGGTCCTTGCATAAAACACTAGGTTTCGTGCAAGAGCCAATGCACTCTTACTATCAGTGAGATTATGCGTAACAACATCAATCTCCATGTCACTACAAGGAATACGAGCACATAGCAACAGTTAGCGCGACACAATTTCGTCTCTATAAAATTGCATAAAGCATCGCAACAAGCATCACACATAGAACATCGATTAAACGATGAAAAATTCGATGTTTTTATCGACATTTGGCGCGAGGGGATATATGATGGTTACATCGAGCATCGCTAAAGTGACAATTAAAAAAAGTGTCCCATAAGCGACTCTAATTATCATTGCTTATGCGATGCTATCTCGACCGGAATTTATGATGCTTTAGCATCGCTTACACAATAGGTTTTTGACCAAAAAAAATGTTGGAGGCTCTTCGATCGGCATCTACACCCATCTGATCAAAGATTTCTCCAACAGTCACGATTGCATTACACTTACAAGTTGAAACAATCGCTTGCCAAATTGTTGTTTTGTTTAATCTCTATCTTATTGTCTCTCTCTCTCTCTGTTTCTCTCTTTGTACCTCTTTCTCTCTTTGAATTATCCCTCTCTCTCTCTCTCTCTTTATTGCAGGTTATTCAAGAAGTTAACCAAGCAAAAAATATGGATAACTATTGTAAGTACAATTTCCATTCTATGTATATCATTTGAATTGTTAACACTTATTGATATGCACATATACGCTTATACATGAAGATGCACATTCACACATATACACATATATACATGCACATACACACACACATACATGTGCACATACACACACATACACACACATACACATGCATATGCACAAACATTTCTACAACCACATAAAAAGAATTGCATGCATGCATTATTCCATATATACATACACATACACACATTAGCACATACTTAAATACATGTATATGCACATCCACATGCATGCACATTCACATGCATGCATATACACATGGATGCAAATGGAAATGCATCCACATGCACATGCACATTTCATACATATACACATGCATATACATACACTTGTATATGTTTGTACAGATACACATACATATGCACATACGTACATGTACACACACATACACAGATACATGCACATACGTAAACACACATGCACATACACACAGGTGCACATACATACATATACACATATACATGCACATACACACATATACACATACATTTACACATATACATGCACATACATACATATACACACACATACACATGCACATGCACATACACATATATACACATATACACTTACACATGCACATGCACATACATACATATACACACACATACACATGCACATGCACATGCACATACACATACATATGCATATACACTTACACATGCACATGCACATACATGCATATACACATATACATATGTACATACATACATACATATACACACACATATACATGCACATACATACACACACATATGCACATACACACACATACACATGCACATACATACATATACACAGGAATTATGATGAATTTCAATATCAAGAGCATATTTTATGTTGGTGTAACTCTTGCTATGACACATATCAAAGACCACGATTGGAATGTATTGAAGATGAGGTAGAGTATGGTACTTTTGAGTGTGCACTACCACCTGGTCAACGTGATAATGCTTGGGTATGTATTTTTTCTATAGATTAATGTCATTAATTTATTTAAAAACATATACAAAATCAAATTACTATTGATATACAAGAATACTTGCTCGATGATGATGATGATGATGATAATAATTCTCATACTCATAATGCTAATATACCTTACACACGTCATGGACTTGCTGTTCATGAATTACAAGCAAAGGTTTCTAGAAATCCTCTACCTCCTGGTTTAGAGAATGAAACGGTTGGATATTATCCATTGCCAGCTCGTGATCATTCTCTAGTACAAACATATGATAGAAGAAGATATGGAAGATGGAATAGAGGATCACTTCCTTTAGATGGAGAGGTTTTTAACTTTTGGGGTAATTGCTCCATCCACTATTAATAGTGCTAGTCATGGTCTCTTTATTGTAGAGGATTTGTATGTCCCTCTGGACTCTGAAGACACTCTTATGTCATTTTGTGATGCTATATATGGATGGGAAGATTGGCATCGACTTGAGTTATGTTCAAAGCATGAGTACTTATGGAAAATGCTTACTAGTAGAAGGATTTCACATGCAGAAAATGAAAGATTATATATTGATGGAAGACTTTACACACATGGAAATATAGCAGGTTTTATAAATAGTAGTCGAGGGTTACATAATAGTTCAAGGACTAATTGCACATTTGAGAAGCGTGAAAATATTCATGAATCACCAGACATGAGTAGAGATGTAGCAAGATACATAGTTGTGAATGCTATCAATACATTACATGCTGGTGATGAATTATTAGTGAATTATGGATGGCATAGACCGCACCTTCTAGCTAGAGAGAGAATGAAAATTTCCTATCCATATTTAATAACTTATATATTTAACTTTATGTTTAAAGTTTACTTTTTATTCATTTATATAATATTAATGATTTTTATTCATGTGTGTAGATTCCAACTTATGATGTTGATTATATTCCACCACACCATTGACAATTGCCAGTAAGACCTCATTTATCAGAAGCTTCTATGAGGAGGCTATGCAAAAGTGATCTTGTGGAATATGCAAGGTTGAAAGACCTATATTCAAAAGAAGATAAAGTACAAGATTTGTGCGACAATGATGAAGATGATGGCATGGAATATTTTATTGAGGATTGGTATCAAAATGATAGTGAGAGCATTGATATTTCTAAAAATGAGAAATATCTTTGAGAGGAATGTCTAAAGCATGTATATGAAGGAAGTCGTTTGACACAACTGTGTGAGCTTACTTATTTTCAATCTTCAAAATCGTTTTGGATGGAGTAATGTATCTGTTTTAGCACTATTAAAGTATAATTTTTTATTTTCTATCTATTTATATATATAGATGCATAAATATATACATATAAATACATGCATACATAGACATACACATATATATACATGAATGTATACACACATATAAACATACATAGACATATATGCACATACACATGTTATGAGAGTAAGGTTAGATCATACATACCTATATCAAATGAAGATACTTTGTCCATCTAGCCTTTGGAATTGTCTGCCCAACCTTTAGAATCTTCCTAACACATCTGCTTCTCCTATTCTAGTCGACCTAATACTTGCGGTGCTAACTCTTTTATGAATTTTGCATACAAATATTAAGTACCAATTAGCTATGGAGGTATTAGGTCGTTTGTAAAATGGAAGAATAATTTTAAAGGATGGGCAAAAAGAAAGCATCCATTCAATGCAGGTTCTTGTTTTTACCTTAGCTAAGGTGAGAACAAGAACTTGCATTGAATGGACGCTTTCTATCTGCCCATCCTTTAAAACTATTCATCCATCTTTCAAAATCTTCCAAATAGATGTGCTTCTCCTATTTTTCAAACTACCTAATACCTCCATGGCTAACTGATACTTTATATTTGTAAACAAATATGTAAGTCTTAGTTAGCAAGGTAGGTAATTGATTGCCTATAAAATGGGAGACAACCAAATGATTCAGTGGTCTACATATTTATATGAAAGTTTGCAAACCACAATAAACGAAAAGAAAATTAAAAACAAAATCAAATATACACAGCTACACATGCATACATACATATATACACATACATACATACATACATACATACATACATACATACATACATACATACATACATACATACATACATACATAAATACATACATACATACATACATACACATTCATACATACATACACATACATCCATACATACACATATATACATACATACACATACATACATATATGCATACACACGCATATATATATATATATATATATATATATATATATATATATATATATATATATATATATATATATATATATATATATATATATATATACACACACACACACACACATACATATACACACATACATACATAAACACATACACATATGTATACCCATGCACATGCATATACACATCCACATACACATACAAATAAGCATACACATATACAAAATCATATGCATATATATACATATATATATATATATATATATATATATATATATATATATATATATATGTATATTTATTCCTTTATTTTTATAAATATGTCTTTTTTTCATGAACTTACAGGTTATTATCTGAAAAGTTTTTACCAAGTTAGAATATTCTTTCTACCTCACATGATGAAATGAAGAAGATAATCAACAATCTTGGTATAGATTATCAATGTATACATGCATGTCCTAATGATTATATTTTATATAGAGGTGAATATGCAGACTCTTTGACATGTCCAAAATGTCAATCTCCTTGATATAAGAACAAAGAGGGTAAAATCCCAAAAAAGGTATTGAGACATTTTCCATTGGCTCCATGGATTAGACATATGTTTCAAAGCCCCAAATTATCAAAACTTTTGACATGGGGACATGACCATAAAAGTACTTTTGTGGTATTGTGGCTTGTACTATTCACGATTTTCCAAGATATAGTGTTTGTTCAGGTATTGATATGATCTTTTTATTCAATATGCATACAAATAAATGTGAGTTAATCTAATTATATTTTTATCATTTTCATGATGCAAGAATATCTACTAAGGGTTATAAAACTTGTCCATATTGTGGTGATTGGTTGAGATCAATCTATAATAAGAATCTCAACAAAAATATTTATCTTTGACATCGACAATTCTTGCATGATGATCATCCATTAAGATGTAAAAGAGAAGCGATACATTTTAATGGAGTGTTTGAAACAGGTCAATGTCCAAAACCTATGACGCCTATGGATTGGTATCGAAAATGGACAGATGGATCTCTAATAGATCCAGAATTAGAAATCTTTAATGATGATGAAGATAATGAGAATGTGAAGAGAGCTAAATAAAAATTGGCACTCCTAGAGAATATATCAATATGGTATTGTTTGGAGTATTGGAAAGAGTTAAAAGTATGTCATCTTCTTGATCCTATGCATATATTCAAGAATATTGGTTATTCATTATGGCAACATCTTCTTGGATTAAAAGACACCATAGCATCAATGAATGATTTGAAGGACAAAAACTCAAAACCAAAGTTATGGCAAGTTTTTGATAGACATTGACAAGAAACAGCTTATGCACCTGCTCCTTGGGTACTTACGACAAAAGAGATACAGACTGTCAACAACAGGATTCAATTGATTCGGACTCCTACAAGATATGGAGCATCTTTCCAGAACATGTTTACTATGGATGATAAGAGCGTATCTGGGTTAAAGACCCATGATTGGCATAACTTTTTGAAACATATTTTACCTTTAGTTATCAATGGATGTACAATGAAAGGCGTACGAGATGTGATCTATCGTGTTGGATCGCTTATAAGGTAATTATGATACTTTTATATTTAATATATATGATATTTTTTAATTAATTTCTTTATAATTTTTTTTTATGATATTTATAGGTGGATTACATCAAAAGAGATTGAAAAAAACTCGATCCCACAAAAGAAACGTGAATGCGAAGAGCTACTATGTTTGATGGAGAAAGAGCTTCCTACTTCATTTTTTGATATTCAGACTCATTTATTAGTCCATCTTGTAGATGAAATAGAGATTGCAAGTGTTATCAACACTCGATGGATGTTTTGGGTCGAGCGATTTATGGGAATATTAAAAGGTTATGTGCGACAAAGAGTGAAACCAGAAGGATCCATGGCAAAAGGTTGTATGCTTGAAGAGTGCATGTTATATGTTAGTGAGTACCTTGAAAGAGTTCATGAAGAAGCTCCACGTGCATGGACCAACGAGTCTTCTTCAAAAATAACAGATGAGGTATTATCAGGTAAGGGAGTTCTATTTTTATTTACATTTCAAGAAAAAAAATGATGTTTCTACTTTTGTAGCATATAATAGCGAATGCATGCAAGCATTCATTAGCGAGTACGAATAGGAACTTCAAAATCTCCAAAGTAAAAGACGAAGAAACAAAAGATATAGACGTAATCTCGGTAATAATGAGATTACAAATATATCTTCTTTTACGGATTGGCTATATACTCGTTTGCAACGAGCAAACACAAATAGTGAAGAAATCTTAGATGAGAAAAGAGAGTTAATAATAGGTTGTGAATGAAAGGTAATTTTATTTTTATAATATTTTGTTTTTTAAACATATATGTATATTAGTTTCTCTTTACTAATTTAATTTCCTTTACAGACTTGACTTTGGACAACATATTAGAATCAAAGCTATCGATTCTTTATGTAAAACAAAGGATTCTTTAAGCAATTATCACGTGCTAGCTGAAAAGGCATGAACCTTATAGATGGCGAACTTGGATACGTGGGAACTGTTGTTGGTATCTACAAAATATCATTTCGTACATTCAAACAGGTAGAAAAAAGTTTATATTTTTAATGATAGAGTTTATTATTTTTTTAAGCACCTAATAATGGTTTTTTGTTTTTATATATTTTGATAGTTCATTTTGAAGGTTGACTAGTTTCGAGCCGAGTATAAAGCTAGTAATTCCACATTGAGAAAGGAATTGTCTAGGTTTTGAGCAATTGATTCTTCCAAGGTATTGCGATCTACTAGAGAACCATATATTCTTCCTAGGCATATTGAACAAGTATTTTTTTATAAAAACCCTGATGCTCATCCTTGGTGGCAAGTCATTCATGTTCAACCTAGAGGTAGGTCATTGTTTGAATAGTTTATTGTTATAGAGATCGAAGAAAGTCGTCTTGATGATTCACCATTAGATACTGATACATCAACATCTGAAAGAGAGATTAGAATCATTGTACATGATAATGATACTAATATTTTTTATGAAGAGGATAATACTCTACATGCTGATTCTATTGATGATGAAGAGGAATTACCAGAAATCAATGTTAGTCCATCAATAGATGATGTCATTCATGAGAACACAGATTTAACAATATAAGAAATAAATGAAATCAATAAGGATAATGAAGATGAGACTATATTGATGTCTTACCAAAATGATGGCAATAATAAAAACATATGAGTAGATTAGATAGTAAATCCTACTCTAGTTATCGATCAATAACGTGAATCATTTGAATGGATCTCAGATAATAGATTCTTCTTTATTCAACTACAATATTGACGAATCCTACTAGAGAGATGAAATCATGTTCTTTTAAGTTAGAACATGAAGCTCGGGGGTATGCCTAAAATTTTATATATAGATTTATTTTCGAGGAGCAAATTTTTGTCATGTATGTATGCATATGTGTGTGTATTCATGTGTATTATATGTATACATGTGTTAGTGTGCATATATATATGTGTTTCATGTATATGTATGTGTGTGCATGTGTGTGATATATGTATACATGTGTTAGTATGCACATGTATGTATGCATATGCATTTGTGTAATATATGCAAGTATGTTTATAATTGTGTATGGATGTATAAGTATACATGTGTGCATGTAGGCATTTATATGTGATGTGTACATGTATATATGTATATATGTATATGTGTAAATGTGTCTATGTAAATGTATCTATGTAAATATGTATGCATGTATATGTATACATGTGTGCATATAGGCATGTATGTATGATGCATAATGTATCTACATCATTTTATAGTTATGTATGTGTATCTACATGATGTGTATGTATATTTATATATATTATGATCCTCGTTGATTCGAGTAGCTATATATAGAGGCATAAGGTTGGGAGGAGAGACATTTCTCTAGTAGGTGGTTGGAGGAATAGATGCAATGTGTACATATACTTCAATCATATGGCTAAAAGGTTGAATTAGGGTTTTAAATTAGAGTTTGTAAAACCCAAATATAAAAAAACATTATTTCCAAATTAGGGTTTTTGAATTAATATATATATATATATATATATATATATATATAGATATATATATATATATATGTGTGTGTGTATATATATATATATATATATATATATATATATATATATATATATATATATATATATATATATATATATATATATATATATATATATATATATATATATATAGATATAGATATAGATATGTGTGTGTGTGTGTATATATATATATATATATATATATATATATATATATATATATATATATATATATATATATATATATATATATATATATATATATATATGCTGTAAGCATGTGTGTCTATATGTGCGTATGCATGTGTATGTGTATATATGTATGTGAGTCTATGTGTGTGTACATATGATTATGTATGTGTTTGTGTATATGAGTATGTGTATATGTATGTATGTGTATGTGTCTATGTGTGTATTCATTATATGTGTGTAACTGCATGCATGTGTGTATGTGTAAATGTGCATGTATGTGTGTGTAAATGTGCATGTATGTGTAAATGTGCATGTATGTGTATGTGTGTGTAAATGTGCATGTATGTGTGTGTGTATGGATGTATATGTGTATGTATGCGTGTATGTGTACCTCTAGTCGCACTGTTTTCTCTCTCTCTCTCTCATATACATACATACATACATAAACACACATATGCATATCCACATATATATACATACACACATACACATGTATGCATGTGATGTGATGTGCGTGTACGTTTGTGCATATATGTGTGTGTGTATAAATATGTGTATAAATATATATGTAAATATATGTGTATATATATGTGTATATTATGTGTGTGTGTATATATATAGTTACACATATAAATATAACAAATAAAAGCAATGCATATTGTGCATTATCACGAGGATGAGCCATAAGTGTTTGCATCTCTTTTAGACACCGCTTATGCTACCATCCAGTCCCAAACTCCATCGCAAGTGAACTAAGTACATATTTTTTATCCCTCTCATCATGTTTACTACAAAAATAAAAAAATCAGGTAAATAAAACATAAGTTATTTATTTCAATTTATATGTAAAACTTATACTTACTCCCACTACAAGTGGACAAGGTGCAGGTAAGAGTCGCATAATGCTCGCATTCTTCTCTTGAACTCCAAACCATTCCCTATATACACTATATTCCCCTCTGGCTCTATATCGCACTCCAGCCCTAGGGTGCCTATGCATGTCCTCATAGGCACCTGTGCTTTGCTCTCATGATCTGGAGGTGATATAGGTGTCCTGAAAATATATAGATAAAAATAATTAAAAATATGTGTTATAATATCATTAATTTTTTTTGTGAAAAAAAAAAAACCTATGAGCAAATAGTTATCTTCTCGCATGTGGAGCCACAGAAGAGCCCTCCTCTAATTGAGCCCTCCTCTAATTGCTGGGTAAATATCTGGATCATAAAATCCAGCTCATCATCATGCATCTCTAAGTACTCATGCATGATGATCCCTAAGGTATTAGGTGGAACTTTTGCTCTCATAAGACTTTTTATGAGAGTGAGTTTCGCCTTTATCTCTCTACTAGGATCCATAATACCTATACATATAAAACAATATGGGTTAGAAATCAATATATGTACGTGTACATATGTATGCATGTATATGTGTGTGTATATGTATATGTATGTGTATGTATATGTATATGTGTATGCATGTGTATGTGTGCATCGTGTATGCATGCGTACGTATATATGCATGTGTATGTGTGTGTGTATGTTTGTGGGCAGGTATGCATGTGACTTGATATGCGTATACGTATATGTATGTATATGTGTGTGTATATGTGTGTATGCATGTATATGTTTGTATGCATATGCATGTGCATTATGTATGCATGTGTGTGTATGTGTGTGTATGCATGTAAGTATGTATGTATGCATATTTATGCATGTATGTGTATGTGTATGTATGTGTCTCTATGTGTGTGTATGTGTCCATGTGTGTGTGCATGTCTATGTGTGTATGTGTGTGTCTATGTGTGTATATACATGTGTATATACATGTGTATCTGTATATATGTGTCTATATGCATGTGTATGTGTGTAAATGTGCATGGATGTGTGTGTGTGTAAGTGTGTATGTGTGTATATGTGTGTGTGTATGTGTGTGTGTAAGTGTGTACGTGTCTATGTGTGTATGTGTGTGAGTTTATGTGTGTATATATCTGTCTGTGTATGCATGTGTATGTGTGTGTGTAAATCTATGTGTGTGTATGTGTGCATATGTGTGTGTATGTGTCTATGTGTGTGTATGCATGTAAGCATGTATGTATGCATATGCATGTGCATTATGTATGCATATGCATGTGCATTATGTATGCAAATGTATGCATGTGTGTGTATGTGTGTGTATGCATGTAAGTATGTATTTATGCATATGCATATGCATATGCATATGCATTATGTATGAATATGTATGCATGTATGTGTATGTGTCTCTTTGTGTGTGTATGCATATGTGTGTGTATGTGTCCATGTGTGTGTGTATGTGTGTGTATGTATGTGTGTATATACATGTGTATCTGTATATATGTAGTCTATATGCATGTGTATGTGTGTGTGTAAATGTGTGTGGGTGTGTGTGTAATTGTGTATTGTTGGAACATCCAGCTTACACTATGCTTGAGGTGGATTTGATGTACATAAAAAATTATCACTTGGATTACAACAAAAGTATATCTGTTGGAGAGTCCTTTTACCTATGCTCATTTATTGTATTTTTTGGAGAGATTTTTGATGGTTCATTTACCATTGGAAAAGCCTTGAGATTTACATATGTAAAGGTAGAAATATAGAGCCCAAATCCCATGAATTTTTGGTGGTTCAATTGCATTCAATCAAGCAATCAATCACCTAAAAGTGGATCAAACTAGATTTTCACTTTTCCTAGACTGTAGGATAGTGGATTGATTCCCTCCAACCATTCCCACCTTCATTTGAATTCAAAATCCACTTTTACAAGTTTTGGATAACTTCTAGAGTTTATATAAAGACTTGAAATCACTTTCACAATACATGAAAGCAATATACATACACTTGTGACCATCATTGTCTTGCTCCTTCAATTCTCTCCATCTTCTTCAACAATAGTAATCTTGTAGAGGCTGCTACTCTCTCTACAGAGCTCCAAATTGCGTGCAACATGGCTCATTGGATAGATATTAGTGTCTAGTTAATTATTATAAGTTGTCATAGCTTTTGGTTCAGTATTTGAGATAAATCTCAGTTTTTTGTCTCAGGGTCAATCTCTATGTATTCCTGAAAAATAAGAGGTACCACCGTTGAGTGTCTGATTGATTCCAATAGAATATTTTGCTTATTCCTTATGATTTTGTTTCTATACACTCAACCCTATGTGTATCACTCCCATAAAAGGATTGCTTTTAATTCTAATCACCATGGTCGCTATGGGCATTTGAAGTTCATTGTCTCTTCCATACATAGTAAGTTTTTTGAGCTAGTCAACACGCGAACCTATCTGTTTTGTATCGACTCCTTCTCCTTGATGCTCCAAAGTACATAGTGCATTTCTTTGCACTTATCGTATGCCTATATGTCTATTTGAGTCTCCATAAGCTCAAGGGCTGGTCTTGTGCCGGTTGGCTGGACCAAAGTTCGTCGCTTTGAAACTCACTTTTCTACCTCCTACAAGCTTCTCCAAGTTCTTTCAGTGGTATCAGAGCTAGATCAAGATGGGTGATGGCTTTCCCTCAATGATCGAGAAGCTTGATCGACACAACTATGCAGCTTGGCAAATCAGAATAGAGGCATATTTGCGAGGTAGAAATCTTTATGGAATTGTAGCAGGTGGTGAAGCTATGCCTATTCCAAGATCCAAAGGAGGACCTACACAAGAGGAGACAGATAAGCTCACACTTTGGTGTGCAAGGGATCCTCAAGCAAGGTCCTACATACTAAACTCTATCTCTGACTTTTTATTACCACATATTAGAGGATGCAAGATATCTCAAGAGATTTGGGATGCCCTCGAGACTTTCTTTTTTGCTAGCACCAAAGCAAGAAAGAATCATCTTTGGAACGAGTTCAACCAAATGAAGAAGACACCTAAACAAACCATCATGGAGTTTGTTACCAAGGTCAAGGAGGTTGCAGATCAGTTAGCATCCATTGGAGAGCTGATCGATGACCAAGATGAAAGGGAAAAGGATTACAAGCTATGGAAGTCAAGAGGCAAAGCAAAGATGCAAGAGGTTGGAGAATGTTCCAAACAAGCACCTAGAAGATCATCGAGAGAGAAGAAACAACCAAAAAGGTATGGATATGATTCCACATTTGTTACGAAGCATTCAATCTACTTGGCAAAAGATTCAATTTTAGAGGAACCCTCAAACTATGAAAAGGAAAAGGGAAACCCTAATTCAGAAAAGGCCATGAAAGAAGAAATAGATGCACTGAAGGAGATGGACACTTGGGATTTGGTTCCAATGTCACCGAATCAACAGGTAATTGGTTGTAGATGGGTATATAAAGTTAAAAGAAATTCAAATGGATCAGTTTGCAGGTACAAGGCAAGATTAGTTGCTAAAGGATGCTCACAAACTCATGGTATAGAATATGAGGAAACATTCTCACTAGTTGCAAAGATGACTACAGAACATTGATAAATGTAGCCACTGCAAGGAATCGGAGACTCCTCCAACTTGCTGTAAAAAAATGCATTCTTAAATGGTTGAATAAGTGAAGAGGTATACATGTCACAACCACCAGGTTTTGAAAACCTTAATCATCCATCTTATGTTTGCAGACTTAAGAAAGATTTGTATGGATTGAAACAAGCTCCTAGAGCTTGGAATTACAGGTTGGTTACATATCTTCAAGATTGAGGGTTCAAAGCTAGCAGCTCAGATCCTTCTCTATTCATCAAAAGGAATCAAGATGAGGTTATCTATCTATGTGTATATGTAGATGATATTATTGTGACAGGTGATGATCTAAATGGCATTCAAAGGATCAAAAGACACATGCAAGAGGAGTTCAAAATCACTCACTTAGGTGAGCTCACATATTTCCTAGGTATGCAGGTGATATACACAGATGAAGGAATGTATTTGACTCAGAGAAGATACATTCAGAATCTACTTGTTAAGTTCAAAATGGAGAATACTAAACCTGCAGGTACACCTTTACAGATGAATCATAAACTTAGTGTTTATGAAGGTGAGAAAATTGAAGACATAAAAGAATATCAAATCTTGGTAGCTAGCTTGATATATGCTACTCATACAAGGGCAGATATCTCATATAGTGTGGGAGTGCTTAGTCACTTCATGCACTTGCCAAGAAGAACATGCATGGATGCAGTTAAGAGAGTACTTAAGTATCTCAAAGGATCAACAAAGGTATATTCTATCCTTAGTCTTCAGATTTGGATATCAAAATCTATTCAAGCGCAGATTGGGCAGGAGCTAAGGATGATAGAAGGAGTACTTCTGGTTACTTAGCATTCGCACATTCGAAGCTAGTGTGATGGAGTTCCAAGAAGCAACATACAGTTGCTTTATCCTCAAGTGAAGCAGAGTACAGAGGTTTGACCATAGCAACTCAAGAAGCAATATAATTAAAAGCATTGTATACAGATTTGTGACTTGTAAGTTCCAAACTTCATCAGGGAGAAGCTCCTAGCAAAGGAGATTGACATTTCTTTTGCTCCAACTGAAAAGCAAGTAGTAGATATGATGATGAAGGCACTTGATGGAATAAAGCTTTGCAGATTCAAAGCTATGGCAGGTATTCAACCTATTAGAGAATGAAGACTCAAGCATACTTTAGCTTAAGGGGGAGCTGTTGGAACATCAAGCTTACACTATGCTTGAGGTGGATTTGATCTATAAAAAAAATTATCGCTTGGATTACGACAAAAGAATATCTGTTGGAGAGTTCTTTTTCCTATGCTCATTTATTATATTTTTTTGAGAGATTTTTGATGGTTCATTTACCGTTGTAAAATCCTTGACATTTAAACATGTAAAAGTAGAAAGATAGAGCCCAAATCCCACGAATTTGTGGTGGTTGAGTGGTATTCAATCAAGCAATCAATCACCTAAAAGTGGATCAAACTAGATCTTCACTTTTCCTAGATTGTAGGAAAGTGAATTGATTCCCTCCAACAACCATTGCCACCTTCATTTGAATTCAAAATCCACTTCTAGAAGTCATGGATCACTTGTAGAGTCTATATAAAGACTTGAAATCACTTGTACAATACATGGAAGCAATATACATACACTTGTGACCATCATTGTCTTGCTCCTTCAATTCTCTACATCATCTTCTTCACCAACTGTAATTTTGTAGAGGCTGCTGCTCTCTCTAGAGAGCTCCAAATTGAGACACAAATGTTTAGCCATATGTGGCTTGAAATTTCCAACAGTTCTGACAATTTTGGTTGAAAAATATCAACCATGTTTGGCTAGAAATTCTCTGCATTTTCAGCTCTATTTTGCTAGAATTTTTTAGGCCTTTGAGCCTCAGTTGGCTAGTCTACATGGCCATAGTCAAGCACACCATTTTGAAACAAAGGCATGAGTGTATCAAACACATCTTATGAGCTAACTACTAGCTGTTTTTTGCATTCAAGTAGAGGGAAAACTGAATTTTCAGCAAATACCACATCTCAAATCAGAGTAATTGTGCTCATCAATGGATGGTACAAACGAGATCACTTACTTTTAGCACTATAACCAACAAATATACATTTCTTTGCCATGTCATCAAGTTTGTGACACTGTTGTGATGGCACAAGAGCATATGCCAAATAACCAAACACATGCATATGACTAACTATATGCTTATGTCCATTCCAAGCCTCATGAGGAGTGATGGCTCTCAATGCTTTTGTAGGGTAGTGATTCAACACATAGTTTGCACACATGACCGCTTCCATCCAAAACTTATCAGGAAGGTGCTTTCCTTTAACCATACATCGTGCCATTTCAAGAAGTGTTCTATTTTTTTGCTCAACAACACCATTTTGCTGGGGTGTATATGGCACCGTACATTGGTGTGGAATACCTCTTTCACAAAGAAAATCATTAAAATCATGTGACATGTATTCACCAACACGATCTGTACATAGAGTCAAAAGCTTGTGTGAAGAAAAATTTTCAGCCATAGCTAAAAATGCTTTGAAGCAAGAAAATACCTCATTCTTTGCTTTCATAGGATACACCCATGTATGGTGAGTAGCATCATCAATGAAGGTAACAAAATATACATGCCTCCCAAAAGATGCAGTCCTGACGGGACCACATACATAACTATGAACAAGGTGTAATTTTCTTGTAGTGTGTGTATGACTATCTTTTGGAAAAGAAGCACGATGCATTTGTCCAACCTTCAAATGCATGTTTTTCAATGGACTCAAGTGTTGGCAACCCATACACATGTACTTCTTTTGCAAGTAAAGCAAAGTATTGAAGTTCAACTGACCAAAATTAGCATGCCAAAGCTCCATTTCAGCCATGAAAGAAGTATGAGCAACCAAGGCATTCGAGGTAGCCCTCTTGTATCTATCCATGTGATACAAACCATTACATAATGTACCAGACATCATGATAATATCGCCATTGTTGAAATCATGAACCATACACTTATCATCAACAAAGTTTACATGAAGTCCAACTTTGGCAATCAACAGAATTGAACTTATTAAGTTCTTCTTTATACTGGGTACATACAATGCATTTTTCAAGAGAACCACACCTCCATTTGCAGCCATAAGCTTAATTTCTCCTACTCCAATGATAGGATAAGAGGCATTGTTTGCACACACCACATGTCCTCCTTTGGGTGCATCTTTCAAAGATGCAAAAAACCTTTTGCATGAAGTTATGTGCTTTGAAGCACCAATATCAAAGAATCAATTCGAATCAGCCTCACTCACAACCATACATTTAGAATGCAAAGATGCATCATAATGTCCTGTAACAATGCATGCCCAAAAATCTTGAGCCATCTTAGCTTCATCATTCTTTGCATTTGCTGAATTTTCAGTAATAGACATGCCAGATTCTTTCTTCTTTTCATTGTGCTTAGCAAGCTTTCTAGACTCATCAATACTATTACTAGCCTTTTGGCAATATTTGTATCTCTTCTTCTTTTGCAAAGTAGCATCATTTAGAGGAATGAGTGGAAGAGGAAGGTTTAGGCTTTGGTTTTGATGAACCCAAAGTTGAACCATACTTGCTTTTTCCTTTTTATGAGATATCAAGTGCTTGTGTTCCCTCAATCAAACCACTCCTATTCACTCTAGATTGCTCTTCTTGCAAAAGAAGAGACACAACCTCATCAAATGCATACATATTGGGATTCCCTTTTGCAACCAAATGGAGTGTAGTAAAAAAGCTTTGAAAAGATTCTGATAATCCTTTCAACAATTTAGAAATGAGTGATGCATCCGAAATAATCTCATCTGTGTTTGCCCATTGCTCTTCCAAGTCCTTGATGCATGTCACATACACATCCACTGACTCATTTTCAGCCATACATACATCCTCAAGTTGCTTCCTCAAGTATGCAACACATGCTTCATTACACATGGGATACAAAGAAGCAAGAGTGTCCCATGCCTGTCTTGATGTAGAACATGACTGAATGTGTGGAACTATATGACACTTCACAAAAAGCACAATCAATGCATGAGCTTGATCATATTTTCCATCCCATCTAAGTTGCTCCTGTGTAGGTGGAGAAGGAGTAACCACTATAATTGAAGAAGAATCTCCATCTATGACAGTAGACTGTGAAGTAGAACATGTGTGTCTTCGATCTACATATACCACTATCTTCCAAAGTTGTTTTGCAATAAGAACATGCTTCATCATGTAAGATCACATTGGATAATTGGTCCCCTAAAACTTATCTTGAGATTGAAGCATGCCAAACAAGTCATTGTTGCCCTCCATTTCACTAAAGAACAAGAACGTGAAAAAATCTTTACTTCGATGAAAGCTAAAATGAATGCTAAAATTTCAGCTCAAATTGTCACTCTGATGGCAATTTTGACTGCATGAATGGCTTCGAAATGGGGGGTAAAAGCCTAGTGCAACTGATGGAAATGTTTCTTGGCTGCTGGAATTTATTGTTTTATGCTCCAAAGTCGATTTGCACTATTAAAAGTGTGCATGTGCTGCAACGCAAAAAACCGAAACTTGAGAAGAAGCTGAACATGCTCTAATACCACTGATGGGTGTGTGTAGAAGTGTGAGAGACACAAAAAAGCACACACAAGGAGCACAAATGTAGCAAGATACATAGAGAAGATGGATGGTTGGAATATCTCACTCTATTGATGATGAACTGAACTGAAGTAAGAGTTGAATAATATCCCTAAGTACAAAGTGCCACCAAATATGAGTGAATCATGTATGTGGTAACATGGTTAAAAAACCTCTAGCCAACACTAGATTAAAAAGTGTCCATGTATAGGGAAAAGGTTCACATCAAAGCTAATAGAGGAACACATAAGTGTAATAGTCATCCCTCAAGCACATGGTGGTCTTTATAGTTTAGTTCATTACATTGGTATCAGAGCTTTGGGCAAGCTTTCATGGTGACCTTGTTGCTCTCATTATCTTCCTCACACGTATCCATGGAGAGCACCTCTTCTTCTCCAAAGCATATGGAAATATTTGTCACAAATATGGCATCTTTCTTTCTTTCTTTCAAAATTTTGCACATCATTCATCCTATCTCCTTTTCGCATAGCATGTAGCAAAATGGTTATCCTGTAGATGATGGTAGTAATAGATCAAGCTCATGAACTACCACAAGTAGAAGCATATGGAAATATTTTTCACACATATGGCATCTTTCTTTCAAACTTTTGCACATTATTCATCCTATCTCCTTTTCGCATAGCATGTAGAAAAATGCTTGTCCTATAGATGACGATAGCAATAGATCAAACTCATGACCTACCGAAAGTAGAGAAGAGTATCATCTTGTAAGCCATGTTGGAGTTAGACGTCTGTGGAAGCACTCGGACAACACAAGGAAGAAGAAGAAGCTTGGAGCACAACACACAATATTGAATGTATTACCACTAGAATGTACAAAGATAAGTAGCTTGTTAGGGCAATAAACATATATACTGGCCGGGGGAAAAAACCTCCTAAAGAGGGAAAAAAGTGCCTCGGCAATCCTAGAGTGTTCACACACATCACTACCTAAATATATAAACAAATCCCCCCTGGGAGTGATGCGGTGAACAAGGAGCTGGCACTCATGTATAAGGAAGTGTCAAGCTATGTAGAATAAATCCACAAAAGGAAGTAAGCCTAAAGCTTTGCGAAAAGCTTCAAACTTCTCCCTACGCAGAGCCTTCATAAAAAGGACTGCAATGTTCTCATGCATGGGCACATATGCCAAGCTGATCTCTCCAGCAGAGAACCTCTCCCTGACATAATGATAATGCACCTCAATGTGCTTTGTGCAAGCATGGAGCACAGGGTTCCTCGCAACTGCCAATGCACTCTGATTGTCAATGAACATGGTGGTGGCAGAAGATTGACCAACATCCAAATCAGCCATAAGGCATATGAGCCACACACACTCAATAGTCGTTGTGAAAGCTGCCCTATACTCAACCTCACAACTAGAAGTGGCCACAGTAGGCTACTTCTTGCTCAACCAAGATATACATGAGCTACCAAGCATGAAGCAAAAACCACTAGTGGACACGCGAGTGTCATAGCAACCAACCCAATCACTATGAGAAAAAGCATGCAAATTTGGCGGTAGTGATCCCCCCTTGGGATAAAACAATCCAAGAAGCCGGTTACCACTCAAGTAGTGAAAGATGCGCTTAACCGCCTGCCAATGCTTGACACATGGGCAATGCATAAACCTAGTCATATGTGAGAATCAAACTGAATATCTGGCTGAGTAATGCATAGGTAAATCAAGCATCCGATAGCCCGCTGATAGAGAACAACATCAAATGCATCTCCAACATCATGAAGAATCAATCTTAAACCTGTCTCCATAGGAGTGGCAATAGGCTTACCCTCTTCAAGGCCAAAACACTACAATAATGTGTCCACCATCAACTTGCATAAATTGATTGCCCAAATAGTGATGCAAATGCCCCAAATCAGACACCTCAAATGAGGCATGCAAATCAGCTTAAAATCAGCAATATGCATGTCACAAGGACCAGTGAGAAGCATGTCATCAACATATACCACAATGATTAGAAGCACATCATTAGCATGCTTAACATATAAGGTGATTTTAGTTGGACTGTTCTCAAAACCATGTGCAATAAGATAGGCATGTATCTTTTCATACTAAGCATGTGGTGCTTGCTTTAAACCATATAATGCCTTCTTTAACCTGCACACCTGGTTTTCATGCCCTTTCTACACAAAGCCACGCGGCTAAAAAACATACACTTCTTCATGCAAGTCACCATTCAAAAATGTTGTTTTAATGTTCAACTGATGTACATTCCAACCATGATGAGCTGCAAGTGCACAGATGCTACGAATAGTAGTCATTTGGCAAGTAGGAGCAAAGGTTTCATCAAAATCAATGCCTCTTTGCTGTGCATAACCCTTTGCAACAAGCCTAGCCTTATACCTGTCAACTGTTCCATTAGGTTTGTGCTATAGCTT
Organism: Ceratopteris richardii; assembly: GCA_020310875.1. Classification (NCBI taxonomy): domain Eukaryota; kingdom Viridiplantae; phylum Streptophyta; class Polypodiopsida; order Polypodiales; family Pteridaceae; genus Ceratopteris; species Ceratopteris richardii. The sequence continues at coordinate 106,489,453 of CM035443.1, read as the reverse complement.
GTATACCCACTTAGTGCCAATGGCCTTCTTGCCAGAAGGCAAGTCACATAAAGACCATGTACTATTTTTCATGATAGCATCATATTCAGATTGTATGGTACCCATCCAATGTTCTGAATTTTGTGCTTCATCAAACGAAACAAGTTCATTCTCATCACAGAGACTAGAGACAGCGATAGCATACCAATCTGTTGCAAAAGAGGCACTATGAGAGCCTGACCAAGTACGATATGACAGAGATGCATCTAATTTGCTGTCACACAAAGTCTGCACCAGCCATTTTGGCATAGTTTTTACATGCTTAATATTAGCTCTCTCATCAACAAGTGCATCATGTAAATCTACATAAAAAATGGAATGATCTGTATTATCACATGAAACCTGCAAAGGTTGAGAAGTTGCCTCAATAGGACCAACACTAGACTGTCCACCTATAAAAAGAGGCAGCAAAGTATTATACATGTCTTTGGAGCTAACAAATGTCTCCTTAGTACATGAAAGCAATGGTTGAATAGCGTATTCCAGAAAAACAACATCACGACTAACTAGAATGCATTTAGTTTGTGGATGATACAGATGATAGCCTTTACGTTCAGAACTGTACCCAACAAAAATACATTTTACTACTTTATCATCCAATTTTCTACGATGTTGTTCATGAACTAATGCATATGCCAGACAACCAAAAACATGCATATGAGCAACAAATGGCTTGCGACCATGCCAAGCTCATATGGAGTGATAGACTGCAGTGCTTTAGTGGGACACCAGTTCAGTACATATGTTGCACACATAATAGCCTCAAGCCAGAAACTATGTGGTAAAGCCTGACTCTTGACCATACACCTCGCCATCTCCATGAGTGACCTATTCTTTCGTTTAGCAATGCCATTCTATTGAGGTGTATATGACATTGTACACTGATGTTTTATCCCACGTTCAGTCACAAATGCATTAAATTCAGAAGACATATATTCCCCCCCTTGATAAGAATGGAGGGTGCCCATTTTACATGCTGACAGATTTTCAGCCAAAACCAGAATCTGTTTGAAGCACATAAACACTTTGGACTTTGCCTTCAACGGATATACCAATGCATGCCTGGAAAAATCATCGATGAAAGTCACTAAGTAAAGATAGTTCCCAAAAGAAGGTGTCTACATAGGACCACATACATTACTATGTACAAGCTACAATTTATGAGTAGCCCAAACTGAACCATCTTTTGGAAAGAAAGAACGCTGCATTTTGCCCAAAATACAGCCTTCACATACATGTTTACTGCATACCTCAAGTTTGGGCAAAGAGGACACCATTTCATATTTTTGCAGGCATAGCAAACTAGCAAAATTCAGATGACCAAAGCGTGCATGCCAAAGCTTTGTATCTGACATAGCCTAAGAATCATGTACTGCACATGCCAAATAATTTACAGATCTTTCATAGTCTATTAGATTATACAACCCATGACATAAAATGCCAGAAGAAATAATGACATCGCCATTTGAGAGATCATGAACTGTATATCTCTCATCAATAAATTTCACAACCAAGCCAATCTTGGCTAATGCAGAAACTGATAACATATTTTTCTTGATGTCTGGCACAAACAAATCATCTAACAAAGTGAAAGAACTACCATCAACAATAGTCAAAATGATCTTACCAACTCCCATAACAAGATAGGAGGAGTTGTTGGCACATGTAATAGTATTCCCTGGAGGGTCATGCTTGAGTGAAGAGAAGAAACTACGCTACAAGGTAATATGTTTGGTTGCCCCACTATCAAAGTACCATACATCTGAGTCTACTATAGACATGCACTGCTCATGAGAAGATGGGTCAAAACTGCAAATAATAGTAAATGCCCATTCTTCTTCCTGCACAAGATTAGCAGCCTTTGTTTTTGGTGTAGAGGCCTCTGCAACAACCATTCCGGCCTCTTTCTTCTTTGCCTCTTTAGCAACCAGTTTTGGACAGCTCTTGATCATTTGCTTTACAATATTTTCAAAACAATTTTTGCTTTTCTAATTTCTTCTCATCTTTTTCTTCCTTCTTCAAATGTGCAACATTTACAGATTTTTGCTTACTAGTAGAAGAGCTCCATTTACCTTTGCCCTTTTGACTAGCCAGGAAAGCTTGATCTGCAACATGCATAATGGACCTGTTCTGCCTAGACTGGTCTTCCTGCAGCAGAACAAAGACTAACTCCTCAAATGACAAGGCATTTGGATTGCCTTTCATCATCAAACGAAGAGTAGAAGCAAAACTCTGATATGAGTCAGGAAGACCATTCAAAACGGTTTGCACAAGTGAGCTATATGGTATAACTTCATCAACATAAATCAACTGTTCTTTCAAATCCTTGATCTTTGTGAGAAAACTATCCATAGAATCACCTTCATTCATGTGCTCACTCTCCAATTTTTTTCGGAGGTAAGCAACACGAGCCTCATTCCTAGCTTGGTATAATGTGCTAAGTGTATCCCAAGCATCCTTAGCTATTTTGCAAGAGCGAATGTGAGGAATAATGGCGTGTTTGATAGACAAAGCTATCAATGCATGTGCGTGAGCATCTCTACCATCCCAATGAATTTTCTCTATAGTAGGTGCAATAGAAATAGCAGCACGAATATGAATCTACAGAATATCATCATCTTCGATACCATCTCCATCAGCTCCAACACCTGTATTTGTAGTACCTATATTCGCAGGTGTAACAGGACGTCTTTCAACACCCTGCACAAAATTCCATAGTCCTTTTGTGACCAATACATGACACATCATATAAGCCCATAATGGGTAGTGGGTACCATCCAACTTATCTTCAACTGCCAACATACGAAATACATCACTGCTTTCAGCCATGGTTGGTGACTAAAATACCTTGATGCAGAAAATTGATTGTATCTCAAAAAGTCAGAACTGCCCAGACAAATTTTGCTAAACCTATAGCAGACTTTGAGATGCTTATATTGGCGAACCAAAACTAGTATATACTTTTGGCACAAAAAGATGAAATAGCCTACACAAGCACTGGTAGTGCGTTCAAAGGCCGAAACGAGCTCAGATCACAATTTTGGCACCACAGAGCGAAGCCGTTTTGATCTTCGAAACACCTTGAGTATGCTTACCAAATTTGTGCGATTTTGAGACTGCAATCAGAGAGGTGTAGACAATGCCCTAGATGAAGCGGCGACCTGCTCTAATACCAATTGTTGGAGTTAGACATCTGTGGAAGCACGTTAACATCACAAGGAAGAAGAAGAAGCTTGGAGCACAACACACAATACTGATTGTATTACCACTAGAATGTACAAAGATAAGTAGCCCATTAGGGCAATAAGTGTATATACAAAACGGGGGAAAAAAGCCTCCTAAAGAGGGAAAAAAGTGCCATGGTAGTCCTAGAGTGTTCACACACATCAATACCTAAATATATCAACAAGCCATGTATCGTAAGTCTCTCTTATTCTGTTCTTGGGTGCAGAATACCACAATCAAGCACAAGCTTAAGGTAGCAAAAACCAAAGCATGCATATTAGATGATTCTCAAGCCAACTATAATGGGATTCAGACCCATTACCTCTCTATGCAAGGCGCGTGAGCTACCCATGTGGTCTTCATGCATCATGTCAAATAATTTGAAATTTAGTTAATCAATGACTTTAATTATTTATTAGTAATACAAAAGCAAGATGGTTGTTCTCTTCTTATTCAAATGATAGGAGAAGGAATTCATTCCCTTAATTTTGAATTATTGAGAGTAAAGCATGACGCTTGATCTTCATTGACCTCGATTATGGAATGTCAAAGTGAAGTAGATGCTTCATGAAGAAGCCATAAACAACAGGGAAGAAGTCGATGGAGGGACAATGGACGTTTCAACATGCATGGAATGAGACAAGGAGATTTTGTCTTGTAAACTACTTCATGGAGCTTCAAGAATCAAAGATGGAACCCAAATAGCAAGTAAGAGGATGGAACAAGAGTATTCAAGATACAAAGATTCATCAGAGGAAAAATGGATGTTTTGGCATGCATGGAATGAGACAAGGATATCTCTCTTCTAATCTATGTCATGTAGCAAAGATGGAATCCAAAGAGCAAGTAAGAGGATAGATCAAGAGCATTCAAGATACAAAGATTCTTTGTCCAAAAAAAAAGTGCAAAATCACATAAGAGGGCATTTTTTACCCCTCTTGAAAGGTATCATATGATTTCTATTTTTTTGACTCATATGTGTTCTTTGGATTTTCTACATAAGATATGTGAGCCTCAAAGTTGAGAATCTATATCCAAAATGGCTTTTGGAAGCATCCAAACCAACTATTGATGATCTAGCAGCCAGTCAATCAACTTTGGATGTACATTGCTCTTTACTCGAGTGTCCATTTATTTATGATTCTTAGATTGTTGGAAATATCTTTTTATAAGCTTTCCAATGATATAACAATCATTGGAGATTTAGCATGTCTAGGAAAAGAATTTGTTCTCAGCAGTTACCTTTTGGAGAAGTAGGAAGAAATATGATGGCTCTTGTCAAAGCAAGGGATGGACATAGCTATTATTAGCAGCTAAGTATTTTCCAAGTTCATGCTTAATATTTTTTGGTTTTTTATTTCATATAGTTTGCATAGAATCATCATTGAAGCATGGCATAAGACTTCAATTTTGATCATGATTAGATGAGCTTCAAGAAGATAATGAAAGCTAAACAGGACAAACATGAGGGTAAAGGAAACAAATCAAGCACCAAAAGTACTTGCATGCATTGATAAGCTGGTTTCCACTTCATGCATGGAAAAGAATGATTATTTGTGCATTCTATCTTTCCAAAAGAATGTTTCCAATGCACAACTTCAGTTTAAAGATATATTTTTGCACATCACAAACTCTCTTATTGTTAGAAAAGGTTTTTATGGACTCAAACATGTGCATTAACATGTTTATACAATAAAAGGAAGCAAAGAAAATATGTTGTACATATCATAGATGCATGAATTCCATGCATGAAAAGCACAAGAAATGCTTGAGTTAGTTTAAAGCATGCAAAAAACATGCCAACACACATGCATACAAGCACATGCATTTGCATGAAAAAAGAAGCATGATTGTTTGCTAAGTAATAAAGTGAATGTAGTTTTCTAGTAGTTAGCTTACTTAGTAAAGATCAAGCTTGAAATTTGGGAAGATGAAAATAGCTAGTTATTTGAGAGGTAAATGTTGGCCACACCTTTGCAACTCAAGTAACTAGTAGATTTCTTCCTACAGTGATATTTAGATATCAAGTACTTAATCTAAAGCCTACATTGAGTATTAAAGATGTCTTACATAGAAGAGTAAGCATAAATTAGAAAGCCAAGTTACATTCCAAAAAATTTCTTGCCATATTGTTAGGCAAAATACATGAATTCTTACATACCCATAAATATTTATGATTATTCTAAGTATAGGAAATACTTAGAGAGTCATATCTTGTGAAGGAAACGAAACCAAGAAAATATCAAGATAGAGGTAATCCCTTGACCTTAAATTATGTAAAATAATTTAAGTAAGAAGGTACTCTATAAAGATATGTTTGGACTTTAGGATAAAAATCACTTATACAACAACGTGAATACAAAATAGGATGGTATGTGAAACTAGATTTTATACTTAGTTTGATGTAGAAAAGATGGTATGGGACATTCAACCATGGTATTGATATATTTAGGTAGTGATGTGTGTGAACACACTAGGACAGTCGAGGCACTTTTAGGAGGTTTTGTTGGAGTTAGAGGTCTACGGAAGCACGTGAACAACACAAGGAAGAAGAAGAAGCTTGGAGCACAACACACAAGACTGAATGTGTTACTAGAGAATGTACAAAGATAAGTAGCCCATTATGGGCAATAGGCATATATACAAGCCGGGGGAAAAAAACCTCCTAAAGAGGGAAAAAAGTGCCCCGGCAGTCCTAGAGTGTTCACACACATCACTACCTAAATATATTAACAAATCCCCCATGGGAGTGATGCGGTGAACAAGGAGCTGGCACTCATGTATAAGGAAGTGCCAAGCTATGTGGAAATCACTCCACGAAAGGAAGTAAGCCCAAAGCTTTGCGGAAAGCTTCAAACTTCTCCCTAGGCAGAGCCTTCATGAAAAGGTCTGCAATGTTCTCCTGCGTGGGCACATATGCCAAGCTGATCTCCCAGCAGAGAACCTCTCCCTGACATAATGATAATGCACCTCAACATGCTTAGTGCGAGCATGGAACACAGGGTTCCTTGCAACTGCCAATGCGCTCTGACTGTCAGTGAAGATGGTGGTGGCAGAGGATTGACCAACACCCAAATCAGCCATAAGGTGTCTGAGCCACACACACGCCACAGTAGCTGTGAAAGCTGCCCTATACTCAGACTCACAATTGGAAGTGCCCACAGTAGGCTACTTCTTGCTCAACCAAGATATACATGAGCTACCATGAAGCAAAAGCCACTAGTGGACACACGAGTGTCATAGCAACCAGCCCAGTCTGAGTCAGAAAAAGCATGCAAATGTGGTGGTAGTGATCCCCCCTTGGGATTAAACAACCCAAGTAGCCAAGTACCACTCAAGTAGCAAAAGATGCGTTTAACCGCTTGCCAATGCTTGACACTTGGGCAATGCATAAACCTGCTCATCTGTGAGATAGCAAATTGAATATCTGGCCGAGAATGCATAAGTAAATCAAGCATCCAACAGCCTGCGATAGAGGACAACATCAAATGCATCTCCAGCATCATGAAGACTCAATCGTAAACCTGTCTCCATAGGAGTGACAAGGCTTGCAGTCTTCAAGGCCAAAACGCTGCAATAATGTGTCAATATATTTCGTTTGACACAAAGTCAATCCATCATCAACTTGCATAAACGGAATTCCCAAATAGTGATGCAAATGCCCCAAATCAGACATCTCAAATGAGGCATGCAAATCAGCCTTAAAATCAGCAATATGCTTCTCAATAGGACCAGTAGCAGCATGTCATTAACATAGACAACAATGATCACAAGCACATCATTAGCACACTTAACATATAAGGTGCTCTAAGTTGGACTGTTCATAAAACCATGTGCAATCAGATAGGCATGTATCTTCGCATACCAAGCACGTGGTGCTTGCTTTAAACCATATAATGCCTTCTTTAACCTGCACACCTGGCTTTCATGGCCTTTCTGCAAAAAACCACGGGGTTGAAAAACATACACTTCTTCATGCAAGTCACCATTCAGAAATGTAGTTTTAATGTCCAACTGATGTACATTCCAACCATGATGGGCTGTAAGTGCACAGATGCTCGGAACAGTAGTCATACGACATGTGGGTGCAAAGGTCTCATCAAAATCAATGCCTCTTTCCTGTGCATAACCCTTTGCAACAAGCCTAGCCTTATACCTATCAACTGTACCATCAGGTTTATGATTCAACTTGTATACCCACTTAGTACCAATGGCTTTCTTGCCAGGAGGCAAGTCACATAAAGACCAAGTACCATTCTTCATTATAGCATCATATTCAGATTGCATAACAGCCATCCAATTTTCTGAATTTTGTGCTTCATCAAAAGAAACAGGCTCATTCTCACCACAGAGATTAGACGCAGCCATAGCATAGCAATTTGATGCAAAGGAGGCACTATGAGAGCCTGAACGAGTACGATATGACAAAGGTGCATCTAATTTGCTATCACACAAAGTCTGCACCAGCCATTTTGGCACAATTTTTGCCTCCTCAATATCAACTCTCTGATCAACAAGTGCATCATGTAAATCTGCATCAGAAATGGGATGATCTGCATCATCACATGAAACCTGCAAAGGCTGAGAAGTTGCCTCATTAGGACCAGCAGTAGACTGTCCACCTGTAAAAAGAGGCATCAAAGTATCATACATGTCTTTGGAGTTAACAGATGTCTCCTTAGAACATGAAAGCAATGGCTGAATAGCATCCTCCACAAAAACAACATCACGGCTAACCAGAATGCATTTAGTCTATGGATGATACAGACGATAGCCTTTACTTTCAGAACTGTACCGAACAAAAATACATTTTACTACTTTATCATCCAATTTTCTACGATGTTTTTCAGGCACTAATGCATATGACAGACAACCAAAAAACATGCAAATGAGCAAAAGATGGCTTGCGGTCATGCCAAGCCTCATATGGAGTGATAGACTACAGCGCTTTAGTGGGACACCTCTTCAGTACATATGCTGCACACATGATAGCCTCAAGCCAGAAACTATGTGGTAAAGAATGACTCTTGACCATACACCTAGCCATCTCCATGAGTGACATGTTCTTCCATTCAGCAACTCCATTCTGTTGAGGTGTATACGGCACTGTACACTGGTTTTTTATCCCACATTCAGCCAGAAATGCATTAAAATCAAAAGACATATATTCCCCCCCTCGATCACAATGGAGGGTGCCCATTTTGCATGCTGATAGATTTTCAGCCAAAACCAAAAACTGTTTGAAGCACAAAAACACTTCAGACTTTGCCTTCAATGGATATACCTATGCATGCCTGGAAAAATCATCAATGAAAGTCACAAAGTAAAGATAGTTTCCAAAAGAAGGTGTCTGCATACGACCACAGACATCACTATGTACAAGCTACGATTTCTGCGTAGCCCAAACTGAACCATCTTTTGGAAAGGAGGAACACTGCATTTTGCCCAAAATACATCCTTCACATACATGTTTTCCAGGTGCCTCAAGCTTGGGCAAAGAAGATACCATATCAGATTTCTGCAGGCGTAGCAAACTAGCAAAATTCAGATGACCAAAGCATGCATGCCAAAGCTTTGCATCTGACATAGCCTGAGAATCATGAACTGCACATGTCAAATCATTCACAGATCTTTCATAGTCTATGAGCTTATACAACCCACGACATAAAATGCCAGAAGCAATAATAACATCGCCATTTGACAGATCATGAACTGTACATCTGTCATCAACAAATTTCACAACCAAGCCAATCTTGGCTAATGCAGAAACTGATAATAGATTCTTCTTGATCCTTGGCACAAATAAAGCATCTGACAAGGTGAAAGAACTACCATCAGCAGTAGTCGGAATGATCTTACATAACAGGATAAGAGGAGTTGTTGGTGCATGTGACAGTATTCCCTGTAGGGGCAGGCTCGAGTGAAGAGAAGAAACTGCACTGCGAGGTAATATGTTTGGTCGCCCCACTGTCAAAGTACTGGCAAACATCTGAGTCCACTGCAGACATGCACTGCTCATGAGAAGATGGGTCAAAAGTGCAAACAGTAGTAAACGCCCATTCTTCTTCCTGCACAAGATTAGCAGACTTTGTTTTTGGTGTAGAGGCTTCTGCAACAACCATTCTAGCCTCTTTCTTCTTTGCCTCTTTAGCAGCTAGTTTTGGACAGTTCTTTATGATATGATCATTCCCTTTACAGTACTTACAAAACAATTTCTGCTTTTCTGATTTCTTCTCATCTTTATCTTCCTTCTTCGAATATGCAGAATTAGCAGATTTCTGCTTACTAGTTGAAGAGCTCCATTTTCCTTTGCCCTTCTCACTAGCTAGGAAAGCTTGATCTGCAACTCGCGTAATGGACCTGTTCTGCCTGGACTGATCTTCCTGCAACAGAACAGAGACTAACTCCTCAAATGATAAGGCATTCGGATTGCCTTTCATCATCAACCAAAGAGTAGAAGCAAAACTCTAATATGAATCAGGAAGACCATTTAGAACGGTCTCCACAAGTGAGCTATCTGGTATAACCTCATCAGCGGAAATCAATTGTTCCTTCAAGTCTTTGATCTTCGTTAGGAAACTGTCCATAGAATCACCTTCATTCATGTGCTCACTCTCCAACTGTTTTCGGAGGTAAGCAACACGAGCCTCATTCCTAGCTTGGTACAATGTGGTAAGTGTATCCCAAGCATCCTTAGCTGTTCTGCAATAACGAATGTGAGGAATAATAGCACGTTTGATAGACAAAGCTATCAATGCATGTGCTTGAGCATCTCTGCCATCCCAACAAATTTGCTCTGCAGTAGGTGCAATAGAAACAATAGCACGAACAGGAATCTGCATAATATCATCTTCGACACCATCTCCGTCAGCTTCAACACCTGTATTTGAAGTACCTGTAGTCGCAGGTGTAACAGGATGTCTTTTAACACCCTGCACAATGTTCCACAGTTCTTTTGCAACCAATACATGTCGCATCATATAAGCCCATAATGGGTAGTTGGTACCATCCAACTTATCCTCAATAGCCAACATACGGAATACATCACTGCTTTCAGCCATGGCCGGTGACTAAAATACCTTGATGCAGAAAATTGACTCTATCTCAAAAAGTTGAACGAAACTGCCCAGACGAGTTCTGCTAAACCTGTAGCAGACTTCGAGACGCTTATACTGGCGAATCAAAACAGGTATATACCTTTGGCACAAAAAGACAAAATAGCATGCACAAGCGCTGCGATAGTGCATTCGGAGGCCGAAACGAGCTCAAATCGCGATTTCAGCACCACATAGCAAAGTTGTTTTGATCTCTGAAACACCCTGAGTATGCTCACCAAATTTTGTGCAAATCTGAGACTGCAACCGGAGGAGTGTCGATGACGCCCTAGATGAAGCGGCGACCTGCTCTGATACCAATTGTTGGAGTTGAACGTCTGCGGAAGCACGCGAACAACACAAGGAAGAAGAAGAAGCTTGGAGCACAACACACAAGATTGAATGTATTACTAGAGAATGTACAAAGATAAGTAGCCCATTAGGGCAATAGGCATATATACAAGCCGGGGGAAAAAAACCTCCTAAAGAGGGAAAAAAGTGCCCCGGCAGTCCTAGAGTGCTCACACACATCACTACCTAAATATATCAACAGTTTTTTTCTCCCAACTTGTATATACACCTATAGCCTTAATAGGTTACTTATCTTTGTACATTCTAATGGTAATACTGTAGCTCAGTGGTGAGTAGCACCTCCTTTAATATCAATCCGGGAAGACATGAGGATGGTATGAAGACCTCGAGTAAGTGATGTGCACAAGTGATGATGGAGAAGCACACAAGCATGCACACACATACACACACATGTGCACACAAGGAAGAACAAAGAGTGAAACAATGGAAGCTTTGATTAAGATCAAAAGACAATTACAAGAGCTCTTCTTCAACTCAGTTACCTCTTCAAGTCTAGCGATTGTAGGTGCTGCTTCCCTTTGTTGTTCTCTTTGACTAGCCAATTGCCTTCGTAGTTCATCACAGACTTTTTCTAATGCGTCATATGCCTCTAGGAGGTCTGCATGTGTATCCAATATTGTTTGCATGGTGGCTGAAGGGAGGGCTTTGAACCTCTCTGGATCGATCTCTTGAGGTGAACCTTCCATTGCCGCTTCTAGATTTTCTTTGTTCTATTTTTGGAGTCGTTTGTTCTCTTCTAATGCTACGGACATATGCTTCCTCAGTAATGCAAGGTTACGACATATCTTGTGACTGTCTGCCTGTTGTGTGCGTAGCATTTCCTCAAAATGTTGTTGTGCCTGTTTATTAGGTTCAAGGGGATTGAACAATAATTCCTCATATTGTCTTTGTAAGGTATCATAGTTGCATTGTAGTTCCACCTTGTCCTTCTCCATCGCCATGATTCATTCTTGTAATGTCTCGTGGTCTTTGAGCAAGTTTGTATGCTATGCATCTAAATTCTGATAATCCTGCTGTAAAGGAGAAACACATTGAAATACAGCGTTGAACACGTTATTTACAGGGGTGGATGCCAGAGAGGTTTGGAATGCAGGGGGTTAGGGAAGAGGGAAAGGGGTGGTGAATGCCGTGGTGGGAAAGGGTGAAGTTGGTGGTGGGGGAATGGGAGATTTTGGAAATATGGGGGGAGGGAATGGCACAATTGTGGGTGATATGTCTATTTGGTCGTGAGTGGATACAGTCGTGGGGGCTACCATATACATGAGGATGGTAGGTGTGGTGACTGTGGTGAAAGTGGACAATGGTGTGCCTAATTGTGCATCTGGGCCACCTAGATGGGTGAGAGGGGAAATGGGATTCCCTGTAACCATGGTTAAAGCCCTATAGCCCGTGGTGATATTTACAAAGTTGGTGGTGTCAGATCGTGATAGTTGTGAGGATTGACCTATATCATGTGATTCACTAAAAGCGATTGAGACAGTGGTGGTGACAGTAGAGGCAATGGTGGTTGTGGTGGGAGGTGAGGGGGGTAGAGTCGGAGGGGAGGGTGGTAAGGGTGGGGATGGGGGTGCACTTGACATGTGGTGTTCTTCGGTATGTTGAGTGGTGTGTGCCGTGCCAAAGGTCGTGGAGGTGGTGTCGCGTGGTTCTAAAACTACAATGTGTATGTGCTTTCCTAATCTTGGTGGTCGTGTCTTGTGTCTTTGTTCGAATCTTTGAGAGTGGACAAGGGCGGTGTGAATAGCCTCTGGTACTCCCAATGCATCCATGAGCAGGTTGAGGGAAGCTATGAACTAGTCATCCACACCTCCTTCCTCAAGCATCTGGTTCATTAGGGCTTTCCCAGATGCCAAGGATAATCTATGTTATTCCTGAAGTAAGTTCATAGTATTGTACAATCTTCGTATTTGTAATGTGTATGTTGGGGCTCCCGCGAGTTCTGGTATAACATGTGGCACATATTCATGCTCCTCTTCATCATGTTGTCCTTCCTTCTCTTCATCTTGTTCGTCTTCTTCAGTCTCTTCCTCATCTTCATTCACTTCTACAACAATTGGTTGAGTCGGTTCATGCTGGTCCGTGGTGATCTGTTGTTCACTTAACTGCTCTACTTCTATCTCCAAGTTGGCTTCATTGATCATTTTGGCTACTTCTTCATCAGTCAAATCTTCAAGTGTGAAGCCTGGAGGGAACTCTAGATTGGCGGGGAGCGGTGGAAAGATAAGATTAGGCCCCTCTGCACTTGGCCTTTGTAATTGGATGGTGAAGGGCCGTACTTGCCTTTGGGGTGGCAGAGTTACCTCTGGTGTCAGTGTAGCGCCCCTAGGCTGTGCACATGGCATTTGCACAGTTCCTCTCATTTTCTTTGTTCGGGGCCCTGTGGAGGATATCCTTCGCTGAAATTCTTGTGCGCTAGTCCAATTGAGTGCTCTTTGGATTGGCACATCATATATAAGGCATCGACACACAATTCTAGTGAGTGCACACCATCCATATAGTACTGACTTCTATTTCTTATACCAGCGTTGATGTGCAAGATGGATCTGGTCGATAATCTAATGTGGCATGTTGAGCGTAAGGTTCAGCGTGTTTTCCAAATATAAGCTAAACCAGATCTTCTTGGGCCGCATTGTAGATCTCTCTTGGGTTGGGAATGTGAAATGCTGCATGCACATTCGGAGATGGATGGCAATAGTTGAGGTCATGGCCACCATGTCCTTCAGCTTAGTGAGGTTCCGGTTCTTCATATTCTCAGGGATCATTGTCTCCTTCTTAGAAGGGATGCGCATGCCTCTCACGTCTAGAGCTTCTCTCACCAAATTGTTGGATGGTTTAAAATGTTTAAGTTCATTCCCTCGTGTAAGATATGGAAGCACAAAGGTGCTTGTCCCTTTCTTATCTCTCATGGGAGTGAGTGTGCTAACTAAATATGAATGCCTCAAGAAGTCAAGTTTAGGTAACTGAGCACAAAAATAGTTGTCCAACCTAGCCTTCCTCCGTATCGATCGTAATCCATCACTGTTATGAAGCTTTTCAAACTCTCGTGTAAAGAAATGGTAATGGACCCACCCTCCATTAAACTCTATCTCAGACTCCCAGAAATAGGTTCCATCCCTAAGGGGTCTTGCAACTTCATTGAACCAATGAGAGTTCTTACTAACTTGCAATGTGTGTCCCTGGGGAGGATTTTGAATGGGTATAATGTGCATTGCTCTCAACTCCTACGGCTGTTCTCTCAACTCTGCCTGGATAGGGATACTTTCAATGTCCACTATTTGAGGACCTATGCTTGCCTGGGAGCTAGTTTGTACAATGTCTACCATGTTGAGGGTATTGATTTCCGGATCTGTGAGAATAGATAAGTACATGTTAACATTAAAAAAATGACCATTTGTCCCCATTACAACATTAACATGATGAGCTGTGATGTGGTTAGCAAGTTAACTAGTGCTCGTGAGTGTGAAGTGTGATTAGTGGATGAATGGTTCCTGGGTGCTAATTGGACTAGTGCGATGTAGTGTGGATACATTTAGTATGTGGAGGTGAGCTTACACAGTGGGGTGAGGGGTTTATTACAAGATTTGGGTTGCCAAACATAGTGTATGGCTTTATCTTTTGATTTCGTGGAGACTTCGGAAGGCTTTACAATAGTTTCTACTTGGAAATGAGGTTTTTTAGGGACCCAATTACAAGTGATTCTGGTCGTGCTCGTGGATGAATATGTGACTGTGTGTATCAAACAATTATGGGTATTGGTTGTTCGAGTGTGTGAATAATGCTTTACATTTTGTGGTTTATGTGTCTCTATTTGAGCCCACAAGAAAGCCTTAGGCACCCAAATTTGGCTTGATTGTGGGTTGACCTTCATTGAATTCTTGGGTACCTAGATAGACATTACTTCCGTCGACGAATCATTGAGAGACTTCTTATTAGTGCCCTGTCGTCGATCACTAGTATGACGTTTAGTCGGTGGTTCTAGCTTAGCCACAACAGGATGCTCGCCTTTCTGTACCCATATTTGCTTCGGTGGCTGAGACACCTTGGCAGGGGCTATCCACTGTTTGCAACTACTGCTTCTCTGCTTTGTCCTTTTCCCATGGGTTGGTAGGCATTGACCATGATTTTCTTTGGAACAAAAGGGAGTTCCAACTACTTCACATCCCTTGGACTGGTGGTTTTTTGCATCACAAAGTGTTGGACAAGAAAAGCATCTTTTTCCATAAGTGTGCTCCTAGAAGGAACAGGAGTTGGTGCCTTTCCTACTTCCTTAAATGTTCAAGTGGTCAATTCTATAGTTGGGTATTGTTGTTGCATCAAAACCTGAAGAAGTCCACTTCTTAGGTTAAGATTAACTGCTATCATAGATCCAATCTTGCCCTAGGATGAGGGGTTTGGTGAGATCCTCATCCTGACATACTAGCGCTTTTACTGACATTTGAACCTCTTGAAGGTTAATGGGAAGTTCCACCTCACCTAGGCAAGGGGTTTCCGCTCCTCCCAATCCTATAGGATAAGCTTTTATAGGATAGACTTTTAATTGCAATCCTTGACAGTACAAAATTCTAACAACACTAGTGGCTACACCTAAGTGAATCAATGCTCTTACAATCTTTGCACTCTCTCCTTGTCCTATATCTAATTTCACAAAGGGTCTTCGGTCAATTATTTTATGG
This sequence comes from Ceratopteris richardii, assembly GCA_020310875.1. Taxonomy (NCBI): domain Eukaryota; kingdom Viridiplantae; phylum Streptophyta; class Polypodiopsida; order Polypodiales; family Pteridaceae; genus Ceratopteris; species Ceratopteris richardii. The sequence continues at coordinate 106,474,050 of CM035443.1, read as the reverse complement.
GAATGGACTCTTGGTGCATCACACATGGCCATGTGATATCTTAGAGCTTCATAAGCATCTGTTCTAGGCTCATCTCTACCATGTCTTCTTAGTTTCATTCTTCGGATGCATTCTAAAGCTTCGGCCTCTGCTTCTTCACGAATTCGTTTTTCTTCTTCCTTACGCTTCTTGGCAGTGTTGAGTCGATTAAGAATTTTGTCAGTGAGGGGTTCTTGATATAGTTTGACTTTGCATCCACTGATGTAACTAGGGAGGACATTGCCATCTAGACTAGCTAAATGAACTGCTCCACTAGTTGAGATCCTATTTATGATCATAGGTCCATAGCCACGCTTCTCTAGCTTTCTTGCATGTTGTTTCAGGGTGTACACCAAAACTAAGTCTCCTGATTTCAAGCCTTTATCCTTGAAATGGACATCGAAGCATGCCTTTTATCTTTTCTTTGCTACATAAAGCCCTGCTGTTGTCTGGCTACAGTCATCTCTTGAGGGAATGTTTTTGTCCTGAGAAAGGCTACTAATGGTTCACTCCAATCTAGCACTAAAGACACTCGATAAAGAGTGGCATGTTCCACTAGGGGTCTAGTGCTGTAGATTGGGCATTCTTTGCATAAATTGTGCACATCCGCTTCCATTGTTGGCCAATATACCCCTAACCTTTATAGATTTTGAAGGTTTCTATGTTTCGAATGGTGTTGCTATAGTGCACGTACATGTGCTAGTTGCAACCATTTGGTGTCTCATCTTCGTCTACACAACAAGCTAGTATGCCTTGATTGATGTGCTTATACATGTTGCCTGCCATTATGTGGTACTTCTGAGACCTGACTACTTCCTTGTCCCTAGTTCTCAACACAATATGTTTAGGTCCAAAGGTGAGAATAGGCACTATACTTTTAGCCCACTCAGGCACTACCTCTAGATTGAACATGTAAGCATCACGGAGGTCATCTGATGCTCCTTGAGGAGACTCTCAAGAAGTTATTCTAGAAAGGTGGTGTGCCCTAAGGTGAGTTTGACCTTTCCAAACCACAACTTCAAAGTCATATTCCATTAGTAAGAGGAACCATCTTACTAATCTGCTAGTATTGCATGGTTTGTTTACTAGATATAGTAGTGCTTGACGATCTGTAAAAAAATTAAACTTATTTGCAAGAAAAGAGTTTCTAAACATTTTTACCACACATACCATGCCTAATCCTTCTCTCTTGGTTGCGGTATAGTTTCATTCAGCCGTATTCAACTGTCTACTAGCATAGGCTATTGGGAGATCCATATTACCTTCACTGATAGGTTGTGCGAGTACACGTCCAATGGCATAATTGGATGCATCCACATGAACATGAAACGGATTGTTCCAATCTGGTGTAGTCAAGATTGGTGCCAAACACAATCTTCTCTTCAACTCATTAAAGGAGCTCTCACATTCTCTAGTCGACTCAAAGTTAGTCAGAGGGAGTATAGAGGCTTTGCAATGATCGCATACATATGAATGAATCGGCGATAGTAGCCACAATGACCCATGAAAGCTTGTATCTCCTTGACATTCTTTGGCCTAGGTAGCTCTGCAATAACTCTAACTTTCTCCTTGTCCGTGGATATGCCATTCTTTGACACTATGTGTCCTAGAATCTTGTCTTGCCTGAGCATAAAAACACACTTTTCTGGGTTCAAGCAGACTTGGTATTCTCTTATTTTATCAAAGATAGCTCTCAACTTGGGGATATGGGTCTGCCTAATGTTGGAATGAGTAGAGAGGTCATCCACATAGACTTCCAAGTTCTTCCTCAAGAACTCTTTGAACACATGGCACATCAGCCTCTGAAAGGTAGCTGGTGCATTGGTAACCCCAAATGGCATTACCCGAAAAGCAAATATGTCCCACTCAGTAGCAAAGTCCATCTTGTGTTTATCTTTTGGAGAAATGGCTACTTGATTATAGCCAGAGAATCCATCAAAGAAGTTGTATGTTTCCTTGCCTGCTACCCTTTGTAAAAGATGCCCAGTGATAGGAAGCAGATAACTATCTCTACTGGTGGCTGCGTTAACTTTCTTCAAGTCAATGCAAACTCATAACTTGCCATTCTTTTTGGGCACCACTACAATGGGGGATACCCATTTAGTGTGCTCAATCTCATAAATGAATCCCGATTCTACCATCCGATCTATCTCTTCCTTGATCTTGGTTGCATAATTATCATTATAAGTGTATGGCTTCTGCTTAGAGGGTTTGGCATCTGAGGTCAGGGGAACTGTATGTGAGCATATGTCACGGTCTACTCCTTTCAAGTCCTTGTAACTCCATGCGAATACATCTCTATATTCACTTAGCAAGGCTATCAACTCTTGCTCCTCATCCTCAGTCAGGTCATGTCCTATGTAGGTGCATCTTTCTTCTCCTTCTTCTATGGTTACAACAATCTTCTTGGTGGTTTCTTTGTTATCATAGACCTCTGTTGCTTATGCATCATGTTTAGGAATTCTTATCATGACTTTCCTATCTTCTATCTCATACTTCTTGAAGTTTTTAAAGGACCTCAAACAAAGTTTCTTCTTCATCTGATGTGGCTTCTCTCTTCTTCCTTTTCTTGCCTTCACTCTTGGCAGTCACTTGTGTGGTTAACCTCACATAATTCATAAGTTCTTTGTGTCTCTGAGGGTGAGCTTCTACTTCATAGAAATATTCCTCATCTGATGCAAAAGTTGGGTCCATAATAATTGACTCTAGATCGGAGTCACTTGCATCCTTGAATGCATCAGTGCTAGGCTCATATTCTTCAATAACCGAATCACACATGATTGGCTCTACTGTGAAGACTGAAATGTCATAGCCATTCTCGTCACAGTGGGGTGTCCATTGTTGTTCATTGATGGCTACATTCATTGTTGCTGAATTTTCTATCCAGCCATGAGGTTCAAACTCTTCATCTAGAAATACTATAGGTGCATATGCTAGGTCTTGTATTGATCTATGTGCTTCCTTCACACCTACCTCTCTAGCTTTTTCTATTTTCTCTTGTTCTTTTGCCACCTTGCACATCCACAAGTGAGTGTCTTCATGCATCCATGAGGATCCTAATCTTATGGAGTGCACTGACTTTGTATCATCTGTAGCTCTATGGATGGCAGTCCACTGTATAGGGGGCACGTCTCTATGAGACTAATCCTTGAGATTAACTTTGGTAGTGACACCTAAGTGTTGCAAATACAGGGAATTGGTTCCCCAACACTGTACTACTTGCCATTGTCTCATAAACGGTCTTCCCAAAATCATTTCATAGGCCTACTTTTTGCTAGAGTCACATATGGCAAAAGTGTGTTCGAACTCTACACCACAGGTAGTGAGAGTTATCCCTTCTAGCAATCCTAAGGGTCTTTCTATGTGACCATCGGCCATCTTCAATTTCATTCTCGTTGGCCTGAGTGCTGGCTTGCCCCAACGCTTCCATAGGGAAGTGGTAGCAATTGCAACTCGTACACCTGAGTCCAAAATTGCCTTTGCGGTGTAACCTTGATGGGTAATGGGAAGATAGGTGTTTCCTTCTTCTCCTTCACTCATGTCCCCTATCTTGTCCAAAGGTATTTATGGCACTGTTCTATGAAATCCTACCTAGGAACGAGGTTTTGCTACCTCTGGCACTTGATTGGCTACATGTTTCCACAATTCTACCTTAACCTTGAGTAGCTCTTCTAAAGTGAGGTTGCACTGCACTTTAGTGTTCTTCACTATCTCCATGTTCCTAAGTATGATTGAGTCTTCGTTTCTTATCATGACCGTGGGTGCTCTCATACAAGTGGACTTTGCTTCCCATGGGCTAGTGAAATGGGGTAGTTCATGTAAGGAATTAGACTCAAAGTCTAACCGTTCACTTGATGGGGCATCCTCTTGTTCTTCATAGATGGAGGGAATGTCTTGTGGGAATTGGTCGTGTAAGTCATCCCCAAGTTGAATGGGAGGAGGAGCTTCACTTTCTTTAGCCCACTTCTCTTCTTGGATCTCTCTTAGAAATTCCTAGGAATATCAATTCATAGAAGAAGATGTGTTTGGTTCTGTGGAATTAGGCACATAGGCTTCCTGGGAAGGAAGGCTTATCCTTTCATTTGCCTTGTCCTTTCCTTGGGAGGTGGCTTCCTTTTCAGATCTTGAAATTAAGCTCTCCAGTCTTTCTAACAGTCCATCAAGGTGCAACTATGTCTTAGCTGAACTAGAATAGTTGGAAAGGTGATTGGCTTCAAACATGGTTTGAGCCAATTCCACCATCTTTGCACAAAGCTTGGTTCTTTCTATCTTTAGGTCAGCTCTGTGGAATTAGGCACATAGGCTTCCTGGGGAGGAAGGCTTATCCTTTCATTTGCCTTGTCCTTTCCTTGGGAGGTGGCTTCCTTTCCAGATCTTGAAATTAAGCTCTCCAGTCTTTCTAACAGTCCATCAAGGTGCAACTATGTCTTAGTTGAACTAGAGTAGTTGGAAAGGTGATTGGCTTCAAACGTGGTTTGAGCCAATTCCACCATCTTTGCACAAAGCTTGGTTCTTTCTATCTCTAGGTCAGCTCTAAGGTAACATTTTCCATGATCTTTCATGTTTGGCCCTTCTTGGATTCTGGCCTGATATGCTTTAAGCATCATGTCTAGGTCCTCGAGAGTGGGATCTGCTAAGACTGATTCTAATCTAGGGGGTAGTGGGATTCTGTGAGGTGGGTTGGAAGGTGGTGGATTGGAGGGAGATGGGAATGGTGGTGGTGGAGTAGTGTGAGAGTGAGTTTGAGATGTGATCTCAATTATCTTGGCTTTTGTTTCTCTCAAGCTCCCCTCAAGTTTGCTCATCTTCTTTGCTCATTGCCTTTTCATTCTCTCTCTACTATCCTTCCAAGCTCTTGACCTTTTCTTAGCTAGGCTCTCAGTCTCACTAGCCTAAGAACTCTTTTCTTAGCCTAACTCTTGGTTTTGCTTAAATGCCTGAGCCCTCGTGATGACTTTCACTGGGGTAGTGGATGTCACACTTCCCATAGAGTCTACCACTAACCCAATAACGTTGATAGGAGTGATTTTTGGCATATTGTTGGGGTTCTTAGGACAATATCATAATAGGTGCTCCTTCCCACAATCTGAGCAGAAACCTTGAATTGTCACAGATTGGGTTTGTGTATGTGCAAGCATAGGGCAATCTCGAATGAGGTGATATCCTTGATATCAGTAGCATGGTCCTCTAGGAAATGGGGGTCTTATCTGCCTAGGTTGAGGTCTAGAGTTGGGGTTTGCGTACATGACATTTGCATACTCTGGCTCCAAACTAGGTTCACTTGGATCTTCATAATAATATGACTCATTATGCTCAGGAGACTGCATGTAGTAAGCCTGTGGGCTATCAATATAAGTAGAGTCAAAAGTATGATCATTTGGGTCACTTTCTAAAAGTAATGGTGTTACTGGCACTAAGGCTCTATTCAAATTTTTTTATGCAGTTGCATACTTCACTCGAATCACTTCGGCTAGAGGAGGGGATTGCTATGCTAGAACTGGTTGAGGTCTTTGCTGCTCTTGATATGGTGGTTGATAGGGTTGTTGGGGCCTACCATATGGATGTTGTGGGTACTGATTCTGGTATTCTCCTTGCTATGGATACTGCTGAGGATAATTTTTTTTAACAGCTTGTTTGTTATGTGGGCAATCTTGTGCAGTGTGGTTGGTATATCTCCTTTCTATGGTGCAGTATTGAATGTTAGGGTTCACTTGGGGTTGAGACATGATAGGGCACACATTAGCCATATGGTCTCCTCCACAGGTATAACATCGTTTCACTAGGACAAATCTCGGTATTTGTTTGCTAGAGACCCCTAACTTCTGAGCTACCTTCTCTGCAAGTTCCTATATAGATGTGGATGGATTTGAATTGAGGCTGGTAGAGCTATCTGAATCTTTGTAGATTTTTGAAAGCTCTAATTCCTCCCCTAGGTTATCCTCAATGTCTATGCACATGTATACACACTCTTTTATGGATCTAGGATCCTTCAAGTACACATACGATCTCAGTTTGGTACTTAACAATCCATCTAAGAATAAGGCCACTTGTTTGGCTGGAGTGGGTAACTCTGGCACTGGACATCTCTCTAGGTATTGCCTAAATCTTCTTCCTGCTAGTCTAACTGTCTCTTGAGGTGTTTGTTTGAAGCTATGGATCAATGAGAAGGTGTTGTGTCTGATGCCACTCTTAGAAAACTCACTGATGAATGCTTCGAGAAGTTGATCAATATTTTTGAACTGACCTTGGTGAAGCGCTTGAAACCAAGTCAATGCGGTGTTCTTGAGAGTTATGCCAAAAGCATTGTATTGATTGAACAAGTCCTCAACTTGTTCAACTCTCAAAACTTGCCTAAACTTTGCTACATGGTCATACAGGTCTCCTGTGCCATTGAAGCAATTCTTCATGAACTTAACCAATTGTGTAGGCCTCAAGGTTCAAGTGTGTTCTCTAGGCCTTGGTAGAGGGAATTCATCTATATTTTTTTGATTCCTTGGGTCTCTATGTCTCTCATTTTGCGCTCTATAAGCCTTTGTTCTCGTTCTTTCTCTTCCCAATGGGTTAGCAAAGCTTACTTCCGGCCTATCTCTACTCCTTTCCTTTTGAGCTCCATGAGCTTGGGATGTTCTAGTTCCTTGGTGACCATAAGAGACATTAGATCTTGGTTGGGCAAAAACAAATTCACGCTTCCAAGTGTAGGCATGCCTACCATGCTCTGAGACCACAAAGATCCTCTCTGAAGTATTGTCTAAATAGGTCACTTTGCCTGGGCTATCAGGATCTTTAAACTCATAGATTGTAAGCATTCCTACTTCATTAGGCTGGTCAAGCTTATACACCCAAAAAGCTTCATCGTTCTCTTGGTTTAAGACCAGATCTATGCTCTTATTGTCCTGGGGAACCCACTATGGAGTGATGATTCTAGTAAGGGCTGATTTGCCTCGAGGAGTTCTGGGGTCTCTTCCTAAGTTCCCTTGCTCTATGTCACCTATGTCTGTCTCTGGAATCACATTACTAATTTCATTTGTTCTATCCGGTTGGGTGGTGACTATGTACATACTGCTCACTGGTCCTCGTGAGAAGCATATTGCTGATTTCAAGGCTGATTTACATGCCTCATTTAAGATGTCTGATTTGGGGCATTTGCATCATTATTTGGGCATTCAATTTATGCACATTGATGGTGGAATGTCTTTGTGTCAAATAAAGTATATTGACACATTATTGCAACATTTTGGCATGGAGACAGGTTTAGGATTGAGTCTTCATGATGTTGGAGATGCATTTGATGTTGTTCTCTATCAACAAGCTATTGTATGCTTGATTTACATATGCATTACTCAGCCAGATATTCAGTTTGCTGTCTCACAGATGAGCAAGTTTATGCATTTCCATGGTGTCAATCATTGGCAGGGGGTTAAGTGCGTCTTTCGCTACTTGAGTGGTACCTGGCTACTTGGGTTGTTTTATCCCAAGGGGGGATCACTACTGCTAGATTTGCATGCCTTTTTTGACTCTGACTAGGCTAGTTGCTATGACACTTGTGTGTCCATTAGTGGTTTTTGCTTCATCCTTGGTAGCTCATGCATATCTTCATTGAGCAAGAAGCAGTCTACTGTGGCCAATTCTAGTTGTGAGGTTGAGTATAGGGAAGCTTTCATAGTGACTATTGAGTGTCTGTGGCTCAAGTGCCTTATGGCTGATTTGGGTGTTGGTCAGTCTTTTGCCACCACCATCTTCACTAACATTCGGGGGGCATTGGCACTTGCGAGGAACCCTGTGTTCCATGCTTGCACTAAGCACATTGGGGTACATTATCATTATGTCAGGGAGAGGTTCTCTGTTTGAGAGATCAGATTGGCATATGTGCCCATGCAGGAGAACATTGCAGAACTTTTTATGAAGGCTCTGCCTAGGGAGAAGTTTGAAGCTTTGCACAAAGCTTTGGGCTTACTTCCTTTTGTGGATTGATTCACATAGCATGGCACTTCCTCAGACATGAGTGCTAGCTCCTTGGTCACTGCATCACTCCTAGGAGGGATTTGTTGATATATTTAGGCAGTGATGTGTGTGAACACACTAGGACCATCGGGGCACTTTTTTCCCTCTTTAGGAGGTTTTTCCCCCTGGATTTTATATATGCCTATATCCCTAATGGGTTACTTATCTTTGTACATTCTAGTGGTAATACATTTAGTATTGTGTGTTGTGCTCCAAGCTTCTTCTTCTTCCTTGTGTTGTTCGCATGCTTCCACAGACGTCTAACTCCAACACATGGGATGATAGGTATCTTTTAGTCTTAAAGTGAATCTTGAAGTAAGATTGAGTCCTCAATGAAATTAAAACTTCAAAGAAGAAGTTTAAATTCAAGGAGGAAAAAAAACATGATCTGAAAAGACACTTCAAGATCAAGTAAGTATGAAGATCATGAAGTAATTAACTTCCAAGATCTTCATTTATAATTCAAGTATGATAAATTATGTTCTTACTTGAATTATCAACACTTCAAGATAATTTTTTTTGTTTTAGAAATATTTGATGAATATGTGAAGAACTAAAACTTTGACAAGATCCTTTCAACTAAGGATAGAAAGACTAAGGTAGTTTGCAGCACCCAATTGAGAATGAAACTTGGTGACATCAATCTCCTGGCTAGCAATGCATAAGAATTGCATTTCAAGTAAGTAGTATTAAAGAGATTGAAGAAGGAAAAGAGTAACCTAGTCCAATAGAAAGCAGTAATGTTTTGAATAAAATAAGAAAACATCCTCAATAAAACTGGGTGGCTCATGACACCTGTTGATATAATTTGGTAGTGATGTGTGTGAACACATTTAGGACTATTGGGACACTTTTTTCCCTCTTTAGGAGTTTTTTCCCTTTGGATTGTGTATATGCCTATAACCCTAACAAGTTACTTATCTTTGTACATTCACTTAGTAATTCATTTATGTTGGTGCAGACCAATCACCAATTGAATATTTGAAGGACAAAGGATGGAGATGAGATCAAGGTTTGAAGCAAAGAAGATGGATACATTCACAGGATGAATGATCTGTACACATATGTACATTAGTGAAGACATAGATCACTTAGAGCTTTGAATAGTCATAAACTTGTACATATTTGCCTATAAATATTTTGGAAAAATGTCGGGACATAGGAGGAGACAATAGGAGATCATGAGAATAGTGTATTGAGAAGTAGAGAATGTCATTAGACACATGTGAAGTGAGTTGAATTCTCCATCCTCACTCAGTTGTAAATTTCTGAGAAATAGAAGGAAAAATTGCGCCCGATGTTTCTGTGTTTTCTCCCTGTGTGATAGATCTTTTGTGAATTATTTTTGGAGATATCTAAGTCCATAGTTAATCAATCTATGGCTAGAGTTTGAAAGTCTAATTGTGATCAGGCTAAGAGAATTGTGTGTAGGAACATTTACATGTGAGAAAGTACTCACTGGTTCCTGAAACAGGCGCAAATTTCGATCTTAATGATTTGATCATTTCTCACTCCACAGTTTAAAGTTTTGTGCAAGTAAGCACTTAATCTTTAAGTTGGAAGGTAAGCTACTCGTGGCTAAAAGCATTTGCTTAAACGGGTTCTATACTGAGAGAATTAAAGTTAAGAAGTTAGGGGTGTCCAAATCGACTTCTCAGAAGTGCAGATTTAGACATAGTTGACTTGGTAAGTAGATTTCTCAAGATCTACTGAACCTTTTGAAGTAATTTGACTTGGAAGAGGTGCGCAATCTTTAGGCGACACCTTGTGCAAAGTTTCATAAAAAACTTTACACATTTACTCAGTCAATGAGCAAGATCTATGCAGCATACTTTCTGAGGAATTTCTTTTTCACAATTTAGTCAAGAATTTGATATTTGGTCATTGATCTTTTAAATTGGTGAAGGTTTTGACTTACTCTTGATATAGAGGTGTTCTAAATTCAAGAGTAGGTTGTTCTTTTGGAGATTAACACTCTCCATCAATTTAGTGTTGTGTTCTGCTCCAAGCTTCTTCTTCTTCCTTGTGTTGTTTGTGTGCTTTTATAGACCTCAAACTCCAACAATCGATATCGTCGCAGGTCTCCACTTCACCTAGCACCTTGTCAACAGTCCTCTGGTAACAGTCTCAAAATTGCATGATTGGTGAGCATACATAAGGTGATTAGGAGTTCAAAAAAACTTTGTTGAGTGGCATCAAAATTTTGATATGCGCTCGTTTTGGACTTCGAATGCACTATCACCGCGCCTTTGCAGGCAATTTCATCCCTTTGTGCCAAACATATATACATGCTTTGGCTTGCTAGTATAAGCACCTCAAAGTCTGCTACAAGTTTAGCAGAACTTTATAGGGTGGTTCTGTTAAATTTTCCAAATACAAAAGAAAATCTACATTAGGGTATTTAGTTAGTGGTCATGACTGAGAGCACTGATGTAATATTAATGTTGGTTGTTGAGGATAGGTTGGATGGTACGAACGACCCATTGTGGGCATATATGATGCATCATGTATTGGTAGCAAAGGACTGTGGAATATTATCTAGTGTTTTGAAAAACATCCTACTACACCTACAAATACAATTATTGAAGGTAATGTAGATCGCATTAAAGGTGATGATCTTCAAATTCTTGTTTGTGCTTTGGTTCCTACTGAGCCTATTGTAGAGCAAGTTCATTGGGAGGGTAGAGATGCTCATGCACATGCATTGATATCTTTGTCTATCAAACATGCCATTATCCCTCACATTCACTCCTGCAAAACAAGAAAGGATGTTTGGGATACACTTACCACTTTATACTAGGCAAGAAATGAGGCTCGTGTTGCTTACCTCTAAAAATGGTTGGAGAGTGAGAAGTCTTGCTAGGTAGTTCACTTGTGAAGACAATTCTTAATGATCTTCCATATTCATATCAGAGTTTTGATTATACTCTTTGATTGATGATGAAAGGCAGTTTAAATGCCTTAACATTTGAGGAGTTAGTCTCTATTTTGTTGTAGTAAGATCAGTTTAGGCAAAACAAGTACATTATGCATGTTGTAGATCAAGCTTTCCTAGCTAGTCAAAAGGGCAAAGGTAAATGGAGCTCATCTACTAGTAACCAAAAATTTGTTAATGCTGCATACTACAAGGGAAATGATCATGTCATAAAGAGTTTTCCAAAATTGGCTACAAAAGAGGCACAAAAAAAAGAGGCTAGAATGGTTGTTGGAGAGGCTCTATGCCTAAAATAGAGTCTGCTAATCTTGTTTAGAATGAAGAATGGGCATTTACTATTGTATGCAGCTATGACCCAAATTCTCATGAGTAGTGTATGTCTACAATAGACTTAGATGTTTGGTACTTTGATAGTGGGGCAACCAAACATATTACATCACAACGCAATTTCTTCAATTCACTTGAGTCTTCCCCTACAGAGAATACTGTGACATGTGCTATATATAATGGGATTTGATAAGATCATTTTGACTACTATTGATGGTAGTTCTTTCACATTGTCAGAGGCTTTGTATGTACCAAGGATCAAGAAATATCTGTTTTCAATTTCATCATTAGCTAAGATTGAATTGGTCATCAAATTTGTTGACGATAGATGTACAGTTCATGATCTCTCAAGACAAGCTTCTCAGGTTATGTCAGATGCAAAGCTTTGGCATGCGGCTTCGGTCATCTAAATTTTTCTAGTTTGCTTTGCCTATAGAAATCTAAAATGGTGTCCCATCTGCCCAAACATGAGGCACCTTGTAAACATGTATGTGAAGGCTATATTTTAGACAAGATGTAGTGTTCATCCTTCCCAAAAGATGGTTCAGTTTGAGCTACTCATAAATTGCAATTTATTCATAATCATGTCTATGGCTCTATGCAGACACCTTCTTTGGGGAATTACCATTTACTTCATGAGTTTTATTGATGATTTCTCTAGGCATGCATGGGTGTATCCATAAAAAAAAAGTTTGTAGTGTTTATGTGCTTCAACAATTCTTGGTTATGGTTGAAAATCTATCAGCATGTAAATTGGGCATCCTCCATTTTGATCAGGGGGGACACATGTCTTCTGATTTTAATGCATTTCTAGCTGAGCATAGTAAAAAACATCAGTATATAGTGTCATATACACCTCAACAAAATGGAGTTGCTGAAAGGAATAATACTTCTCTCTTGGAGATGGCAAGGTGTATGGTCAAAAGCCAAGCTTTACCACATAGCTTCTAGCTTGAGGTTGTTATGTGTGTAGCATATGTACTTAACATGTGTCCCACCAAAGCACTACAATCTATCACTGCATATGAGGCTTTTCATGGTTGCACACCATTTGTTGCTCATGTGTGTGTCTTTGCCTGTTTGGCATGCATTAGTGCCTAAACAACAACATAGGAAATTGGATGATAAAGTAGTGAAATATGTTTTTGTTGGGTGGAGTTCTAAAAAGTGAAGGCTATCGTCTATATCATCCACATACTAAATGCATTTTGGTTAGCCGTGATGTTGTTTTTGTGGAAAATGCAATTCATCTAGCTCTAGAGATGTGTATGACACTTTGCTTGTTGGTCCAAATGAGGCAATGTCTCAACCTTTACAGGTTCCATATGATGATGTAGATCATTCCATTTGTGATGTAAATTTACATGATGCACTTCTTAATGAGAGGGCTCATATAGAGGAGGCAAAAACTATGTCTAAATGGCTAGTGCAAACTTTGAGAGATAGCAAATTATATGCACCTCTATCATATCATACTCGACGTTCAGGTTGTCATAGTGCTTCCTTTGCATTAGATTGTTATGCAATTGCTGCCTCTATTCTTTGTGATGCGAATGAGCCTATTTCTTTTGATGAAGCAAAAAATTCAAAAAATTGGTTGGCTACTATGCGATTAGAATATGATGCTATTATGAAGAATGGTACCTGGTATTTATGTGATTTGCCTCTAAGCAAAAAGACATTGGCACTAAATGGGTATACAAGCTCAAATGTAAGCCTGATAGAATAGTTGAAAGGTATAAGGCTAGGCTTGTTGCAAAAGGTTATGCTCAAGAGCGAGGCATTGATTTTGATGAGACCTTTGCACCCACATGTTGAATGACCACCATTAATAACATCTGTACACTTGCAGCTCATCATGCTTGGAATGTACATTAGTTGGAAATTAAAACAACATTTTTGAATGGTGAATGACATGAACAATTGTATGTATTTCAGCCCCATGGTTTTGTGGAGAAAGGGCATGAAAATGTCATATCATGGGTGTTGCATGATCACACCTCTTAGAGGAGGTGACATGCTTTGCCACATGGCATCATGTAGGTGCATTCCCTTAGTGGGAAGGTAGGAGAAGAGGAGAGAGTAGGATCTCTCAAAATAATATCTTATGAGAAGATTAAAAGATATCTCGGATGTTGGCTGGGAGGAGAACTCATGTATTCTCTCTGTGTGTGCTCACGTAAGCTTGTCCAAGGATCCATGAGTTGAAGCAAAAGAAGGTTCACGTTGGCGGTTCGCGACATCCAAAAGAAGTCATGATGGCAGTTCCTAAGACTGGTATCAAAGCACCTACGATCGTTATCTCTCACATGCGTCAGGTGGGGATTGAACTCTCGTCGCAAGGAAGAGGGGTTTATAGCTTAACCAAGGCGTCAAGCTTCTCTGATAACATATATTTATTACCGAGTCTTATACTATTAAGTATGACAAGCTATCCATGAAGGAGGGAAAGAGTCAAGATGAAGTGCCATTTAGCTACTCTCAAGAGCAAATGTAGCTTGCTCCATTGTGTGGAGCTCGATTCCCATTAACATCAATAAGTACCAAGAGAGGAGGAAAAATCCTCAACTCCTATGAAAGATAGTGATGAAGGTAGCACCGAAGAGGAAGGTTTGATGGATCCAAAGCCATTGGGAGAAGTAATAATATGCAAAGGAAAATGGATTGTTGCATTCTTCTTTGAGGTTTTGACAAGGATTTATGCCTTCAACTTCCAGGTTTGAGTGTTTTTGAATTTCTGTAAGAATTTTCATTTTTTGAGAATGATAATGAAGCATTAGGGGGCCAAGATCTTGGAGGGAAATCACATGTATGGAGATTATGAGATATATACTCTTATCTGGGGTTAAGGATTACCTCCAAAATACAAGAAGGCCAAGCTTAGGTATCCCCAAATAGCTATGTTTCATGATTTTTTTACATAAATTTCAGGGTTTATACTGATTAGTAGCCATTTTGGGAAAGGAAAATGAAAAATCCACATTAAGAGTGGATTAAAAGCATGATAAAATCTCCCATCTCACTTTTTCAAGAAAGTAAAAATCTTGATTTAGGCCTCTTTTGGGGAGCAAACTCGCATGCACAAAGGGAGGATTTAGAAAGATGAAAATAGGTCCAAGCATCTTCATATACTACTCTCTTAGGTTATGGAGAGAATTCTAGGATTTTCTTGATGTAATAATGCTTTTGGGCACTCCAGAAATCACATTTTCACACTTTTTCCAGCCCCTCCAACAGTCCACTAGTTTGGCATGTCCCGCTTGGAAATGTCATACCTTGGGCTAGAAAACTCCAAATTGGAAATTCTATGGCCCATTTCGAAGAGCACAAGATCTATTTTCAGTTTAGCAAAAGAATTTTTGGAAATTATGTATTCTTGTAGGTCTATGTAGGTCTGTAAAGTCTGAATAGTTTATGGCAACTACCTTTCGGGAGCCATATCTTACAAACCGGGAAGGCGATTGAAGTAATTCTACTTCAAACCACTTGCATATGATATATATTTCATTTCATAATTATTTGTAGGTCCCAAAAAAGTTTTTATAGGTCTAAAGAGGGATTACAAATGCATTTTTTGGGTAGATTTGCATTGTTTTGATAATTATGTTTTGGGAAGTGATTCGATCTTTTCGGACACTTCAAAGTTTATGTTAGGACCTAAAGAAGAAGATGAGTAGGTCTCGAAGCTCATAAAAAAGGACTTGGATGCATGCAATTCTGATGTCAAAACATTCAGGGACGTATGGTCTATATTTTCACGCATTTTACTTTATGTTATAGCATGTTCTATGTGTACATGCATGGATTGGAATGCATACATCAAATTTGATCATTTTTCTGATTCTTATAAAAGTATGCATCAACTTGCTAGGAGTACACTTTTTGATTTTTTGCAAGAAAGATGGTTGCGGGAACTACATGGTTATGCAACAAAGAGATTGTTGCTAGCATTCATTTTTATGTTTTTGCAGGTTATGGAGTCCATGTATGAGTTTATGGCGTGCATGCCATGGGCTTGCCCATCCATGTTGTTGGATGGCCCATGTGCCATTGAGTTTATGATTAAAATTTTTTGGGACTCCATTTCCTTGGGGAAATGCTATCGAAATTTTTCCCATCTCATGACGTTATATACGCACTTACCTTTAGGTAAGAATGTTATGGCATGGTAACATGCATTTTTTGCAAACATCAGTAAGCTGTTAGCATGATTGCAAGCATGTTTTTCATGGACTTAAGACCCTCATATAGTAGTGTTTAGGTCTAACGCCCCAAGAAAAAGTGATTATACGAGACTTTATGTTGTTCAAAACCCCTCGGAATCGGTCCACTTGGATTACCTAGAGCCCATAATTATCTCGCAATGGATCCTTCCTATGTCTATACACTAGCTCATATGTTCCCGGCAAACGCACCAAAATGTTGAGGTCCTGAGCCCACGGAACAAATGATTATAGGAGACTTTATTTTGTTCTATTGGGTAGCATAAGTAAAGGAACACTCACAATCCAGAATCTTGAGCAATTTAAGCATATAGGAAACACGTTTTTCTTTCTCACTCAGCTTTCTTCTTATAGTCGCATATTCTCGTTCCTATCTCATTTGCATACTTAAAAGAAACCTCTTGAGTTTTAAAAGCATAGTGATAGCGTACATAGAACATTTAATCATCAAACGAACACTTAGCATATCCAGCCTTTGCCTTCATCTTCCGAGTGAGAAGCCCTGTTCTATTTTTCTCTTACTTTAGGAATCAACAACCACCTTATATTGAATTCAAAGAGTACGAAGGGAACAGCAAAGCTACTTGCTAAAAAATGGTGGTGTGCATAACGTATTAGAAAGAAAATCATTACCTTCGTTTCTCTCGTTCTCTGCTTGCGCATTCGCTGTGCATAAGCTTTACTTTCAATTTTAGCCTCTTGTTTAGAGTCCATGTGGTATTGAAGCTTCTCTACAGGGAGTCTAGATTTTGGAGAATCACATCGGATGGAATCAAACCACCACTCTCCTAGCATAAAATATTTGGAGTCTTGACGCCATGTTCTTTATAAAACCTGACAGACATTAACAGTCATATGTTTCCATCAAATTCCATTTTTGAGATCTCATGACTGCCGCTTGCCCACTCGGTGTGCACCTCCATCCTTGTTTGTTCAATTGTATGTGCACTCCTTTGCATTAGCCTTCTAGTTATTTCAAGAGATTTCCTATCAATGATTACTGAAACCTCTGACAAGAAAATTTCCACCCCCTAATGATTTCTGAACCCCAGCTTCCCTCCGATGCTGCACTTCTCTTTCTTCACACCTTCAAATAAGATCACAGAATCGGGCAAAACAAAGGTTTACATACAAATCAATTTGCACATATCTGTTTATAGATCATCGGACCCATCACTTTGATTTGTCGTAATATTTCTACTTTGGAAGGGAAACTGATTCTTTGTCCTGCTGTGCTTCTTGATGCTTGATGCGCTTTAATCTCTCAGAAATAGCAGCTACAACGGATCACCACCTAGGTTGGAAAGCAATAAGCATGCAACATTCTCTACTGCTACAACACCTGTCTCTATCGTGCTGACCGCATTCTCAAATGCATTGATGTAATATAGATGTCGTTTATCAAGCACAAAAGGAGTGAATATCTCTGGAGCTTCATAATGTGGGTAAGCATACCAATCAAAATGCTTTGTATTCTTTCAGATACTCATAAATCATACTGGTGCATGTCTTTTCTAGAATTGACATTCTGTTGCAAACTCAAACAGGTACTAACGCAAGCCATAGTGATACTGCCAACCTAGATAGTCATGTACCGACCTTGATCTCTTGCTTCTTTGTTGAACCATCTTGGAAGCCCTTCCCTTCCACCATTTCAGATGTTACATAGAAAATATGCCTCCTGTCATTTCGAGAAGAGGTGAACATGTTGTTTACGTGAAGCTTGTAGGGTAATTTGCAGAGATTCTTTGAGTCGCATTCAACAGTATATATTTTCTGCAGGCATGTTGAATGAACCAACAACTTGCAGTAAATGGTACTCCTTGTCATGAATACAACATTCGATACAAAACACAGCCAACATCGCAACATTTCACTCCGGTATACAAGACCCACTTATCACAGATGGATGTAGGCACGATGTGAACCAGTTCTTCTCTGTACTAGTTTCTCCAATTCCTTCTTGTATAGAAAAAAAATTGATGGAACCAAGCGAAACACCCCATAGCCATCGAACACTTTGATGAGCTCGCGGGTCGTGCCTTTCTCACTTTTCGTAGCCTTCATGTCCAGGCCCTGCTCTCTATACCATATATACAAAATTGCAATTTCCCGAATGTCTATTCTTCTCAGTACCTCCGAAGCAATAACAACACTCCCTCGTAACTGATGCCAAATTGAAGATCTGAACCCTCTCCTTCCATCTTTTGTTTTAGAATTTCACACCGCCAGAGTTCTGTTTTTCCGCAAAAACCATATATGTTGGTGGCTGTCCAGGAGAATCCATTCAGTCATATGGCTGTCACTTTGTAAACATCCATGTCAGAATATGGTTGTGAGCGCATCATACGCTAAACATGATCTAGCATCATCTAACTCTTCAGAGTCAATTTTCAGTCATCCTCTCCTTCTTTCGTGTGTCCTTGATCATATTCTTCGCCGAATATAGTTACAATGATAAATTCCCTGTTTTATCAAAAGCTCAGACTAGTGCTTGACTCTGAGAACTCTGAAATCTCTGTCCTGTGTAGCTCCATCCAGTTTCTCCTTGCTCGTCAGATCATGCGCATCCCTTCTTGACTCTCCGATCTGTAGTGTGTCAATCATACGAGATGTACAATACTTAGATTTGATCATAAGATTTGATCATAAGATGCACAGGTGGTTCCTTCACCCGGAGATGCCCTTGTCCTCCTTTTCAGCATGAAGCTTTTTTTTTTTTTTCGCAGCTCTCTCTATAAATCCGTCCTTCTGTACTTCGGTATATCCTCCTTAGATTCTATGCCCAATACGCCCGATGAATACCCTTCTTCAGAACAGCAGCCTCTCTTCCATCATCACCAATCTGCTAGTGCTCTTGAGATGCTTAAAGCCTTAGCGCAACAGCACTATGTACCTCCTCAGCACTTGGAAACGATTCAGCCCCTCCAGGCACACAGATCAAACCCCTACTAGCCACCACTAAGACGAAGTACGAGATGAAGCGTTCCTCCCTTATGGATGTTG
The DNA here is from genome assembly GCA_020310875.1 of Ceratopteris richardii. Taxonomy (NCBI): domain Eukaryota; kingdom Viridiplantae; phylum Streptophyta; class Polypodiopsida; order Polypodiales; family Pteridaceae; genus Ceratopteris; species Ceratopteris richardii. Next base: position 106,455,540 of record CM035443.1, on the reverse strand, counting down.
TAGTCCCCCCAGGTTATGGCCATCCTCTCCTTATCTATACATCGGCGCCCCTCAAAAGGGATAAGCCTCTTCTTATTTCCCTGTCCCCACCAAACAGAAATTCCCAAAACATTTGTGCATACATTTGTATAACTTCATTCAACAACCCTTTCTTTGTATTAATTGAAATCCTGGAATTCCATGTGATCACATCTCATTTTGGCAGTTCCTGGGACCATATACATGCATAAATTCATATCCACTAATGCACATCCAAGAACAACATCAGATAATAGCAATCATTGTTTGGCAATTTCATTGTGCAATCTTCCATAAGTGCATTCCAACCTGCAACGTCCCTAATCTGAAGCTTATTGAAAACTTATAGGTTTCTATGATCAAGCCACAACTTGCATACATGGCCTTAAAATGGTTGTGGCCTTCACTCACCAAGCTTGTATGACAATAGGCATTCAATACATAAACAAGAAATGCAAGAATCTGAATGGGCTTTCCCCCAAAGTGCATCTGCTCAACACAAATCATTGCATCCTAAACATGCTCATATTTTCCATAATCGGAACTCCAAATACCAAGGGCATTCCCCTTTGAGCAAGATGTAGCCATGTAGTTTGCAAATACCTTTCATCCCATTGATTAACTCTGCAAGTACCTGAAATCAAATGTATTTTCCTGCCAAATAGAACCACATTAGTGCATCAAAACCAACCAAATTGTGGGCTAACATACTCCCCTCTTCTTAATTGCGAAGTCGTCCTCGACGAGCGATATGCTACCTGCACTCCAGTTCCGACATGTGATCATCACTCAATCAAATACAAATCTTTACCTTGCATGCCTATTCTCTTCTTCCTCAATGTAGCACCTGCAATCACCCTCGTACAATCGTTGGTCAGTACCAAAATCCAATCATTTCACTTACCATCTTTGTCCATCTTCTCACATCTTCATCGACATGTCCACCTGTCTACAAACTCATCAAACATATTAGATCATTTTTCATCAAACACCACATCTACTACCAAAATGAGAAACATCCATATCAATCATCCATATCACACATATATACTCAGCACACACATCATGATCCGCGTCACACATGCATTCTCGTCACGAACAACACACATGCAAGCAAAAAGCCCATCCACATTCCCTCTCGTCACTCTTCTAGACTGTTCGTTCAACACGTCATGAATCTCTACTCCACATATCAACACACTTTCTACACACACCATCAAAAACCATTTCCGAGTTCTGTTTTCGATACTTTTCCCGGTCACACGATCGTTTTGCTGATCCCTTTGTCTCATTTCTGACCGAGTTCTCTTGCCAATTTCCCATTTCCTTCCCACCTAGGGTTTTCTATTCCCACTTACCTTTTCATCTACTCTGTGCTCTTTTGTTCATCAATCAGATCCTATGCTTGGTCGCCACCACCTCTCCTAAATTGATGGACACACGACAAAGACCACTCAAGCCTAACACGAGCTCACCTCGACAGGACCACTCATCATCAACGCAATTCAGGACTTCTCAAGTTGTCATACCACCTAAGAGCCAAACTGAACACTTTCCGAAGGTTTGCAGACGAACAATGCAATTAGCACGATTGGATTCCTCAAGTCCAAGCTTTCCATAGACACATTGCAACCAAAACCCTAGCCGAGCTTAAGCTTCAATTTGACATGTTTCATCGGGAGCCCACACATAACCCAAATCCCCACAACACAAACACATATATTCCCATCCGAGCATCATGCTCTCTCACCTCTCTTATGTCCCCCCTCGAGCGAGGAATTCTTCTCATTCATTTTTTCCACATTTTTTTTTCTCTCTTTTTTTTTCATCATTTTTTTCATATTTACTCACACTTGCCGGCCTACGCCGAAGCTGGATGCGACTCGTGGACTCGACCATCCGATCGAGTTTGTTCCACCCATCTACCAACCCAACGCAGCGCGCGACACACAGACAGCTAGCCCTATGCGAAACCGACGTCGGTTCGTGGCTTTCACCACCCGGCCAAAGTGGGTCCACCCACCTATCAGCCCACATAGGCGCGTAGCCACACTCACACATACGCAAACATATATTTATTCATTTTCTTTTCATTCCCGCATCTCAAGAATTAGGAGACAAAAGAAAGGATCTTTTCCCAACCATCCCGATCACGACACACACATATAGACTCCCTGTGGACATCCCAATAAGACACATCTCCTCTCTGCTGCTACTCAAGCCAAAATCCAGCCACTAATGCCATGGTCAACCCGTCCTCGCAAAACCCGCACATACTAACCACTTTGTCGACCTGAAACCTCAAAAAGTGTCACTTTAGTTCTTAAGCGTACAACAGACTTGCTCCATCCGTCCTCACATCTCTGACTCGCAATCCGCAAAGCAAACCCTAATCAGACTCAAGCCATTCTCACCAACATCCATTGCCTCGTCTATTTTTTCATCTCCAACCTCTGCCTCGCAGAGATTCCACATGATTCGACAGCTTGCTGATATTGTCCTCTAGCCAGGCGATACGGTCTGGAAGGCCACCATTCATTACTACACCTCTTAATGCCTCGAGCTTCAAAGCTAAATCCCTTATCCCTTCTTCTTTTCGCTCATCACTGCCTTGGAGTCGAAAAATCTCATCATCCACTTGATGGAACCGAACCCACATTTTCTTCTTCTCCTCTTCTAAATGGCTCATCTTTCTTTCTATTTCCAAAGGAACCTCCTCGCTCCTCCCGACTTGGCCAGACAACTTTTCAACCTCTTCTCGAATCGACCTCTCCTCCCAAATTCTACTCATATTTTCTACTTCCAAATCAATAACTTTTTTCGACAACTCCTTCGCCTTTTCTAACTCCACGCCTATCGCCTCTAACTGGTCCAACATCACTTTTAGCTCTTCCTCTATTCTACCTACTTTCGGATCCTCTACTCGTTCTCGCGTCTCGTCATCTTTCCGATTCCTCCACCTACCGAGCTTGCTACTCAGCTTTGCATTCTCTTTTTCTACCCGTCTCACTTTCTCATGGCTCTCTGCTTGGGCACTCTTCATTCTTTCTAACTCTAGGTGGAACTCCTCACATGCCTTACCCGCTTGATCACTGTATCGATGGATTATGCTTTGTACCTTCTCAATTTCATGCTCCATTCCTTCGACTCTCCTCATTAGGTCATCCTCGTCTCTTGAGAGCTCTTCTTCGATCGCAACTCCAAAGCAGTCGGCTACCATCAAGCCGGATCTCAAGTCCCAAACCATGTTTTCACTCTCGGGCTTCACAAGATCTTGCCTCCAGCTTTTGTTTACTCTTTTCCGCTCCTTGTTTTCATTTTTCAACATTCGTACTTGCTTTTCCCAAGTTCCTAGGATCTCGGCCATTTTCACTTGATTTTCCTCTAATTTCTCTATTTTGATCCTCTTGTTATCTCGCTCCACATGCAACCAATTGACTTGACATTCCAAGCTCTTCACAAGTTCTATCAAGTCTCGATCATGAGATCGAGTGTCCTTGCTTCCACTTGCTCTCGCAGTTTCCGTCGATGAAGTAACTCCACCTTTGTCAACCTCCACATATAGAGAAGATACACACCTATCAGGTTCAATTGTTGCAACCTTTCTGACATTCACTTCTTTTGAGCTACACATGTGCTCACATAACCGCTTTTTCTCGCAGTCCTCACATGTAGGGACAAAATCCAACGGGGAGCATACACGAGGGCAATATTTGGCTATATGCCCAATCTGCTCGCAAGACCAGCATCTCACATAATTTGATATCGGGCCAAATCGCCACCCTCGGTTCACATGACGTCTCATGGTCGGATGAGAATCTATCCATCTCCTATTTTGTCCAAAATTCGGTTGCCTCATATTGGCATTCTCCAAACCACATGCTGGCTTTTGTTGGGCCATTTCTTTAATGAAGGTCAAAGAAGATTTGGGATCGTCTTGGCTGTGCCACACGATTGGGGCACCAAGCGAACTCGTAGCACTCTCTATGAGATGTGCTAAGCCAGTTCCCGGCAAACGCACCAAAATGTTTAGGTCTAACGCCCCAGGAAAAAGTGATTATACGAGACTTTATGTTGTTCAAAACCCCTCGGAATCGGTCCACTTGGATTACCTAGAGCCCACAATAATCTCGCAATGGATCCTTCCTATGTCTATACAGTAGCTCATATGTTCCCGGCAAACGCACCAAAATGTTGAGGTCCTGAGCCCACGGAACAAATGATTATAGGAGACTTTATTTTGTTCTATTGGGTAGCATAAGTAAAGGAACACTCACAATCCAGAATCTTGAGCAATTTAAGCATATAGGAAACACGTTTTTCTTTCTCACTCAGCTTTCTTCTTATAGTCGCATATTCTCGTTCCTATCTCATTTGCATACTTAAAAGAAACCTCTTGAGTTTTAAAAGCATAGTGATAGCGTACATAGAACATTTAATCATCAAACGAACACTTAGCATATCCAGCCTTTGCCTTCATCTTCCGAGTGAGAAGCCCTGTTCTATTTTTCTCTTACTTTAGGAATCAACAGCCACCTTATATTGAATTCAAAGAGTACGAAGGGAACAGCAAAGCTACTTGCTAAAAAATGGTGGTGTGCATAACGTATTAGAAAGAAAATCATTACCTTCGTTTCTCTCGTTCTCTGCTTGCGCATTCGCTGTGCATAAGCTTTACTTTCAATTTTAGCCTCTTGTTTAGAGTCCATGTGGTATTGAAGCTTCTCTACAGGGAGTCTAGATTTTGGAGAATCACATCGGATGGAATCAAACCACCACTCTCCTAGCATAAAATATTTGGAGTCTTGACGCCATGTTCTTTATAAAACCTGACAGACATTAACAGTCATATGTTTCCATCAAATTCCATTTTTGAGATCTCATGACTGCCGCTTGCCCACTCGGTGTGCACCTCCATCCTTGTTTGTTCAATTGTATCTGCACTCCTTTGCATTAGCCTTCTAGTTATTTCAAGAGATTTCCTATCAATGATTACTGAAACCTCTGACAAGAAAATTTCCACCCCCTAATGATTTCTGAACCCCAGCTTCCCTCCGATGCTGCACTTCTCTTTCTTCACACCTTCAAATAAGATCACAGAATCGGGCAAAACAAAGGTTTACATACAAATCAATTTGCACATATCTGTTTATAGATCATCGGACCCATCACTTTGATTTGTCGTAATATTTCTACTTTGGAAGGGAAACTGATTCTTTGTCCTGCTGTGCTTCTTGATGCTTGATGCGCTTTAATCTCTCAGAAATAACAGCTACAACGGATCACCACCTAGGTTGGAAAGCAATAAGCATGCAACATTCTCTGCTGCTACAACACCTGTCTCTATCGTGCTGACCGCATTCTCAAATGCATTGATGTAATATAGATGTCGTTTATCAAGCACAAAAGGAGTGAATATCTCTGGAGCTTCATAATGTGGGTAAGCATACCAATCAAAATGCTTTGTATTCTTTCAGATACTCATAAATCATACTGGTGCATGTATTTTCTAGAATTGACATTCTGTTGCAAACTCAAACAGGTACTAACGCAAGCCATAGTGATACTGCCAACCTAGATAGTCATGTACCGACCTTGATCTCTTGCTTCTTCGTTGAACCATCTTGGAAGCCCTTCCCTTCCACCATTTCAGATGTTACATAGAAAATATGCCTCCTGTCATTTCGAGAAGAGGTGAACATGTTGTTTACGTGAAGCTTGTAGGGTAATTTGCAGAGATTCTTTGAGTCGCATTCAACAGTATATATTTTCTACAGGCATGTTGAAGGAACCAACAACTTGCAGTAAATGGTACTCCTTGTCATGAATACAACATTCGATACAAAACACAGCCAACATCGCAGCATTTCACTCCGGTATACAAGACCCACTTATCACAGATGGATGTAGGCACGATGTGAACCAGTTCTTCTCTGTACTAGTTTCTCCAATTCCTTCTTGTATAGAAAAAAAATTGATGGAACCAAGCGAAACACCCCATAGCCATCGAACACTTTGATGAGCTCGCGGGTCATGCCTTTCTCACTTTTCGTAGCCTTCATGTCCAAGCCCTGCTCTCTATACCATATATACAAAATTGCAATTTCCCGAATGTCTATTCTTCTCAGTACCTCCGAAGCAATAACAACACTCCCTCGTAACTGATGCCAAATTGAAGATCTGAACCCTCTCCTTCCATCTTTTGTTTTAGAATTTCACACCGCCAGAGTTCTGTTTTTCCGCAAAAACCATATATGTTGGTGGCTGTCCAGGAGAATCCAATCAGTCATATGGCTGTCACTTTGTAAACATCCATGTCAGAATATGGTTGTGAGCGCATCATACGCTAAACATGATCTAGCATCATCTAACTCTTTAGAGTCAATTTTCAGTCATCCTCTCCTTCTTTCGTGTGTCCTTGATCATATTCTTCGCCGAATATAGTTACTATGATAAATTCCCTGTTTTATCAAAAGCTCAGACTAGTGCTTGACTCTGAGAACTCTGAAATCTCCGTCCTGTGTAGCTCCATCCAATTTCTCCTTGCTCGTCAGATCATGCGCATCCCTTCTTGACTCTCCGATCTGTAGTGTGTCAATCATACGAGATGTACAATACTTAGATTTGATCATAAGGTTTGATCATAAGATGCACAGGTGGTTCCTTCACCCGGAGATGCCCTTGTCCTCCTTTTCAGCATGAAGCTTTTTTTTTTTTTTCGCAGCTCTCTCTATAAATCCGTCCTTTTGTACTTCGGTATATCCTCCTTAGATTCTATGCCCAATACGCCCGATGAATACCCTTCTTCAGAACAGCAGCCTCTCTTCCATCATCACCAATCTGCTAGTGCTCTTGAGATGCTTAAAGCCTTAGCGCAACAGCACTATGTACCTCCTCAGCACTTGGAAACGATTCAGCCCCTCCAGGCACACAGATCAAACCCCTACTAGCCACCACGAAGACGAAGTACGAGATGAAGCGTTCCTCCCTTCTGAATGTTGTAGTCCCCCCAGGTTATGGCCATCCTCTCCTTATCTATACATCGGCACCCCTCAAAAGGGATAAGCCTCTTCTTATTTCCCTGTCCCCACCAAACAGAAATTCCCAAAACATTTGTGCATACATTTGTATAGCTTCATTCAACAACCCTTTCTTTGTATTCATTGAAATCCTGGAATTCCATGTGATCACATCTCATTTTGGCAGTTCCTGGGACCATATACATGCATAAATTCATATCCACTAATGCACATCCAAGAACAACATCAGATAATAACAATCATTGTTTGGCAATTTCATTGTGCAATCTTCCATAAGTGCATTCCAACCCGCAACGTCCCTAATCTGAAGCTTATTGAAAACTTATAGGTTTCTATGATCAAGCCACAACTTGCATACATGGCCTTAAAATGGCTGTGTCCTTCACTCACCAAGCTTGTATGACAATAGGCATTCAATACATAAACAAGAAATGCAAGAATCTGAATGGGCTTTCCCCCAAACTGCATCTGCTCAACACAAATGATTGCATCCTAAACATGCTCATATTTTGCATAATCGGAACTCCAAACACGAAGGGCATTCCCCTCTGAGCAAGATGTAGCCATGTAGTTTGCAAATACCTTTCATCCCATTGATTAACTCTGCAAGTACCTGAAATCAAATGTATTTTCCTACCAAATAGAACCACATTAGTGCATCAAAACCAACCAAATTGTGAGCTAACATACTCCCCTCTTCTTAATTGCGAAGTCGTCCTCGACGAGCGATATGCTACCTGCACTCCAGTTCCGACATGTGATCATCACTCAATCAAATACAAATCTTTACCTTGCATGCCTATTCTCTTCTTCCTCAATGTAGCACCTGCAATCACCCTCATACAATCGTTGGTCTGTACCAAAATCCAATCATTTCACTTACCATCTTTGTCCATCTTCTCACATCTTCATCGACATGTCCACCTGTCTACAAACTCATCAAACATATTAGATCATTTTTCATCAAACACCACATCTACTACCAAAATGAGAAACATCCATATCAATCATCCATATCACATATATATACTCAGCACACACATCATGATCCGCGTCACACATGCATTCTCGTCACGAACAACACACATGCAAGCAAAAAGCCCATCCACATTCCCTCTCGTCACTCTTCTAGACTGTTCGTTCAACACGTCATGAATCTCTACTCCACATATCAACACACTTTCTACACACACCATCAAAAACCATTTCTGAGTTCTGTTTTCGATACTTTTCCTGGTCACACGATCGTTTTGCTGATCCCTTTGTCTCATTTCTGACCGAGTTCTCTTGCCAATTTCCCATTTCCTTCCCACGTAGGGTTTTCTATTCCCACTTACCTTTTCATCTACTCTGTGCTCTTTTGTTCATCAATCAGATCCTATGCTTGGTCGCCACCACCTCTCCTAAATTGATGGACACACGACAAAGACCACTCAAGCCTAACACGAGCTCACCTTGACAGGACCACTCATCATCAACGCGATTCAGGACTTCTCAAGTTGTCATACCACCTAAGAGCCAAACTGAACACTTTCCGAAGGTTTGGAGACGAACAATGCAAATAGGACGATTGGATTCCTCAAGTCCAAGCTTTCCATAGACACATCGCAACCAAAACCCTAGCCGAGCTTAAGCTTCAATTTGACATGTTTCATCGGGAGCCCACACATAACCCAAATCCCCACAACACAAACACATATATTCCCATCCGAGCATCATGCTCTCTCAGCTCTCTTATGTCCCCCCTCGAGCGAGGAATTCTTCTCATTCACTTTTTCCACATTTTTTTTCTCTCTTTTTTTTTTCATCATTTTTTTCATATTTACTCACACTTGCCGGCCTACGCCGAAGCTGGATGCGACTCGTGGACTCGACCATCCGATCGAGTTTGTTCCACCCATCTACCAACCCAACGCAGCGCACGACACACAGACAGCTAGCCCTATGCGAAATCGACGTCGGTTCGTGGCTTTGACCACCCGGCCAAAGTGGGTCCACCCACCTATCAGCCCACATAGGCGTGTAGCCACACTCACACATACACAAACATATATTTATTCATTTTCTTTTCATTCCCGCATCTCGAGAATTAGGAGACAAAAGAAAGGATCTTTTCCCAACCATCCCGATCACGACACACACATATAGACTCCCTGTGGACATCCCAATAAGACATATCTCCTCTCTGCTGCTACTCAAGCCAAAATCCAGCCACTAATGCCATGGTCAACCCGTCCTCGCAAAACCCGCACATACTAACCACTTTGTCGACCTGAAACCTCAAAAAGTGTCACTTTAGTTCTTAAGCGTACAACAGACTTGCTCCATCCGACCTCACATCTCTGACTCGCAATCCGCAAAGCAAACCCTAATCAGACGCAAGCCATCCTCACCAACATCCATTGCCTCGTCTATTTTTTCATCTCCAACCTCTGCCTCGCAGAGATTCCACATGATTCGACAGCTTGCTGATATTGTCCTCTAGCCAGGCGATACGGTCTGGAAGGCCACCATTCATTACTACACCTCTTAATGCCTCGAGCTTCAAAGCTAAATCCCTTATCCCTTCTTCTTTTCGCTCATCACTGCCTTGGAGTCGAAAAATCTCATCATCCACTTGATGGAACCGAACCCACATTTTCTTCTTCTCCTCTTCTAAATGGCTCATCTTTCTTTCTATTTCCAAAGGAACCTCCTCGCTCCTCCCGACTTGGCCAGACAACTTTTCAACCTCTTCTCGAATCGACCTCTCCTCCCAAATTCTACTCATATTTTCTACTTCCAAATCAATAACTTTTTTCGACAACTCCTTCGCCTTTTCTAACTCCATGCCTATCGCCTCTAACTGGTCCAACATCACTTTTAGCTCTTCCTCTATTCTACCTACTTTCGGATCCTCTACTCGTTCTCGCGTCTCGTCATCTTTCCGATTCATCCACCTACCGAGCTTGCTACTCAGCTTTGCATTCTCTTTTTCTACCCGTCTCACTTTCTCATGGCTCTTTGCTTGGGCACTCTTCATTCTTTCTAACTCTAGGTGGAACTCCTCACATGCCTTACCCGCTTGATCACTGTATCGATGGATTATGCTTTGTACCTTCTCAATTTCATGCTCCATTCCTTCGACTCTCCTCATTAGGTCATCCTCGTCTCTTGAGAGCTCTTCTTCGATCGCAACTCCAAAGCAGTCGGCTACCATCAAGCCGGATCTCAAGTCCCAAACCACGTTTTCACTCTCGGGCTTCACAAGATCTTGCCTCCAGCTTTTGTTTACTCTTTTCCGCTCCTTGTTTTCATTTTTCAACATTCGTACTTGCTTTTCCCAAGTTCCTAGGATCTCGGCCATTTTCACTTGATTTTCCTCTAATTTCTCTATTTTGATCCTCTCGTTATCTCGCTCCACATGCAACCAATTGACTTGACATTCCAAGCTCTTCACAAGTTCTATCAAGTCTCGATCATGAGATCGAGTGTCCTTGCTTCCACTTGCTCTCGCAGTTTCCGTCGATGAAGTAACTCCACCTTTGTCAACCTCCACATATAGAGAAGATACACACCTATCACGTTCAATTGTTGCAACCTTTCTGACATTCACTTCTTTTGAGCTACACATGTGCTCACATAACCGCTTTTTCCCCCAGTCCTCACATGTAGGGACAAAATCCAACGGGGAGCATACACGAGGGCAATATTTGGCTATATGCCCAATCTGCTCGCAACACCAGCATCTCACATAATTTGATATCGGGCCAAATCGCCACCCTCGGTTCACATGACGTCTCATGGTCGGATGAGAATCTATCCATCTCCTATTTTGTCCAAAATTTGGTTGCCTCATATTGGCATTCTCCAAACCACATGCTGGCTTTTGTTGGGCCATTTCTTTAATGAAGGTCAAAGAAGATTTGGGATCGTCTTGGCTGTGCCACACAATTGGGGCACCAAGCGAACTCGTAGCACTCTCTATGAGATGTGCTAAGCCAGTTCCCGGCAAACGCACCAAAATGTTTAGGTCTAACGCCCCAGGAAAAAGTGATTATATGAGACTTTATGTTGTTCAAAACCCCTCGGAATCGGTCCACTTGGATTACCTAGAGCCCACAATTATCTCGCAATGGATCCTTCCTATGTCTATACACTAGCTCATATGTTCCAGGCAAACGCACCAAAATGTTGAGGTCCTGAGCCCACGGAACAAATGATTATAGGAGACTTTATTTTGTTCTATTGGGTAGCATAAGTAAAGGAACACTCACAATCCAGAATCTTGAGCAATTTAAGCATATAGGAAACACGTTTTTCTTTCTCACTCAGCTTTCTTCTTATAGTCGCATATTCTCGTTCCTATCTCATTTGCATACTTAAAAGAAACCTCTTGAGTTTTAAAAGCATAGTGATAGCGTACATAGAACATTTAATCATCAAACGAACACTTAGCATATCCAGCCTTTGCCTTCATCTTCCGAGTGAGAAGCCCTGTTCTATTTTTCTCTTACTTTAGGAATCAACAGCCACCTTATATTGAATTCAAAGAGTACGAAGGGAACAGCAAAGCTACTTGCTAAAAAATGGTGGTGTGCATAACGTATTAGACAGAAAATCGTTACCTTCGTTTCTCTCGTTCTCTGCTTGCGCATTCACTGTGCATAAGCTTTACTTTCAAATTTAGCCTCTTGTTTAGAGTCCATGTGGTATTGAAGCTTCTCTACAGGGAGTCTAGATTTTGGAGAATCACATCGGATGGAATCAAACCACCACTCTCCTAGCATAAAATATTTGGAGTCTTGACGCCATGTTCTTTATAAAACCTGACAGACATTAACAGTCATATGTTTCCATCAAATTCCATTTTTGAGATCTCATGACTGGCGCTTGCCCACTCGGTGTGCACCTCCATCCTTGTTTGTTCAATTGTATCTGCACTCCTTTGCATTAGCCTTCTAGTTATTTCAAGAGATTTCCTATCAATGATTACTGAAACCTCTGACAAGAAAATTTCCACCCCCTAATGATTTCTGAACCCCAGCTTCCCTCCGATGCTGCACTTCTCTTTCTTCACACCTTCAAATAAGATCACAGACTCGGGCAAAACAAAGGTTTACATACAAATCAATTTGCACATTTCTGTTTATAGATCATCGGACCCATCACTTTGATTTGTCGTAATATTTCTACTTTGGAAGGGAAACTGATTCTTTGTCCTGCTGTGCTTCTTGATGCTTGATGCGCTTTAATCTCTCAGAAATAGCAGCTACAACGGATCACCACCTAGGTTGGAAAGCAAGAAGCATGCAACATTCTCTGCTGCTACAACACCTGTCTCTATCGTGCTGACCGCATTCTCAAATGCATTGATGTAATATAGATGTCGTTTATCAAGCACAAAAGGAGTGAATATCTCTGGAGCTTCATAATGTGGGTAAGCATACCAATCAAAATGCTTTGTATACTTTCAGATACTCATAAATCATACTGGTGCATGTCTTTTCTAGAATTGACATTCTGTTGCAAACTCAAACAGGAGACTAACGCAAGCCATAGTGATACTGCCAACCTAGATAGTCATGTACCGACCTTGATCTCTTGCTTCTTCGTTGAACCATCTTGGAAGCCCTTCCCTTCCACCATTTCAGATGTTACATAGAAAATATGCCTCCTGTCATTTCGAGAAGAGGTGAACATGTTGTTTACGTGAAGCTTGTAGGGTAATTTGCAGAGATTCTTTGAGTCGCATTCAACAGTATATATTTTCTGCAGGCATGTTGAAGGAACTGAATGTTGTAGTCCCCCCAGGTTATGGCCATCCTCTCCTTATCTATACATCGGCGCCCCTCAAAAGGGATAAGCCTCTTCTTATTTCCCTGTCCCCACCAAACAGAAATTCCCAAAACATTTGTGCATACATTTGTATAGCTTCATTCAACAACCCTTTCTTTGTATTCATTGAAATCCTGGAATTCCATGTGATCACATCTCATTTTTGCAGTTCCTGGGACCATATACATGCATAAATTCATATCCACTAATGCACATCCAAGAACAACATCAGATAATAGCAATCATTGTTTGGCAATTTCATTGTGCAATCTTCCATAAGTGCATTCCAACCTGCAACATCCCTAATCTGAAGCTTATTGAAAACTTATAGGTTTCTATGATCAAGCCACAACTTGCATACATGGCCTTAAAATGGTTGTGGCCTTCACTCACCAAGCTTGTATGACAATAGGCATTCAATACATAAACAAGAAATGCAAGAATCTGAATGGGCTTTCCCCCAAACTGCATCTGCTCAACACAAATGATTGCATCCTAAACATGCTCATATTTTCCACAATCGGAACTCCAAACACCAAGGGCATTCCCCTCTGAGCAAGATGTAGCCATGTAGTTTGCAAATACCTTTCATCCCATTGATTAACTCTGCAAGTACCTGAAATCAAATGTATTTTCCTGCCAAATAGAACCACATTAGTGCATCAAAACCAACCAAATTGTGGGCTAACATACTCCCCTCTTCTTAATTGCGAAGTCGTCCTCGACGAGCGATATGCTACCTGCACTCCAGTTCCGACATGTGATCATCACTCAATCAAATACAAATCTTTACCTTGCATGCCTATTCTCTTCTTCCTTAATGTAGCACCTGCAATCACCCTCATACAATCGTTGGTCAGTACCAAAATCCAATCATTTCACTTACCATCTTTGTCCATCTTCTCACCTCTTCATCGACATGTCCACCTGTCTACAAACTCATCAAACATATTAGATCATTTTTCATCAAACACCTCATCTACTACCAAAATGAGAAACATCCATATCAATCATCCATATCACACATATATACTCAGCACACACATCATGATCCGCGTCACACATGCATTCTCGTCACGAACAACACACATGCAAGCAAAAAGCCCATCCACATTCCCTCTCGTCACTCTTCTAGACTGTTCGTTCAACACGTCATGAATCTCTACTCCACATATCAACACACTTTCTACACACACCATCAAAAACCATTTCCGAGTTCTGTTTTCGATACTTTTCCCGGTCACACGATCGTTTTGCTGATCCCTTTGTCTCATTTCTGACCGAGTTCTCTTGCCAATTTCCCATTTCCTTCCCACCTAGGGTTTTCTATTCCCACCTTCATCTACTCTGTGCTCTTTTGTTCATCAATTAGATCCTATGCTTGGTCGCCACCACCTCTCCTAAATTGATGGACACACGACAAAGACCACTCAAGCCTAACACGAGCTCACCTCGACAGGACCACTCATCATCAACGCGATTCAGGACTTCTCAAGTTGTCATACCACCTAAGAGCCAAACAGAACACTTTCCGAAGGTTTGCAGACGAACAATGCAATTAGCACGATTGGATTCCTCAAGTCCAAGCTTTCCATAGACACATCACAACCAAAACCCTAGCCGAGCTTAAGCTTCAATTTGACATGTTTCATCGGGAGCCCACACATAACCCAAATCCCCACAACACAAACACATATATTCCCATCCGAGCATCATGCTCTCTCACCTCTCTTATGTCCCCCCTCGAGCGAGGAATTCTTCTCATTCATTTTTTCCACATTTTTTTTTCTCTCTTTTTTTTTTCATCATTTTTTTCATATTTACTCACACTTGCCGGCCTACGCCGAAGCTGGATGCGACTCGTGGACTCGACCATCCGATCGAGTTTGTTCCACCCATCTACCAACCCAACGCAGCGCGCAACACACAGACAGCTAGCCCTATGCGAAACCGACGTCGGTTCATGGCTTTGACCACCCGGCCAAAGTGGGTCCACCCACCTATCAGCCCACATAGGTGCGTAGCCACACTCACACATACACAAACATATATTTATTCATTTTCTTTTCATTCCCGCATTTCGAGAATTAGGAGACAAAAGAAAGGATCTTTTCCCAACCATCCCGATCACGAAACACACATATAGACTCCCTGTGGACATCCCAATAAGACACATCTCCTCTCTGCTGCTACTCAAGCCAAAATCCAGCCACTAATGCCATGGTCAACCCGTCCTCGCAAAACCCGCACATACTAACCACTTTGTCGACCTGAAACCTCAAAAAGTGTCACTTTAGTTCTTAAGCGTACAACAGACTTGCTCCATCCGTCCTCACATCTCTGACTCGCAATCCGCAAAGCAAACCCTAATCAGACTCAAGCCATCCTCACCAACATCCATTGCCTCGTCTATTTTTTCATCTCCAACCTCTGCCTCGCAGAGATTCCACATGATTCGACAGCTTGCTGATATTGTCCTCTAGCCAGGCGATACGGTCTGGAAGGCCACCATACATTACTACACCTCTTAATGCCTCGAGCTTCAAAGCTAAATCCCTTATCCCTTCTTCTTTTCGCTCATCACTGCCTTGGAGTCGAAAAATCTCATCATCCACTTGATGGAACCGAACCCACATTTTCTACTTCTCCTCTTCTAAATGGCTCATCTTTCTTTCTATTTCCAAAGGAACCTCCTCGCTCCTCCCGACTTGGCCAGACAACTTTTCAACCTCTTCTCCAATCGACCTCTCCTCCCAAATTCTACTCATATTTTCTACTTCCAAATCAATAACTTTTTTCGACAACTCCTTCGCCTTTTCTAACTCCACGCCTATCGCCTCTAACTGGTCCAACATCACTTTTAGCTCTTCCTCTATTCTACCTACTTTCGGATCCTCTACTCGTTCTCGCGTCTCGTCATCTTTCCGATTCATCCACCTACCGAGCTTGCTACTCAGCTTTGCATTCTCTTTTTCTACCCGTCTCACTTTCTCATGGCTCTTTGCTTGGGCACTCTTCATTCTTTCTAACTCTAGGTGGAACTCCTCACATGCCTTACCCGCTTGATCAATGTATCGATGGATTATGCTTTGTACCTTCTCAATTTCATGCTCCATTCCTTCGACTCTCCTCATTAGGTCATCCTCGTCTCTTGAGAGCTCTTCTTCGATCGCAACTCCAAAGCAGTCGGCTACCATCAAGCCGGATCTCAAGTCCCAAACCACGTTTTCACTCTCGGGCTTCACAAGATCTTGCCTCCAGCTTTTGTTTACTCTTTTCCGCTCCTTGTTTTCATTTTTCAACATTCGTACTTGCTTTTCCCAAGTTCCTAGGATCTCGGCCATTTTCACTTGATTTTCCTCTAATTTCTCTATTTTGATCCTCTCGTTATCTCGCTCCACATGCAACCAATTGACTTGACATTCCAAGCTCGTCACAAGTTCTATCAAGTCTCGATCATGAGATCGAGTGTCCTTGCTTCCACTTGCTCTCGCAGTTTCCGTCGATGAAGTAACTCCACCTTTGTCAACCTCCACATATAGAGAAGATACACACCTATCACGTTCAATTGTTGCAACCTTTCTGACATTCACTTCTTTTGAGCTACACATGTGCTCACATAACCGCTTTTTCCCGCAGTCCTCACATGTAGGGACAAAATCCAACGGGGAGCATACACGAGGGTAATATTTGGCTATATGCCCAATCTGCTCGCAACACCAGCATCTCACATAATTTGATATCGGGCCAAATCGCCACCCTCGGTTCACATGACGTCTCATGGTCGGATGAGAATCTATCCATCTCCTATTTTGTCCAAAATTTGGTTGCCTCATATTGGCATTCTCCAAACCACATGTTGGCTTTTGTTGGGCCATTTCTTTAATGAAGGTCAAAGAAGATTTGGGATCGTCTTGGCTGTGCCACACAATTGGGGCACCAAGCGAACTCGTAGCACTCTCTATGAGATGTGCTAAGCCAGTTCCCGGCAAACGCACCAAAATGTTTAGGTCTAACGCCCCAGGAAAAAGTGATTATATGAGACTTTATGTTGTTCAAAACCCCTCGGAATCGGTCCACTTGGATTACCTAGAGCCCACAATTATCTCGCAATGGATCCTTCCTATGTCTATACACTAGCTCATATGTTCCTGGCAAACGCACCAAAATGTTGAGGTCCTGAGCCCACGGAACAAATGATTATAGGAGACTTTATTTTGTTCTATTGGGTAGCATAAGTAAAGGAACACTCACAATCCAGAATCTTGAGCAATTTAAGCATATAGGAAACACGTTTTTCTTTCTCACTCAGCTTTCTTCTTATAGTCGCATATTCTCGTTCCTATCTCATTTGCATACTTAAAAGAAACCTCTTGAGTTTTAAAAGCATAGTGATATCCAGCCTATCCAGCCTTTGCCTTCATCTTCCGAGTGAGAAGCCCTGTTCTATTTTTCTCTTACTTTAGGAATCAACAGCCACCTTATATTGAATTCAAAGAGTACGAGGGGAACAGCAAAGCTACTTGCTAAAAAATGGTGGTGTGCATAACGTATTAGAAAGAAAATCATTACCTTAGTTTCTCTCGTTCTCTGCTTGCGCATTCGCTGTGCATAAGCTTTACTTTCAATTTTAGCCTCTTGTTTAGAGTCCATGTGGTATTGAAGCTTCTCTACAGGGAGTCTAGATTTTGGAGAATCACATCGGATGGAATCAAACCACCACTCTCCTAGCATAAAATATTTGGAGTCTTGACGCCATGTTCTTTATAAAACCTGACAGACATTAACAGTCATATGTTTCCATCAAATTCCATTTTTGAGATCTCATGACTGCCGCTTGCCCACTCGGTGTGCACCTCCATCCTTGTTTGTTCAATTGTATCTGCACTCCTTTGCATTAGCCTTCTAGTTATTTCAAGAGATTTCCTATCAATGATTACTGAAACCTCTGACAAGAAAATTTCCACCCCCTAATGATTTCTGAACCCCAGCTTCCCTCCGATGTTGCACTTCTCTTTCTTCACACCTTTAAATAAGATCACAGACTCGGGCAAAACAAAGGTTTACGTACAAATCAATTTGCACATATCTGTTTATAGATCATCGGACCCATCACTTTGATTCGTCGTAATATTTCTACTTTGGAAGGGAAACTGATTCTTTGTCCTGCTGTGCTTCTTGATGCTTGATGCGCTTTAATCTCTCAGAAATAGCAGCTACAACGGATCACCACCTAGGTTGGAAAGCAATAAGCATGCAACATTCTTTGCTGCTACAACACCTGTCTCTATCGTGCTGACCGCATTCTCAAATGCATTGATGTAATATAGATGTCGTTTATCAAGCACAAAAGGAGTGAATATCTCTGGAGCTTCATAATGTGGGTAAGCATACCAATCAAAATGCTTTGTATTCTTTCAGATACTCATAAATCATACTGGTGCATGTCTTTTCTAGAATTGACATTCTGTTGCAAACTCAAACAGGTACTAACGCAAGCCATAGTGATACTGCCAACCTAGATAGTCATGTACCGACCTTGATCTCTTGCTTCTTCGTTGAACCATCTTGGAAGCCCTTCCCTTCCACCATTTCAGATGTTACATAGAAAATATGCCTCCTGTCATTTCGAGAAGAGGTGAACATGTTGTTTACGTGAAGCTTGTAGGGTAATTTGCAGAGATTCTTTGAGTCGCATTCAACAGTATATATTTTCTGCAGGCATGTTGAAGGAACCAACAACTTGCAGTAAATGGTACTCCTTGTCATGAATACAACATTCGATACAAAACACAGCCAACATCGCAGCATTTCACTCCGGTATACAAGACCCACTTATCACAGATGGATGTAGGCACGATGTGAACCAGTTCTTCTCTGTACTAGTTTCTCCAATTCCTTCTTGTATAGAAAAAAAATTGATGGAACCAAGCGAAACACCCCATAGCCATCGAACACTTTGATGAGCTCGCGGGTCGTGCCTTTCTCACTTTTCGTAGCCTTCATGTCCAGGCCCTGCTCTCTATACCATATATACAAAATTGCAATTTCCCGAATGTCTATTCTTCTCAGTACCTCCGAAGCAATAACAACACTCCCTCGTAACTGATGCCAAATTGAAGATCTGAACCCTCTCCTTCCATCTTTTGTTTTAGAATTTCACACCGCCAGAGTTCTGTTTTTCTGCAAAAACCATATATGTTGGTGGCTATCCAGGAGAATCCATTCAGTCATATGGCTGTCACTTTGTAAACATCCATGTCAGAATATGGTTGTGAGCGCATCATACGCTAAACATGATCTAGCATCATCTAACTCTTTAGAGTCAATTTTCAGTCATCCTCTCCTTCTTTTGTGTGTCCTTGATCATATTCTTCGCCGAATATAGTTACTATGATAAATTCCCTGTTTTATCAAAAGCTCAGACTAGTGCTTGACTCTGAGAACTCTGAAATCTCCGTCCTGTGTAGCTCCATCCAGTTTCTCCTTGCTCGTCAGATCATGCGCATCCCTTCTTGACTCTCCGATCTGTAGTGTGTCAATCATACGAGATGTACAATACTTAGATTTGATCATAAGATTTGATCATAAGATGCACAGGTGGTTCCTTCACCCGGAGATGCCCTTGTCCTCCTTTTCAGCATGAAGCTTTTTTTTTTTTCGCAGCTCTCTCTATAAATCCGTCCTTCTATACTTCGGTATATCCTCCTTAGATTCTATGCCCAATACGCCCGATGAATACCCTTCTTCAGAACAGCAGCCTCTCTTCCATCATCACCAATCTGCTAGTGCTCTTGAGATGCTTAAAGCCTTAGCGCAACAGCACTATGTACCTCCTCAGCACTTGGAAACGATTCAGCCCCTCCAAGCACACAGATCAAACCCCTACTAGCCACCACGAAGACGAAGTACGAGATGAAGCGTTCCTCCCTTCTGAATGTTGTAGTCCCCCCAGGTTATGGCCATCCTCTCCTTATCTATACATCGGCGCCCCTCAAAAGGGATAAGCCTCTTCTTATTTCCCTGTCCCCACCAAACAGAAATTCCCAAAACATTTGTGCATACATTTGTATAGCTTCATTCAACAACCCTTTCTTTGTATTCATTGAAATCTTGGAATTCCATGTGATCACATCTCATTTTGGCAGTTCTTGGGACCATATACATGCATAAATTCATATCCACTAATGCACATCCAAGAACAACATCAGATAATAACAATCATTGTTTGGCAATTTCATTGTGCAATCTTCCATAAGTGCATTCCAACCCGCAACGTCCCTAATCTGAAGCTTATTGAAAACTTATAGGTTTCTATGATCAAGCCACAACTTTCATACATGGCCTTAAAATGGCTGTGGCCTTCACTCACCAAGCTTGTATGACAATAGGCATTCAATACATAAACAAGAAATGCAAGAATCTGAATGGGCTTTCCCCCAAACTGCATCTGCTCAACACAAATGATTGCATCCTAAACATGCTCATATTTTCCATAATCGGAACTCCAAACACCAAGGGCGTTCCCCTCTGAGCAAGATGTAGCCATGTAGTTTGCAAATACCTTTCATCCCATTGATTAACTCTGCAAGTACCTGAAATCAAATGTATTTTCCTGCCAAATAGAACCACATTAGTGCATCAAAACCAACCAAATTGTGGGCTAACAAGTAGTAAATAGGATCCCTACACATAATCCTTATGTATTTCGACCATAGGATTGCTAAAGGGAAGGAGATATACCTTCACCATTAGGAATGTTCACAAGCAATCCTATAGGTAATAGGAAGTTGCATAGAGGCACGAGAGATACATTTATGATAATCTCCAAGGTAGTGAAGATTTACTTATCTTCACAAGAGTCTCATAGTATGATTATGAGACTATGGAGTATTATGAGGAATACCCAAAGAGTGACTAGTTTCACTCATACACATCACTTGAGTAAGTGGTAAAGCATTTTTTCTACATTACTAAGGAAACCAAGTAGATGGGATCACAAAGATGGGTTTTATGAGAAAGCATCGATGGGTGCTTATGTGATTCGAGTGATGGTTAGGAAGGCCATATGCATGGCACTAGCTCTATGACTTAGAGCATAGATCCCTTTGTCATAAATAGTTGGGGTACCCGATACATATATGAATGTTGGGATCTATAGAGAGATACTAAGTCCTTGTCTTGGTACCTAGGAACAAATTAGTTTGGAATAAGAAAGGGATATCAATTGTCACATATTATCACATGTTAACTAGAACAAACTAACTAGTTCGAGGATATGGGACTCATTTGAGTCCACCGACATGAATTTAGGATATGGGACTCATTAGAGTCCACCTACATATTCCATTACATATATATGGAACATATATTAGGTATTACACCATGAATTAGAAGAAGGTTCCACTGGTATGGGAAGGTGGAAACAACTTCCCTTTGAGCACTCTTCTTCTATGGCGAGGGAAAAAAGGACTCATCATTCATGGCATCATGTCTCACTAGATCAGAGGAGAGCACTTAATAGACATCTCCTTAGGATTGGGAGTTATCCTTCATAGTTTAGGGAAGATTTATTCTTATAGTATAGAATGTGATAGGTGATTTTATCACCATTGGTATCACATACTCATTTTGAAGTTTTCACGAAGGATAATTCCATTAGTTTGATTGGATTGTATAGATCCATGTATAGAGGATGGTTGGCAGAGATAACTTTTTAATATGGATACACATGTGTTTATGGTATCATCTCATATCATTCTTAACCATTTTAATAGAGGACTTTGACCCTTATAAGGAATTTTTTTTCTCCACTCTTCACTACATACACCTTCATTAGTTATGGGAGATTTATTCTCCATCTTCATAGGAATGTATGTAATGAGAAATTATGCATTAGTTATGGAAGAGAGGAGCAAATGAATTCATAAGTTTCTCTTTTAAGGAAAGGAGAAAGATGGAATCAGCTTAGAGATCTGGGAGTGATGTCACTCTAGCTTTGAGATGGAAATCAGGTTAGAGATCTGGGAGTGATCTCACTCTAGCTTTGAGATCCCTCTTTAGCTCCTCTTCCTTAAATGGGAAAAGGAAAGGAAAATATGATTTCCTCTTTGGAGAAGAATAGAGTGTGTTTTCCTTTAAATAGGAGGTGTTTAGAAAACATCTCTTAGTCTACATTATAGAAGGAATTCATTTATTCTACTTTTCAATGTAATTTTACTTCACATGGGACTTTCATTCTCCACTATTTTGGAAGGAAAAAACATGGAGAACCTATATGCATGTTCTCAATTTTAGATGAGTAGAGTAATTGTATTCAATAGAATCTCTTTCAAAGGGAAAGGGAAAGTTGAATAGATTCCACTACTAGAGCTCTTTTCCTTGGATGAGATTAGAGACATAAAGAGAGTTTTACTTTCTCACTTTTAGATTTTCTAGATAGAGGTGGCACTCTTCTATCAAAGACAAGATGGAGTTCAGTTAATCATAATGGTTAGATTGAGTCTCACATGGAGACTCTAAAGAGAAGTAGTTATGTTTATTTCTAGTGATGGTTCTTGACTAGATGAGATGATATAGTTATTGAGATTAGTGAGACTGGGAGTTGAGTATGACTCTTCTCTTTAGGGTTTATAGGAGATAGGAATATATCTAACCTATTGGGGTACCAAACTCTTAGTTGGTGTTACATCATGAGTATGATGTGTAAACATTAGTTAAGAGGATGGGTACTTAGGGATTATCTGAATCTCAAAGGGAATGCTTTTTGTATTCATATGGAAAACTATAGGGAAGAGAATATTTTAGATTTTGCACTAGTGCCAATAGATGCTCTTCCAATAGAACTAAGTCCAAAGGAAATGTATGACAAACCAAAAATTTCTTAGTGGATGGAATGTAGAGATTGCATTTTACTACCAAGAAATTCTTACATATGAGCCAGATGATGGACTCCCATAGTTTAGAAGGTAGTTTAGATTAAACAATTACTTGTGATTACACTTAAGGTCAGGAAGACCTAGAGTGTTATGAGGGCAATCTATCATCTAGTCCTAGTTGGGTTTGGAGTCACTTTTTATGGGACTTTATTCTATATATCAGAGAATTCTATGGTTTATTATCTCCATTATGGTACGGTCAAGCTTATAAATTTGGGACTTTACACTTGCTTATTATACGATTACTTATTAGAGTATACATCATATGGACTTACGTCATTTGGATGATTTTGTATGGCATGGGAGTGGTAGTATGGAAGTGGAGAGTACATGGGAGATAGTAAGCACCACTTAGATGGTTTCCCACCTTTGAGATAATCTCATATGAGACTTTTTAAGGGGAAGGATATGGGGAAGCAACACATAGAGATGAACATGTACATAGAGTACATGGGGTTCAAGGGAGTCCGAGCACTTTCTCCTACCATTACGGACATTTCATTTACATTTTCGAGGACAAAAATGCTTTCAAGGGGAAGGAAATGTCATATCATGGGTGTTGCATGATCACAACTCTTAGAGGAGGTGGCATGCTTTGCCACATGGCATCATGTAGATGCATTCCCTTAGTGGGAGGGTAGGAGAAGAGGAGAGAGTAGGATCTCTCAAAATAATATCTTATGAGAAGATTAAATGATATCTCAGACGTTGGCTGGGAGGAGAACTCACGTATTCTCTCTATGTGTGCTCACGCGAGCTTGTCCAAGGATCCATGAGCTGAAGGAAAAGAAGGTTCACATCGGCGGTATGCAACACCCAAAAGGACGCATGATAGCAGTTCCTAAGAGAAAACAAAGTGTGCAGGTTGAAAAAGGCATTATATGGTTTAAATCAAGCACCACCTGCCTTGTATGAAAAGATACATGCCTAATTGATTGGACATGGTTTTGAGAATAGTCCAAATGAGAGCACCTTATATGCTAAGCGTTCAGATGATGTACTTATGATCATTGTTGTGTATCTTGATGGCATTCCACTTATTGTTCCTAATGAGAGCATATTGCTGAAATTAAGGTTGAATTGCATGCATCTTTTGAGATGTCAGATTTGGGGCATTTGCATCGTTATGTGAGCATTCAACTTATGCAAGTTGATGGGGGAATAACTATATGTCAAACAAAATATATTGGTAAATTACTGTAGTGTTTTGGCCTTGAGGATTGCAAACCTATTATCAACCCTATGGAAATAGGTTCATGGTTGAGTCTTCATGATGCTAGAGATGCATTTGATGTTGTTCTCTATCGATAGGTTATTGGATGCTTGATTTACTTATGCATAACTCAACTTGATATTCAATTTGTTGTCTAAAAAATTAGCAAGTTTATGCATTGCCCAGGTGTCAAGCATTGGTAGGCAGTTAAGCGCATCTTTTTCTAGTTGAGTGGTATCCGACTACTTGGATTGTTTTATCCCAACGGGGAACCATTACCACCAAATTTACATGATTTTCTAACATTAACTAAGTTGGCTATTATGACACTTGTGTGTCTATTAGAGGTTTTTCCTTCATGTTTTCTAGCTCATGCATATCTTTGTTGAGCAAGAAGCAACCTACTATGGCCACTTCTAGTTGTGAGGATGAGTATAGGGCATCTTTCACAACAACTATTGAGTGTGTGTGTCTCAGTCACCTTTTGGATGATTTGGATGTTGGTCAGTCTTTTGCCACCACCACCTTCACTCATAGTCAGAGCCCATAGGTAGTTGCGAGAAACCCTATGTTCCATGCTCACACAAAGCCCATTGAGGTGCATTATGTTTATGTCCGAAAGAGGTTCTCTACTCAAGAGATCAATTTGGCATATGTGCCCACATAGCATAATGTTGTAGACCTTTTCACAAAGGCTCTTCCAAGGGAGAAGTTTGAAGCTTTCCGCAAAGTTGTGGGCTTACTTCCATTTGTGAATTGATCTTTTTCCACATAGCTTGGAACTTCCTCATACATGAGTGCTCGCTCCTTCTTCACCACATCACTCCCAGGTGGGGTTTGTTGATATATTTTGGTAGTGATGTGCGTGAGCACATTTAGGACCACTGGGGCACTTTTTCCCCTCTTTAGGAGGTTTTTTACCCCCAACTTGTATATACGCCTACAACCCTAATGAACTATTCATCTTTGTACATTCACTTGGTAATTCATTGAGTGTTGTGTTGTTCTCCAATCTTCTTCTTCTTCCTTGTGTTGTTTGTGTGCTCCTGCAAACCTCAAACTCCAACAACATCAAGGTTGGATATCACACTAGTATCCGGTGATTGGATGTTGTTCAAGCCTAGTCCAAGAATATTTTGAGAATCAACTTTAATTCTCTTAAATATAAATAAAATTCTTCAATTCCTTGTTGAAACAATTTTTTTTAAAGTTGAGTTCTTGAGTCACATAGAGCTTGAACCACATCAATATTAAGCGTCTTCAAAGTTTGAATTGGTTACACAGAGTTTTGACTTTTTCTTACCGCTTTCCAAAACTTTTGGAAATGACTTAGATAAAGTATCTAGCTCCTTTTTAACAAAATTCAAGGACAATGAATAGGCATACTCAACCAGATTAAACATCCTAGAAAGATGTTTTATACATGAAACATTCAACTCAAAGATTCTGAGTCTAATTTGACTTATCCATATGAATTTTCTTCAAGTTAAGTAGCACTAATTCTCTAAAAGATCTTAGAACACTCTTGTAAAGAAAAATTAGTAACTGATCAAAAGATTGACAATTCCCAATAACTTAAAGCCAAAACTTTTTAGAATTGTTTCTAAGTTGGAAAAAGTTCATTTTGGTTTTTTTTTTTAAGTAAAATCGACCACAAGGGTAAGGAAAAGTTTCTCCTATGCTTCACATAGGGTTTTTTAGCCTAATTGGACATAGTAGTCCTCCGGTCCGATGAAAAGTCAAGTAAAATGTTGGATGGAAGTGCTAAAAACATCTAAGTTAGATGTTGGGGTCACCCAGACTTCTAGTTTGACTTCCAAATCAAATTAAAGTGAAACAAGTGTTCTCAAAGTCTTTGTATGGATATTTATCCCATCTGAGATGCTAGCTCCATGCATTAGTGATGCACAAAAATGGACTAGTAATTTGTATCCAACGAGCTCACATGTTAGTGCCTAGATAGCACAAGTGAATAAACAACATAATGGTCATCGATGTAATTTGATCCACCCTTATTTTTCATTCCCTACTTTGCACTCAAAATAATTTATCAAGTGCAAAGATAGATGATGTTTTGAATTATTTGGGGAGGGATCAACCAATATATTCTCTTCTATTCATTTAGAGCATGAGGTGACTCCCCCCCATAGAGATGAAAACATGTTCTTCTAGTGTAGAACATCAAGCGGAGGAGTATGCTTACACTTTACTATATATAGCTTTTTTTTAAAGGACAAAAATGTTTCCCAAGGATGAAAAAGAATGTTATAACATAACTTCTAGAATATGAGTGTCTGATTGGTTCAGAAAAACTTGAAATCATACACCATTTGCTCACTTGTATGTTTGGCAAAGTTCTCGATACGAGACTTAAAGCATAGGTTCATATGCTCTCTAGGACAAGGAATCCACTTAGCCCAGTAGTTAAGCCTTAAGGCAGGCAAGGAGGAGGTCTTAGGCTCAAGTCTTGCAAGGGCAAGGTTTTGCCCAAAAGCTATATGAGTATGAGTGTTGTGGATCATTCTTTCTAATGGGCCCCTTTCAAGATAAAGGGTAGTGAGGAATCAATCCACAAAAGGATGTTGTGGATTGATTGTGGAAAGTGTGGTTCTCAAGTAAAGTTTCTCTTTTAAAGATTGGTTTAGAATTAAAGAAATTGAGTCCTCAATAGCTAAAGGTGTGTGTATGTGTGTGTGTATATATATATATGTATATATATAGGCATAAGGTTGGTAGGAGAGTCATCTCTCAAGAAAGTGGTGGTCCTAATAATGTAGCTCATTACATTAAGCATATATGCATCTGCTCTCTAAAATGAGTAATCCACTTTATCTAGTGGTTAAGTCTCAAAGATGGGAAGGAGGAGGTCTTGGGTTCAATCCCCATAGTAAGAATGAGTATAGAGTTTTTCCAAAATTGTTATAGAGTCTTATATAAGCATACAATCAAGTTGATGAGAGATAACTTGAGTCCAAAGAGGCTTAAATCAAGTGGTGAGTATGCCTACCACTAGTGAACTCTAGTGGAAGGGTGGTGGAGATTGCACATGCATGTGGACTTTAGTTAATTCAAAGGTAATCATTGATTTGAGGAGCTATGTATAGATTCATAAGGCTTGGACGAGAGTGATCTCTCTAGAACATGGTGGTCCTAATAGTCTAGTTCTTAAGATTCCATGGAGATTTTATTGTGTTTACCCTCCTCCTTATGGTTTCATTATCTATTTCATGAATGAAAACCATTTTCAATTCAATACTCATGGATCTTCTTGTTGTAAGTGTTCATCTTTCTCATATGCAAGAGGTTTTCCTTTAATCCCAAGAGCCATGTGCAAGAGGTTTTCTCTTCATCAAGAGAGCCAAAAGTTATTATTTGCATCTTTGATAGTCAATGATCAAACCTAGAATGTTCTCTTATGAATTCCTTTGGCCTATCCATAACCACGTGGGCTGATGATTGAGAGTGCATGCACAGACCATCTATACCCAATACTAATTTGGCACCTTTCAAACAAAAAAGAAGAGCTAACATTTTGCAAGAAAACGGATTCAAACTCCAAATCTCACAATTGAGATGCGAGAAACATATCCAACCCATCTCTCAACATGCTTTACCTAACTATAGCCGAAGCAATGGCATTTCCTATGTGACAAAAGGATGAACCATCATGGGCAGTTCAAGACACCATAAGGGTTTTGATCCCATGTTGAAGTATCCATAGAGGCACACTATCTTGATGTCCATACTTTGAGTGTACTATCTTCATGTCCAATGCATCTTCTTCTCCATGGTGTCCACATCTCGTAGGTGGGTTGGTTAAGCACTAGCCTCTTGAGGCACAGGTCTTGTGTTCGACCCCTAGGTTGGACATGTAATGGCTTTAGCCAATCTAAACCAATTGTGACCTTGTCTAACACCTACTTTGTGGGATACATGGTCTCCATAGGTATTATGCCCATTCATTTGTATAGATGTTCTTTCAAACTTATAGTTCAGGGGAGTAGGCACTTCCCAAACCTCCATTATAAATACAAAACACATTTATGTACTGGAATAGGGGGGATCCAAATGCATGATCTTCTAGAAAAGATCATGATGAGCTACATGCATCGTCATGTGTCCATCATGACAACTAAAATGCACAATTTTCTACTCATACATCTACCATGAGTCTAATGGAGGGAGGCCATCGAAATAATGGCCCTCCTCCATTTTTCCATTGTGTTAAATCTAAGCATTTAAGGAGATGTTATATCCTATCCTGATTATAGAGAAATTTCCATATATGGAAAATATTTCTCACCCACACACTCCTTTGTCTCAGCTATTTACATATGCGAAAGAAGGGAGTATGAAGATGAAACAAGTATGATGATAGAGTCTTAAGTGTGATGAAGAAGGATTATCTTCTATTTCTCGTGGATTATGGTGGTGGTTAATTAGTCAATGAAGCATCAAGATGCCAAAGACAAAGGGATACAATCAAATGCATGAATCTTCCAAAATCAAAGGATGGATGTAGCTCAAAGTAGAGCTAATTATTTTCTAGTTGATGCTTGGTTTGAATGTTTGTTCGATCTTTTTTTACTTATCTTGCACTTAATCTTAGTACCATGTTGAAATAAGAGAAAGGTTTCAATAGATCAATTTAACTTTGGACAAAGATGATGAAATTAGTTTATCATTTCAATCAAGCATGCATTCAACAAGAGATTGTTTTTAAGAGAATGTTTGTGCATCAAAGAATGAATTCTCGTAGCACAGATAAATATTTCCCTTCATTAGATTAAGTTGTTATTGCATTAGGAATTTATACATGTGTGCTAGGTATTTTGTTATACGTATACGTATACGTATGTGCTCCCATGGCAACCTTGGTGGGTGTAACACCATCTCCATGGAGAAGAAGATGCATTGTTCTCATGGTGTGCTTGGGATTTCCATGTTACAAGGAAGGAGATAAGGAAGAGAGCTCACACACACACACACACTCTCACAATCAAAGAGGAGCACACACACAAATTGAGGTAAGGAAGAATGATCTTCTTCTTCTTCTTCTATTACATAAAAGGATTGTGCAAGAATGACCTAAAACAGCAATACAACAAATGCAATATATAAAGAATAGTACATAAAGAAAATCCTAGTGTTCGCGAATGAGTGAGTTGGCAAGAAAACAAATGTGCCATCACTCTCAGTAGTTAAATCTAGTAAAGCTCAATGAAGTATCCCTGACATATACTGGCATGACCACTATGCATGTCAGAGAAATGAAAAAGTGATACGTGTCATCCTGGATCATCACTTGTTAAGCTTGATATCTCAACACTCCCCCTCAAGTTCAACCTCATGTCCTATAATACAAGCATCTTCCAAAACTTCTTCAACTTCTCAGCTCCAAGTGCTTTAATAAAAATATCAATAACCTGCTCATCTATCCTCACATAAACAAGATCAATATCACTTGATTATACCTTCTCTCTGATGAAGTGATAATGTACCTCGATATGCTTTGTTCGAGCATGAAAAATAGGATTTCATGCTAACTAAATGTTGCTAAGATTATCACAATAGATGGTGATAGGTTTTTGCACTTCCACACCTAAATCTACAAGTAGCATCTATAACTAGGATGCTTCATATCCTGCTATTGCAGCACCTCTATACTCAGCCTCTGTACTCGACAAAGCAATAGTGGATTGCTTCTTGCTGCTCCATGTAATAGCTGCACTTCCAAGGGAGAATAGAAAGCCACCAGTAGATCTTCTAACTAGAATACTACCAGCCCAATCTGCATCAATGTATCATGAACCTACGAATCTACACTGACTTCATAAAATAATGCATAATCCAAAGTAGCACTCACATAACATAGAGTGCACCTTAGAGCATCTAAATGCAGTTTCTTGGGAACCTGCATAAATTGACTTTCAAGTCCAATAGTGGAGTGCACCTTAGAGCATCTAAATGCGGCTTCCTGGGAACCTGCATAAATTGACTTTCAAGTCCAATAGTGTAGCTTAGATCAGGCCTTGTAATTGTGAGATATATCAAAGTACCCACAATTTTCCTGTACATAGTAGCATTTTCTAGTGCTTCACCTGATGTAGTATCCAACTTCAAATTTTGATCTAATGGCATAGAAATTGGCTTACAATCAGCCATACCATACTTTTGCAGCATACTCAAGGCATATTGCCTTTGTGACATCCATATACCTATTTCTGTATGTATAAACTCAATGCCCAAGAAGTAGCACAACACACCAAGACCTTTCATGTCAAATTTCTGCATAAGGATTTGTGTTGCCTCTTTAATGCTTGCTTCATTGTCACCTCCTACAATCAATCCATCAACATAAATAGCCACAATCATGGTGCCATCATCATCCTTCCTTGCATATAATGAATGATCTGCATCATACATAGAAAATCCAATGGTGTTCAAATAATCAACAATCCTTGCATGCCAAGCATGAGGGGCTTATTTAAGTCCACACAAAGACTTTTGCAACCTACAAACATATTCTGGGTGCTTTGAATCTTCATATCCTTGTGGCTAGTCCATGTATACTTCTTTTTGTAACTCATCACGTAGCATTCTTCACATCCATCTGATGCGAAGTCCATCCTTTTGTTGTAGCTACTACAACAAGTGTTCTGACAGTAGACATTTTAGCTATAGGGCTAAACATTTCCTCATAATCAATGACATATGTATATGCATATCCTTTTGCTACCAATTCTGCTTTGTACCTTCTTAAATCGACTTGCAGCCTATGGGTTTCTCCATTACTAGAAACATTATAGATAGAAATGTAATGTTCCTAATGAGACTTATTGTCCAACATCTAAGTTAAGATCTATATGGAATTAGGTTGACTCATCAATATAAACTTTTTTTGTATATCAATATTCCTTTGCTAAAAAATCATAACTCTTAGCCTTTTATTTAGCTTCAGCTTTCATATGTTTATTCCAACAGAAATATTTGTAGATTGGAAAAAAGCACAAAAAATATGTATCCATATGTTATATACACGCATAGAAATGTTACCAAACTTGAGTAGTTTCAAAAATCCTTTTTTGGGTAATTATTGTACTTTCATAAATGGTGTACATATTCTCTTTTCTTGGGGTATAAATTCTTTTGTGCAAATATATTTAGAAAACTATTAATGCATATAAATAATAGTAAAGCAGAATATTAAAAAAAATCATAAATGCTAATACGTCACTCTCTAATGACATGATTATTTCTTATAAATTTAAGGCCTAATTCTACTCTTATCCTTACTTAGAATACTTTTGGTAGTTGATAAGTTATGAATATTTTTTTTCTATATGGTCTAAAAGAAAAAAACGGTACCTACATCTAGTGTAAAGTTCCCCAAAAATACTCTAATAATCATTCAAAGCTATGTTTATTTATACCAACCCTAAAAGTTTAATCCCTTACTAAATTCTTTCATATATATGAGGGTTTGGCCATGGGAAGGTGTGACATGGATAAAAATTGAGCGTTGTTGTGATACATGTCATCCATCTCACTTCTTTAGTTTTTATAAATATTGTGTTATGGTTGTGTCGATAGGTACATCAAAATGAGATTTTTCACCTTACATGTGCTAAGGACTCAAATACAATACAATCATGCATGTGAATTTTCATTATAGATAGTAATGTCATGTTCCTGATGAGATTATTGTCCCAAATCTAAGTTAATATATCAATATTCCTTTTCAAAAAAATGAGTAACTCTTAGCCTTTCATAGAGCTTCAACATTCTATGTTTATTCCAATAAAAATAATTGTAGATAGAAAAAATGCAAAAAATATGTATCCTTACATTATTTACACCCATATAAATGTTAGTAAACATGAGTGTCTTCAAAAATCCTTTTATTGGGTAATCACTATACTTTTGTAAATGGTGTACATATTTTCTTTCCTTAAAACATAAGTTTATTTATATAATTATATTTAGAAAAATATTCATGTATATAAATAATGTTGATATGTAACCAAGATTCCTTTTTTCTATATGGTCTAAAAGAAAAAACAAGATCTACATTGGGTGTAGGAGTTCCCTAAAAAATATTTAATAATCATTCAAAGTAGTGTTCATTTACACTACTTCCAAAAGTTCAATTGACTATTAAATTATTGCATTTGAAGGTTTAGTCATGAGAAGGTGTGACATAGTTAGCAACTGATCATTGTTGAGGTACCCATCACACTTCTTTGGTTCTTAATGGCATTGTGGTATGGTTGTGTCGACAAGTACATTAAAATGGTGCTCTTCACCTTACACATGATAAGGACTCAAATTCCATATATCAATACACCAAGTGTATGATCATATACAGGAAACTTTCTACATGGGATGACATTTTGTTTATAAACAACATTTGTAAATGCAAGTGTTGCAATTTTTTATTTTATTTTTTATCTTTTTTCTTTTGTTGTACTATTCTACCTCTTGATCTACAAGGTTTGCATAAGCTTGATTATGTATCAATTTTTTGTAAGTAAAAACTAAAGGATGGTTCATCCTAATTTACATACTCATACACACACGCACACGCACACGCACACGCACACGCATACACACACACACACCCATATATATATATATATATATATATATATATATATATATATATATATATATATATATATATATATATATATATATATATATATATATATATATATATATATATATATATATATATATATATATACACCCATGATAACCCCTTGGAAGCTGGAAATATTAATACTAAGTGGTTAGTGGAATTTACCTTTGCACAAATTCATGGGTTCAACAATGTGCAAGATCTTCTCAAATTACTTACTCCTCCATTACGATGTAGAAGTAGTATTATATCATATTTTCAAAGCCTATCTAAATAAACAAATAAGATGAACTCAATCTAGAAATTTTTTTACTTTTCTAAGATTAAGTAACAATTATTGGTGAATCAGTATGAAAAGATATCTAAATGAAAGTGTTTGATTCATTCTTAATCAAAAAGTTTCACAACTTGTTCTTTTTTTGGCTTGTGTGATTAAGAAAAATAATTTATTCTTTCTTATTAATTTTTTAATTGTTTACAATTTCTCATTGAGCTTTTGATCAAATCCACTTGAATAGTATGAAATTTCAGTGTACGATCTAGTTTATTTGTATAACAAAGAGAACCTAACTAGAGCAAGAAAAAAAAATATGAAAGATTGTTTTTAATTTAAAGGTCACAAAAATAAATATGAATCTGAAAATTCTTAGATTTATACTCTCTCTCTCTCTCTCTCTCTCTCTCTCTCTCTCTCTCTCTCTATATATATATATATATATATATATATATATATATATATATATATATATATATATATATATATATATATATATATATATATATATATATATATATATATATATATATATATATATATATATATATATATATATATATATATATATATATATATATATGTGTGTGTGTGTGTGTGTGTGTGTGTGTGTGTGTGTGTGTGTGTGTATGTATCTATGTGTATCTATGTGTTTGTGTGTATCTATGTGTCTGTGTGTGTCTATGTGTGTGTGTGTAAGTAAAGACATAGGAAATAATTACAACAACAATACAATATATATTTAAAAAAAAAACATATATACATATAAATAACTTTTCTTTTTGATAAATAAAACTAATGAATCCTTATATATATATATATATATATATATATATATATATATATATACTTTTTGGTCTATATTATGGATGATTCTCTACATTAGCTATAGGAGTTCCACAATATTTATGTATAAGATCTTTCCTCATAAGAGGAAACCTGAGCAGTCTTGCTTCTCTAAGTGGATCCATGTTGGCATAATTAATAACTTTTTTGTCAATTTATTGCTCGCCAAATAGCATAATTAAAATATAATGATTCAAATGGTTCCATAAGTAATAAAAGAAGATCTATACAACCCAAAGATGTACAATTGGTTATAAGGATTAGAGAAACTAAGCCATAATTTATGTAAATAATCTCTTTATGAGGGATAAGTTTTGTAATATTCTCAATTATCAATGAAAAACTAGTTTTCTTTAATATTTAATGTACATATTTCATGTCCACTTACACCTTTTTTAGATACCTTAATCCTTTCACCACATTTTAGGAAGGCTTGTGGTTCATATGTAATGTTCTGTTATTCTAAGATTTAAAAGCAATTATATCATTAAATGGGTGCCCAAAGAAATGAAAAATTGCATTCACTAAATTTTTATAGGCCAAAAAATCTCCGCCATATGAATATGGAGATGAATTGTACAAATGTTTTGTAGAGGTCCCACTTGTGTCCCTATGTTGGGGCCTTTTTGCTCTAGAAGATTAGTTTACATGATTTTAGGCTCTTTTGGTAGCAAGGAAAGGGAAACAATCTCATATTTTTGCACTTATTTAATAATAGTAATCTTATGATGCTCTTGGAGAATACCTAACTTGTTTTGAGCAAGAATATAAGATAAAAGCCTAGTTGAGATGTGTTTAAGCTTGTTTGGCACAAATTGATAATGTTGAACTTCATTTTTGTGACTATGTAAGAAAGTTCATCTTCTAATGGACTTACAGAAGATATGTATGATCTTGCCTAATCATACAAGATGAGTCTTCTTGTATGAACTTGATGTTGCACTTAAAATAGTGTAGAATCCACTTAATGTGTGTTATTGGGCACTTTTTGCCTCATGTCATCTTTATTTTTGGTTCCATAGAATTTTGCATTCATATTTAAATGGGTTAAGAGTCCAAACATCTTGTGCCATAGAAATACAAGGATAAGGCTTGCAAAAGTTTTGTAGGGGCCCCACCAATACCTCTATGGTGTGACCTTTTTGACATATCAAGGACATTTTAGGATAATCATAGGCCAAAATGACACCAAAAGATACTAATTATGAGATACAAGGTGATATAAGACAACAAAAATACAAGATGAGTTGCATGATATAGTGAGATAGCTTTCGTTCTTTATTTTGGATGATATAGTGAGATAGCTCCATAATCGAATGCTTGAGACAATAATAAATCACATGAAAGATAAAGGAGTATGTATAGTTGCATTAAGATTATAGTTAAATCAAGTTTATGTGGCCATTATTTCTATTCTTTATTGTTATGTTGGACCATTATTTACATTCTTTGTTATCTTCATATTAGGACTAAGAACTTTTGCTTTTTTGAAGATTGTGATACCAAAATATAACCTACAAGATTTTATAGTAAAAAGAGACAAGAGAAGAAGAAAATTGAAACAAGTACTAGATCTAAAAATTAGAATTTGTTACCCCACAATAATTATACGCCCATAGACTCTTGAGAGTTTCTGTTGTGATCTATATAGATGTTGGATGGCAGAATGTTTCTCATATTCTTTGAGAAGTAGAAATGTATTGCCTACATAGCTCATGGTAGGGTTATGTCAACCTTTCATAGGTCTTACTTGATTATCCTTGAGTTAAACAAAACAAGAGTTGGGAAAGGAACATTTTTGTTCCCTCTACTACTATTAGGTCAAGGACTCTTGCTGACAGTGGCGACATGGGGGGTTGTTGATTGCCCACATATCCAAGGTAGCACACTGCCCCAAGTCCCAACTACCACTTAAGGACCAATTTGACAACCTTTACCCCGTCTAAAGTAGACAAAGAAATTTTACTTCACATCCTAACATCTTCTAGCCATACACAATCACATATAGTGTGTAATCTAGGATCTATGTCCAACACCCATATGGTTCTCCTCATTTGCAGGCCTTACATATTGAGGTCTCTATTTAACAACCACATGGATCTCCTTGCGGCCAAAAGGTTGCTCAATTTAATTAAATAAAAATTTTTCCATATGAATGAATTAGACATGACTTGCTCAAGGATGGTTCTTGAATGAATTAGACAAGATTTTCTCATAGATGGATGTTATGAGTGATACAAAGGTTGGAGGGGAGGCTCTTTTGAGAATATGAGTAAAAGAATACGAGGCTACAATGCAAAATAAAAGCATAAAAGACCAAGATTGTACAAGAACTAGAACTCCAAACCTGAAAATGCTTACTTTTCAATCACAATCTCTTCTCTTTAGTCATCAAAAATGGCATTGAGAAGATCCTCATTTTCAAAATATGTCTCCTTCTTTGCTTAGAAGTTCATCTACATAGGATAGTATGCACAAATGCAAAGATGTGAATGACGAGATGTGCAAATTATTTCTACACAATCAAGTGTCAATCATAAGATGGTTAAATATCCATGTAAGCAAGTACCCACACAACATGCGTGAGAAAGTTTCACAACTTGCAAGAACCTTTGGCTCATGGATAAACCATCTTCATGCTTTTTCGCATTTTCCATAAGCATCAAATTCCACTCCCATATTAAACAAAATGCATAGATACAGGCATGGTGCACAGAGTGATGAGACCATATATTGAACACATACACAACATTTGTGAGAAGGGTTCATAGGTGTGCAATAACCTTTAGTCCTAAGCACACCAATAATGAGGAATGCCTGCATAGATGTACAAGGTGCATTGAATGGGATCTCATGATGGGTCATACATGTAGGAAAGAGCTTCATGACTTTGTAGGAACCTCGCTCCATGGACAACCCCATCTTATTGATAGAAATGTATATTTGACAATTATGGACTCCTTAATATATGACTTGCATTACAAATAATACTTGTGTATTTTTGACAATCCAGTGGGAGGATTACCTCATACGAGTGTTGCATGATTAGTCCTCTTCATTTCCATTACCCCTTATGTGTGGTCCTCACATGAGACCTCCCCTAAATATAGTTTTTTAAAGCATCTATTTAGCTTGAAGGGAAGTTGAAATGGGAGCAAACACATAACCACATTTGGAATGATATAATGAGTTATAATAAATCATTAAATTAAGAGCGATTCATAATAAATCATGGAACTTAGGTAAAATCTGATGATATTGTCATATTACAAGGTGGGAACATCCTTTAGGAGTTATTAATATGTAAGCCACATGGCACTTTAATATGCACCCTCCATTTGAAGGACGGAAGGGAGATAAAGAGTCACATTTGTGAGCATTCATGCATGGTTTGTCGATGGCCGGGAGAAGAACACGAGAGTTCTTTGTGTGTGTAGGTTGGCGTTACATGTGACCATGGCTAGGAGCATTTGTGAGCATTCATGCATGGTTGGCCGATGGCCGGGAGAAGAACAAGAGAGTTCTTTGTCTGTGTAGGTTGGCCAATGGCGTTGCACGAGACCATGGCTAGGTAGTAGGAGCTATGACAAAGGGTTTTGTTGATGATTCAACAATGATATCAATGGCCGGGAGAAGAACAAGAGAGTTCTTTGTCTGTGTAGGTTGGCGTTGCACGAGACCATGGCTAGGAGCCATGGCAAAGGGTTTTGTTGATGATTGAACAATGATATCAAACCCATAAGGTTCTCGGACCCCCAAATGTGCACGTGAGCAAGGATTTACCCAATCAAATTGCAGATTTCACACCTCTAAAGATTCCCCCCCACATGGAAGGCAGCTTGTCTGAGCGCTTAAGTGCCTCAACACATGGACAGAGAGGAAGACAGCAAATTCTCATCTCTTCGCTCAAGCTATATATAAGCACATGCTTTCAAAGCAGACGCATATGAGGGATTGATCTGCATTCTGAGGCACCAACTCCTTTTATGAGAATGAAGAAGGGAGGGAGGACTACAACCTCCAGGTTTGAGAAGAAGTTAAATTTTTTCAATCCTGTACATGGGAGAGAAGTAATAAGAATGTTTTAGAAGGATTTAATTGAGAGAAGTTATATATGCATGGAGAAGTTATATATGCATGGAGTATGGGATATGGGTTCACATGAGCAGTCGGAAAATTCTATGAATTGCTGAGCAAAAGGTGGATTTGGTTCTCCTCAGGAACCCCCCTTTCCGCCACTTCTCTAAATTTTTAGGTATAGTTAATTTGTGATTGATACAAGTCTTTTATGTTTAAGGGAACACTTGAAGATGTTTTTGGAAGGACTTTGGAAAAGAAATTGCATACGTGTGCACTCTTTTGAGTATGGAAAATGCCACGGTACAAGGGACTTATCATAAATACATGCTTTCATTAGGAAATGAAGCTCCCAAAGTGACCCTTTGTCAAATTCTGTGTTTTCCCCTTCAGCCCCAGCCAATGAGTACTCCCTCATCTTGCACAAGGCATATTGCTTCATTTAAGATTGGATTATTTTACAACGAAGATTATCTTGTAGGCTTTCAAACATATAAGGCGTATAACTTGCTCGCTTGCGAGGACTAGGTAACCATTTCCAAGCGTTGTTTTGGAGACAGTGTCCAAATTCGATTACGTCAGTTAAAAGAACATCATTGAAGTGAAGATCAAGTGATGGACTTTTTTTTAAATGCTCTGGTAAGGATTAGGGCAGAATCGTACAAATTTTGAAAAGCACAAAGATTGGCTTGATGGTTGCCAACATAATACCAGTTATTTTCAAATGGGCGGCATAATCTTCCAATCCGTTTGCCTAAACTGGATTATTCTTGGGTTAATGCGAAATTTATAAAGAACATTTTCAAATGGGTTGGGAAATATATTAACTCCACTTCATGGTATAATTTCACATGCAGCATATCTGATATAATTATGAGCGACAATAAATCATTAAATTCAGGGCAATAGATAATAACTAATCAAATCTAGAGAAAACTAAAAATTCCTAGAGCCTGTTGCTTATCTTCACAACCCGTTATGCCAGATTGCATGTTGCTATGACACAAGTAACCCATCCAATGTGGCAGGAGGAAAGCAGTAAAAACCGACTGCTCTGCATGCTTAATGATCTAGAAGATGGGATTATTTGGGTATAATGAGGGACGATGTCTAATACAAACCACTGTAGAAACTCAAGGTGGGAATAGTTATGAATTTGTATATAGAAATCAAAACTGAACGATCAAGCCATTCTGTCAGTGAACAGTAAAAAATTCGGACAGCCTGTTGCTCATCAGTGAACAGTAATAAATTCGGACAGCCTAACGATCAAGCCATTCTGTCAGTGAACAGTAATAAATTTGGACAGCCTGTTGCTCGTCTTCTCAACCCGTTATGTCAGATTGCATGTTGCTATGGCACAAGTAACCCATCCAATGTGGCAGGAAGAAAGCAGAGAAAACCGACATTCTGCTGTGAATTCTGCTGTGCACTGCATACTTAATGATCTAGAAGATGGAATTATTCCAGTGTAATGAGGGGCAATGTCTAATAAAAACCACTGTAAAAACTCGAGGGAATATACCATCAATGCCACAGCAGATAAATAATGGCAGAATGCCAAGAATCTTCAGTCATGGACAACTGGCGATTACCTACTCAGGAACCTGGGCTGCTTTGAGACAAAGATGTATCAGTTGGTTTGGTCCTCCCTAAAACACCATTGTCAATCAGCGTTCAGTATTGATGAAAATTGCCCATCAAACTTGTCCATGGCTTCCATCATACAAAATGCTCTGTCGGATAGTCTTGTTGATATCCATTGTAGTCATAATAAAGCCTTTCACCTTTGTGTATATCACGAATAGCAATTAAGAGAGCATGTGCTTCACCATCAATATTGAATCGTACACTTCTCAAGTTCTGTTTCTTTTTTCCCTCTCTGCAAAAAAAAAAGTTCAGAGTGAGGCTCCTGACCTGATATACATTAAGCTGATTCAATCTCAATGATCATCCGCTCAACATTCCAAATTTCACAGAAAAGAACACGTATCTATAAAGATTCCAAACTTCATCAACATTTCAGTCACTAAAAGCTGCATAGCTACCACTGGTCAACAGAAGCATAGCAGCAGATGAATACCTTTACCCTATGTGAATGTGACTGCAGAGGTGTACAGTTCTTCCTTGATACATTGATGAGCCAAGGATAATATATACCTTCATAAGTTCAGATTTATCCAAACTTACACGTAAAAACATACACCAAAAAGTAAGAAAATACGACAACCATAACAAGAAATTGTACCCAAAAAAAAAGACTAATTTAAAAGGCAAAAGGCAAAATTAGCATGGAAAAGAATAATCAACAAAATAGAAAGTAAATAAATAGTAATCCAAAAAGACTAAAACGTTTTTTAATAAATCATCAATTACAACGAAAACCAAAATTAAAGGAAAAGTAGATTAATCATTAAAAAAAAACAGAAGATAAAGGAAGGATAAGCTCAAAATTAGAACATGATTTCGTTTGTAACTAACTAGGTCTATGAAGCACTCTCTGATATCAGAGAATACTGTGAGAAACAAGAAATAATTTATCTTACAAAAGAAGACGAACATAGCCACCATTGCAGAACAGTACCTAGTGTGATTGTTGATTCCAGACACAAATCGAGCAATATTGCCTCTGTTATCTGGACATATGACCAGATCTTTGCTTTGTTTCTCTGTGAAGAGCAAGCCCATTAAACTATCTCCATCATCATGTTTCCTTTTGCTCATATAGTCAACATCACCCGTATATTCTGCAACAATAGTGAAGTCCTTGATACAACCATCAGCTTCAACCACAAACCTAAATTCGTATAAATGGCAATCATGTGAGGCAATGTTTGGATGGATGTATCCGCAGGGGTTTCCAGCAGGTATGCTTACCCTTCATGCGGGTCAAACTTGACCAACAGAGGAGGACAAGCACCCCTTGTGCACATCTCCTTGCATTGATCGTATGCAGCTTTATCTTCTCTGTTCATAACCTAGGTGAAACGATGATAAATGGAGGTTGAAAGAATGAAAAAATTTGCAAAGCCAAACTTGAATCTCCATGTATATGATCCGAAGGTAAAGAAGCCACGTCGTTGCGCTCACCTGCATTCCCCCCTTCTCCAAGCTGGGATTATTCGCAGCCCTTGGTGCCAATCCAGGTACATACGTAAGCTCATTGCTGTATTTCACGCCAGAACACGTCATGGCAGTTGCAAGAGAGGCCATTTGTTTCAATCTCTGGAATGGATCCTTTGATGGAACGAAAGCAAGTAACCGTCGACTTTTTTTCTTCACGAACTTGCTAGAACTTCTCTTACGCTTCTTTGGACCTGTAGACAAGTTCAAGTAGCCATGTCACCGTACTAACCAAGCCACGCCAAGCATCATCGAGGGTGCATTAGTACCAAATAAAGTTAGACATACCTTCACCTAAATGGAACGATTTCTGTATCCTGAAAAAATTGATTATCTTCGTTTGTACGAGAGGGAATTCTGTTAGGGTGCACATAACGGTCAAATTAGCCAAGAAAATGTCAGATCCAGAAAGAAAACTCTCTCTCTCTCTCTCTCTCTCTCTCTCTCTCTCTCTCTCTCTCTCTCTCTCTCTCTCTCTCTCTCTCTCTCTCTCTCTCTCTCTCTCTCTCTCTCTCTCTCTCTCTCTCACACACACACACACATTGCATATAAATACTGCTGAATGCAGATGAACGACTCCATCGAGACTTTCGAAACGAATCAATGCGGAGAGAGGGGGGGATGCGAAATAGCGCAAAATATAGACCTTTGATCGAAGGGCGCCTTGTAGAAGAACACCGATGACAAAGCCAAGGGCCTGAAGGGATGCGGAAAACGATGGGACGGTGGCACGTCGAGTGGAAACCCTGGTCGCAACGATCACAAAGGAGAAGCTGATCTTCACGATCGCCGAGTTGGCACAGCTCGCAGACAATGTCGTCATCGTCCGCAAGCGCCTTAGGTTTGCGACCTAACTGCAGTGGCAGCGCCAGAGCAGGGTCCGACGCAAGCACACGCTTACTGTTGCGGGTGTTACCGCCAGCCATGGCAGTGGTTAGAGGAAGATGGCAGTTCGGAGTGGCTCCAAGTTCAGGCGATGTGTAGAGGATGGAATCCGAGTTCGTGCGTGCGCCTCGAAGTTACGGGCAAATCAGAGTAGACGTTGGAGCCTGGAGGTACTACTGGTTTTTTTTTTTCTTTTTTTGGGTTAAGAGAAAGTTCGGCAGAAGTGTAACTCTGGATATATGCGTGAATTGATTGACTGGATATATATGCTTGAATTGATTGATTTAACAACTTTACAAGTGAAGAACATAGTATCCATGATATCTCTCGTATCTCACAAAGCAGGGGTTAATTTGTTCGAAGGAAAACTTTAGAAAGAACTACCCGAAAGCATCTGGTTTAATATGTCTCAAAGATATTACAGTAGCTTTAGGCCCACACATGTACTGTCGTAGAAGAGGATTGAACCCTCCCCCCCGCCTCAAGAGGCGGAAGGCCCAACCATCCAAACTAACTCGTGGACAGCTGGTTGGAGAACAACTCTACAAGCGAATGGGCATAGTACCCATGAGATCCCCTGTATCTCGCTATGTCTCTTTTTGGTGGGTTGGAAACATCGCCCCTTGATTTTGTCTGAGTGATGATCAACCGCATGAAAGAAGGGCAAAAAGAGAGCGTGGATAATTGATTGAAAAACAACTCTACAAGTGAACGGGCATTGTACCCATAAGATCCCCTGTATCTCGCTAATATCTCTTTTTGGTGGGTTGGAAACATCGCCCCTTGATTCTATCTGAATGATGATCGACTACATGAAAGCAGGGCACAAAAGGAACACGCACAATTGATTGAAGAACAACTCCACAAGTGAATGGGCATAGTACCCAT
This sequence comes from Ceratopteris richardii, assembly GCA_020310875.1. Lineage (NCBI taxonomy): Eukaryota > Viridiplantae > Streptophyta > Polypodiopsida > Polypodiales > Pteridaceae > Ceratopteris > Ceratopteris richardii. The sequence continues at coordinate 106,412,780 of CM035443.1, read as the reverse complement.
GAAATTCCCTATATCTCACTAATGTCTCTTTTTTTTGGATGATCGAATGGACCTTTTTGGGTCACCGAATTGAGAGGTAGTACATAGAATAGTTTGGTCATGAGTTTGATGCTTTTTATGCTTTTTGAATGATCAAAATCAGATGAGCACAACAAACTAGTGCCCATTAGCATCAGTCTGTTCGGGACCTGAGATCCAAAAAACATTATCTTATTATTTTTTCTTATTCACGGGCTCAAGACAACATGGCTTTTAAAGACATCGTGGACAATCCAAAACTTTTACTGCTCCTTATTCATTCCAAATTTCAAACTTAAAAAAGCCACGAGTTCCAAAACCATCATGACACTAAAACAACCAAAGAATTCTTTATGGAACGTTTTTGAAGGAAACATATACACTATTTCTTAATAATCTTATCATGGGGTTGTTTATTCAATTTAATATGCTTTATTGTCTTCAATGATGTGGGTATTACAATCATCAAGGTTAATACATGGAAGTGAATCAACACAATGTTGAATGGTTTATGAAAAACATTGTAGATTTATATATGATTTTAATCATTTATACATACTTTAATAGTTTTTGTAGTCTTCAATTACCTAAAATAAATCCTTCAAATATTCATGTGTAGTTAAATCCGGTGACTCAAAGTTTATCTCTTCAACCTTCCAAAATTTAGTCATTAGACATTCATGCGCACTTCAATGTGGTGACCTAAGATCCATCTTCGACCACCTAAAGTCTAGTCATCGAACATCCATGTGCTTCTGATACACTTTTCAGGTGACCTAAAAGTGATCTTCAGTCACCCAAAAACATAACTGTTAGATCAACAACCTCTCAACATGCTTGGAAAATAAAGTTTATCAAAGATGAAAGATCAAGATCACTTCTTGGAGGAACCTTAGACTTGTGGGAAATCATATGTTTTCTCTTATAATCCTTTGTATACTCATTAGTTGATTAAAATCTCTTGTACCATAGAACTTAGAACTTTCTTAAGTATATAAGAGAAGCCAAAAGCCACGAGTTGAGTGGTTGAGATCATTTCCAAATATTCTCAATAAAACTTTGATTGATTCCTCACTTTTCTAGATTATAAAAAAAGAGAGTTCATCACACTAACTCAATCCCACGTGGATTAGAGATTCAAATTCAAATAAAAGAGTCGTAGGAACTCACGAAGGAATCTATAGAAGTGTATATAAACACTCTATACACATGTACACAAGAGACGGAGGTGAATTCAAATAAGTTCGTTTCATTACTTGTCCATTGGGCATTTCTTTCCATCTTCTTCTCCAAAGTTTGAAGACTTGCAAAGATTGACTCTCACTCTTCATAAGTCCAATGCTTATGACTAAGGGCTCACTATAAATGTATTAGTGTCTATTTTATGTGTATAAAGTTTTGTATCATTCTCATATTTTGTGAGAAATAGATCATTCTAGCTCTCGGAATCATTCTCTACACATTCCTAAAAAGGTGAAGCCACAATCCTCTAAGAGAAAAAATTTAGTCAATTGTAACTAGGTTGGGAACAATGAGCCAACCTTTTTTCAGTGATCTTCCAAAGCACATAAGATGTTTTTTCAGTGATCTTCCAAAGCACATAAGATGTTTTTTCAGTGATCTTCCAAAGCACATAAGATGTTTTACTACATCAACTTGAAGCTTATGAGGCATATCTAAGTCTCCAATAGCTAAAGGGAAGGTCCTATGCTAGTTAGTGGAACCAAACTTCAACATCTTCAACTTCAGATTTCTACTATGAACACTTTTCCAAGTACTTTCAATGTCCATGTGCTACCCTATATGTTGGAGTTTGAGGTCTACGCAAGCACATGAACAGCACAAGGAAGAAGAAGAAGAAGCTTGGAGCACAATACAACACTGAATGAATTACCAAGTGAATATAAAAGAATAATTGACCCATAACTAGGGTTATATGCATATATACAATACAGGGGAAAAAACCTTTTAAGGAGGGAAAAAGTGCCTCAGTAATCCTAAGTGTGTTCACACACATCACTACCAAATTATATATCAATAGATCCCCCCTAGGAGTGATGCAGTGAACAAGCAACTAGCACTCATGTATAAGGAAGTGCCAAGATATGTGGTCAGAGATCAATCCACAAAAGGAAGTAAGCCTAAAGCTTTGCAAAGCTTCAAACTTCTCTCGAGACAGAGCCTTTGCGAAAAGGTCTGCAATGTTATCTTGTGTGAGCACATATGCCAAACTAATCTCGACAGTAGAGAACCTCTCCCTCACAAAATGATAATGCACCTTAATGTGCTTTGTGCAATCATGCGACACACAGTTCCTCACAACTACCAATGTGTTGTGACTATCAGTGAAGATGGTGATGGCAGAAGATTGACCAACATCCAAATCACCCAAAGGGCATTTGAGCAACGAACACTCAATAGTCGCTATGAAAGCTTCCCTATAATCATCCTCACAACTAGAAGTGGCCAGAGTAGGCTGCTTCTTGCTCAACCAAGATACGCACGAGCTACCAAGCATGAAGCAAAAACCACTCATGGACACACGGGTGTCATAGCAACCAGCCTAGTGAGAGTTAAAAAAAAGCATGTAAATTTGGCGAGAGTCACTCCCCTTGGGATAAAGCAATCAAAGTAGTTGGGTACCACTCAAGTAGTGAAAGATGCCCTTAACCACTTGCCAATGCTTGACACTTGGGCAATGCATAAACCTACTCATCTGAGAGATAGCAAATTGAATATCAGGTTGAGTTATGCATAAGTAAATCAAGCATTCGACAGCCTACTGATAGAATAGCATCAAATGCATCTCTAGCATCATGAAGACTCAACTGTTAACGTGTTTCCATAGCACTGGCAATAGGTTTGCAATCTTCAAGGCCAAAACGCTACAAGAATGTGCCAATATATTTTGTTTGACACAAAAATATTCCTCCATAAACTTGTATAAATTGATGCCCATTAAAAGTGAATGAATTACCAAGTGCATATAAAAGAATAATTGACCCATTAGGGTTATATGCATATTTACAATCCAGGGGAAAAAACCTTTTAAGGAGGGAAAACGTGCCTCAATAATCCTAAGTGTGTCCACACACATCACTACCGAATTATATATCAACAGATCCCCCCTAGGAGTGATGCAGTGAACAAGCAACTAGCACTCATGTATAAGGAAGTGCCAAGCTATGTGGTCAAAGATCAACCCACAAAAGGAAGTAAGCCCAAAGCTTTGCGAAGCTTCAAACTTCTCTCGAGACAGAGCCTTTGCGAAAAGGTCTACAATGTTATCTTGTGTGGGCACATATGCCAAACTAATCTCGACAGTAGAGAACCTCTCCCTCACAAAACGATAATGCACCTTAATGTGCCAACACACAGTTCCTCGCAACTACCAATGTGCTATGACTATAAGTGAAGATGGTGGTGGTAGAAGACTGACCAACATCCAAATCACCCAAAGGGCATTTGAGCAACAAACACTCAACAGTCGCTATGAAAGCTTCCCTATAATCATCCTCGCAACTAGAAGTGGCCAAAGTAGGCTGCTTCTTGCTCAACCAAGATACGCACGAGCTACCAAGCATGAAGCAAAAACCACTCATGGACACACGGGTGTCATAGCAACCAGCCTCGTGAGAGTTAAAAAAAATGCATGTAAATTTGGCGAGAGTCACTCCCCTTGGGATAAAGCAATCCAAGTAGTTGGGTACCACTCAAGTAGTGAAAGATGCCCTTAACCGCTTGCCAATGCTTGACACTTGGGCAATACATAAACCTGCTCATCTGAGAGATAGCAAATTGAATATCAGGTTGAGTTATGCATAAGTAAATCAAGCATCCGATAGCCTACTGATAGAGAATAGCATCAAATGCATCTCTAGCATCATGAAGACTCAACTATTAACGTGTTTCCATAGGAGTGGCAATAGGTTTGTAATCTTCAAGGCCAAAACACTGCAACAATGTGCCAATATATTTTGTTTGACACAAAGCTATTCCTCCATAAACTTGCATAAATTGAATGCCCAAATAATGATGCAAATGCCCCAAATCGGACATCTCAAAAGAGGTACGCAAATCCACCTTAGATTCAGCAATGTTATTCTCATTAGGACCAGTGAGAAGCATATCATCAACATACACAATAATGATCAAGAGTACATCATTTACACGCTTAACATATAAGGTGCTCTCAATTGGATTGTTCTCAAAACCATGTGCAATCAAGTAGGAATGTATCTTTTCATACCAAGAACGTGGTGCTTGCTTCAAATGCCTTTTTCAACCCGTACACTTTATTTTCATGCCCTTTTTGCACAAAACCACTGGGGCTAAAATACATACACTTCTTCATGTAAGTCACCATTTAGAAATGGAGTTTTAATGTCCAACTGACGTACATTCCAACCATGATGATCTTCAACTGCACATATGCTATGAACGGTAGCCACTTGGCATGTGGGTACAAAGGTCTCATCAAAATCAATGCTTCTCTCTTGAGCATAACCTTTTGCAACAAGTGTAGCCTTACACCTATCAATTGTTTCATCAAGCTTATGCTTCAACTTGTATACCCATTTAGTTCCAATGGCCTTTTTTTCAAGAGGAAAATCACATAAAGAGTAAGTACCATTCTTCATTATAGCATCATATTCTGACTGCATAGTAGGCATCGAATTTTTTGAATTTTGTGCTTCATTAAAAGAAACAGGCCCGTTCTCATCACAGAGACTAGAGGAAATCATTGCATAGCACTCGGATGCAAAATATGCACTATAAGATCCTGAACGAGGATAATATGATAGAGGTGGATCTAATTTGTTATCTGGCAAAGTTTGCACTAGCCATTTAGGCATAGTTTTTGCCTCCTCTATATCAGCTCTCTGATCAGCAAGTGCATGATGTAAATCTACATCAGAAATGGAATGATCTTCATCATCATGTGAAACCGATAAAGCTTGAGAAATTGCCTCATTTTGACTAGCACTTGACCATCCACCTATAAAAGAGGCATAAAAGTGTCATACACATCTTTAGAGCTAAGTAATGTCTCCTTTGTACATGAAAGTAATGGTTGAATTGCATCTTTCAGAAAAACAACATCACGGCTAACCAAATGTGTCTCGTATGTGGATTATATAGACAATAGCCTTTGCTTTCAGAACTATACCCAATGAAAATATATTTCAGTGCTTTGTCATCCAATTTCATGCTTTGTTGTTCAGACACTAATGCATATGCCAAAAAACCAAAAACATGCAGATGAGAAATAGATGGCTTGTGACCATCCCAAGCATCATATGGAGTGATAGATTGGAGTGCTTTGGTGGGATACCTGTTAAGTACATATGATGCACAGATAATAGCCTCAAGCCAGAAGCTATGTGGTAAAGCGTAACTTTTGACCATAAACCTCACCATCTCCACGAGAGACATGTTCTTTCGTTCAACAACTCCATTTTGTTGAGGTATATATGGCATTGTACACTGATGTTTAATCCCATGCTCATCCAAAAATGCATTAAAATCAAAAGACATATATTCCTCCCCTCGATCAAAATGGAGGGTACCCATTTTACATGTTGATAGATTTTCAGCCAAAACTAGAAAGTATTTAAGCCCATAAATACTTCGGACGTGCTTTCAATAGATACACCCATGCATGCTTGGATAAGTCATCAATAAAAGACACAAACTAAAGGTAGTTCCCAAAAGAAGGTGTTTGCATGGGACCATACAACATCACTATGAACAAGATGCAATTTCTAAGGAGCTCGAATTGAACCATCTTTTGGGAAGGAGGAACATTGCATTTTTGCCCAAAATATAGCCTTCACAAACATGTTTACAAGGTGCCTCAAGTTTGGGCAGAGATGACACCATTTTAGATTTCTGCAAGTGTATTAAATTGGCAAAATTTAGATGACCAAATCATGCATGCCAAAGCTTTGCATCTAAGATAACCTAAGCATCTTGAACTACACATGTTGAGTCATTGATAGATTTTGTGTAGTCTAAGAGCTTATACAGTTGATGACATAAAATGCCCAAAGTAATAATAACATCTCCATTTTATAGACCATGAATTGTACATCTGTCAAATGCATCAACAAATTTGATAACCAAGTTGATCTAGGCTATTACTGTTAGTGTCCATGTGAAAGGCCAAATGGCCACTAGACACTTCTTTGTATATGTAGCGCTCCCTGTGTACTGTGTTTTTCTGCGTATTCTGCAGCCTCTGTGCGGAGTACCGCATGCGACCCTAGGAGCTTTGTTTTCTACTCTGAGGATATCGCCTTGGAGCTCTCGAGAAGGAGAGTGCATTGTGGTGCATCACCATTGTGGTGCATTTAGGCTTTTTAGTGTCATTTTACTGCATATATTGAGCACATACACACCATGTACGCTTCTGTGGATATCGCTTATGTATGTCCATGTGGTCATTAATATAGCGGTTACTTTTTTTGCATAAAGCCTTTTACGTTTGATAAAGAGGTTCGTGGTGAGGTTTTCTTAATTGGGAGACACCCAAATGTCGGGGTCTCTTCAGTGATGCATGTGGAAGACTTACCCAAGCTTGCCATAGGAGATGTATGATAGTTGTTCATAGGTGCTTGATAAGCCTAGTTGGCTTCTATTGGGTAACTGATTATATGCATTGGAGTCCATGATTCACTATGTAGATAAACATGTCAATACTTGCATTTTTATGATATTTTGACACTGATCATATGCTCATTTTGCAGAGGATACTCTGGTAAAATTTTTCTAGATTTTTGGTTTAGTCAACTATATACTGGTCAATTTACTCCTTGATACACTTATTCGTTGGTGTTTGGACTCTTCTAGCTCCATATCATTCCATTTAGTTCTCTACCATCATGGCATCAAAGGTCTCAGGCACATCTTGTGGATCATAGTCTAGTGCCAGTGTTCCAAGGAGGAGCTATAACTTGCAAGGCAAAGACCATTTTGAGATCCGAAAATTTGATGGCACAAACTTTGCTCCATGGAAGAATCATATTAAAGATGTGTTCATTTAGATGAGGCAATGGAAGCCAGTAAATGGAATCTCAAAAAAGCCTAGTGACATGGATGAAGATGATTTGAATGAGTTAGATGAAATGGCTAGGTCTACCATTCGCTTGCACCTAACAGACAGTGTTTACTTTATAGTATTAGACTATGAAAGTGCAAAGGAGCTTTGGAAGAAGTTATGCAATACATATGAAAAAGAGACGGCATAAAATAAAGGGTCTTAAGCTTGTTAGTTAGCACCTCTTTTGAGAGTTATACTTTTTGTAACATTATTTTGCATTATTTTTTCACCTCCGATTGACAAAAGGAAGCAGTTGGCTTGTAAAATTGTCATTTAGCACCTCTCATTGACAAAAGAAAGTGCTTATATGCTTCTTAAGAGTAGCACTTTTGATTATGTATATTGAAACAAAAGTAATCGTCTCATTTGGAGTCAAGTGGTAAGGTGGCTAGATGGGTGTTTAGTGGTTAGATGGGCGGTTAGCTTGAGACAAGACTATCGATGAAGAAGAAGTTTGGCATTTAATTATCCAAAACCAGGATCCATATTGCATATATTTTATGAATAGGCACTTGCATATAAAGACAAATGCTTATTTCAGTGGTGCAATATATTGTTATAGGAAGATCTCTAAGCGACTTGCTATTCATATATCTTTGATTCATGATGATTCGCTACCGCCCATCATCATGAGAGGATAGTAGTAGCAGCAATGCAAAAAAAAATGCACTCTCCTAAGGAGGAGGAAGATGTGATTCTAGAAGAAGAAACAATGTTCGAAGATACTGAGGATTGTGGGTATGTGCTCCTTATTTTCCAACATGAATTGCCATTAGGTTTAGAGATAATATGATTTGTGGTAGTTTTGAGTGCAAACCCTAGTGCATGGTATTGAAATAGAGCTTGTCTCTATGCAGGTGCAATATGCTACTCTTAGAAGCAAAATACCAACTAGAATTGTTCGAACATTCAGTACAATGGACAAAGAAGAAATTGTTAAAGTAGCAAGTGTTAAGGGGTCTATGAAATTTTGGATAGCCAACCTTGGTCAATAAAAGAAAGCAAATGAGAAATGAAGAAGTTCAAAATGAACCTTGTACTAGTAGTGCATTTGAAAGAACAAGAATCAATGTAAGTGCAAGTGATTATTACTAAGAATTGTGGAGAGAAAAAGTTAAACTCTCAGTCTTCAAATTAAATTAAGAAAATTGCAAGATGGAAATCCGGCTTTATAGTAAAAGCAGCAAAATGAGGAGGTAAATAATGTTTCTGTGATAGAGTTTTAGAACAAAATAATATGATTGCAGACCAGATGGTGAAGTCATCAAATTAGTCTTCAAATTATAGATCTCTATTAGTAAATCATAAAGATCTAACTAAAGAGGTTATATTATGGAAAGATACTTGGTCTAAACTATTTATTAAGAAAGTGCAGATGTTGTAGACAGATTTCAATCAAGTCTTAGTGGATAATGTATGTGCTACTGAAGGATCATGTGCCGGATTTAAGGGAATGTGGGTAAAATTTGTAGAGATAAAAAAAGAAACCAAATTCTATGGTTATTATCTTGCTAAAGGAGATGTTGAATTATTGAAATCCTCATTATTACAAAGTCTAGAGGAGTATTGGCTAAGAAAAAGCAATCTCAGATATTGACACTTGTGGAATCAACTAAAAACTTCTTCGAAGGCAATAATTTTGGAAAGATTTAATCCTGTTATAGAGACAACCAAGAGATTAAGGAAAGTAGGTAAAAAACTTATCCAATCGATTGTAGGTGCCAGGAAATCACCAGAAATCTAATTTGATGGGGGACTCAAAGCTGCAACAAAAATTCAAGACTAAAAGTGTGAAGTGGTAGGTTTGAAGAAAACTAAAAATATTATAGAATATAAAGTATAAAAAATTCAAGCCATTTAGATTAGTAACAAACTACCTTATGATTTTATTCAAGCAAAACACTGTATTATTTATCCAGATAAAGAAGATAATACTCCAAAGCAGAATATCACATTAATACCTATGGAACTCAATGTAGGAGTGGGTCAATAGAATGAATTTAAGTGGAGCATATGTCAATGGATTCAAACCCAAATATAGGGCATTAAGGTGCTCCACTAGATTGTGCCAGGTGTGAGCCTTAGGCTTGTAGGAGGGATCTTTTAGTATACTAATATTTATTAACTTTAGTATTTGTAGATATGCACATAATTACGTATATTGAAACAAAAGTAATCGTCTCATTTGGAGTCAAGTGGTAAGGTGGTTAGATGGGTGTTTAGTGGTTAGATGGGCAATTAGCTTGAGACAAGACTATTGATGAAGAAGAAGTTTGGCATTTAATTGTCCAAAACCAGGATCCATATTGCGTATATTTTATGAATAGGCACTTGCATGTAAAGACAAATTCTTATTTTAGAGGTGCAATATCTTGTTAGAGGAAGATCTCTAAGTGACTTGCTCTTCATATATCTTTGATTCATGATGATTCACTACCACCCATCATCATGAGAGGATAGTAGTAGAAGTAATGCAAAAACAATGCACTCTCCTAAGGAGGAGGAGGATGTGATGTTAGAAGAAGCAACAGTATTCGAAGATGGTGAGGATTGTGGGTATGTGTTCCTTATTTTCCAACATGAATTGCGATTAGGTTTAGAACATAATGACAACTGGCTACAAAAGTTAGGATTGCTCCATTTTATGCATTTACCATGGAAGAACTAGAAGAGAGAACACTCCCAAGCCATAGTATTAGCCTTGGTGCAGATGTAGGAGAATCATTTGTACAAATAGTTCTAAATCATAGAGGAACTCATTGAAAAAGTATTCCAAGTGCCTAATAAAGGCAACACGAGTTTTGATAAGGCCACAGATGCAGTGATGGAACTCAATTTCGGACTAGCTCTAGGTATGAGGCAATTCTATATCTTAATTCGACACAGGGATGCAACATATGCTCAACAAATGCAATGGTTTTTGAAGAGATTTTGCATACTCATTAAGATGGAATACATTTTCAAAGAAAAATTTGCACTCATTGATGTCATCAAAACTGGACAACAGATCAATTATGCCACGTCAATGTTCAATTGATTGAGTAATGAGGTGTTTGCTAAAGCTAAGCACAAAGATAAATCTACAAAGATGGGCATTTAGCTCTGAGCATTGTACACATATCTTAGAGATAATATGATTTGTGGTAATTTTTAGTGAAAACCCTAGTGCATGGTATTGACATAGAGCTTGTCTCTATGCAGGTGCAATATGCTACTCTTAGAAGCAAAATACCAACTAGAATTGTTCGAACAAGCACTACGGTGGACAAAGTAGAGATTGTTAAAGTAGCAAGTGTTAAGGGGTGTATTCAATTGTGGAAGCCAACCTTGGTCAATGAAGAAATGATTATTACTAAGAATTGTGGAGAGAAAAAGTTAAAATTCTCAATCTTCAAACTAAATCAAGCAAATTGCAAGATGGAAATCCGGCTTTATCGTAGAAGCAGCAAAATGAGGAGGTGAATAATGTTTTTGTGATAGAGTTTTAGAATAAATATAATATGAAGTCATCAAATTAATCATAAAGATCTAACTAAAGAGGTTATATCATGAAGTGCAGCTGTTGTAGAGAGATTTCAATCAAGTCTTAGTGGATAATTTATGTGTTACTAAAGGATCATGTGTAGGTCAAACTCATAGAGATAAAAAAAGAAACCAAATTCTATGGTTATTATCTTGCTAAATGAGATGTTGAATTATTGAAATCCTCATTCTTACAAAGTCTAGAGGATTATTGGCTTAAAAAAAAGCAATCTAGGATATTGACACTTGTGGAATGAGCTAAAAACTTCTTGGACAACAATAGTTTTGAAAAGATTTAATCCTGTTATAGAGACAACTAAGAGATAAAGGAAAGTAGGTCAAAAACTTATGGATGAACTTTAGTATTTGTAGATATGCACTATGATGTCTTTGTAAAAAATGGGGATATGAAAGGATATGTTTCACAAGAAGAGTAGAGAGATGCAAGGAGAACCACGGTATCACTCATCACACATGAAGGGGTATGATGTCTTCTGTAAAAAGTGGGGATATGAAGGGATATGTTTCACAAGAAGAGTACAGAGATGCAAGGTGAACCAAGGTATCACTCATCACACATGGAGGGCAAAAACATGATGCAAATTATGGCTAAACTAATTACCCTTATGAATATGAATGATTGAAAATTTAGAGTGACTATAGAGAGAGAGAGCAATATATTTAAGAAGTCATAGATATGATCACAACTTTTTAGGGATCACACAATGCATATACACAGTCATAGAGATACATTCATATCTTTGCATAGAGCTCCCATGACTAAAAATATTTTATAATCAATCTCAAGTGTTACCTTCATGATCCAGACATTAGATAAGGTAACGAAACCATAACCACACTTCAATTACTCTTTAAAGATGATAGACTTGATCTATACACAAGAACAATGCACAATAGATGAAGATGATGATGAAAACTTCAAGTGTAAGTATTAAAATGTAAAGTACAGGGCACAGAGGTGTTGGAGGACTCCAAGGACTCCAAGGACTAGGAGATGAGTACAATCACTTCTCTGGGAATGAGTGAGAGCTTTACTTCTACCCACAACTATTCCAATGAAGTATATGTATACTTTTTCCATGATTTCAGAAGATGATTATTGATTGATTACACATAAAAAAACCTCTCACGTGGAGAGTATATTTGAATTTGATTTCAAATATGAGTTGTTGCTTTTGGCTCTCTTTAACTCTCGAATATCCATCCTCAAAAAGTCTTTTGCAATAGATAAAAGGTGAAGAGAAAATTTATCCTTAGAAATGAACTAAGGATATATGTGTGTACATATTGATTTTCATAGGTCAATGTTATCCATGGATATGTTCTAGTACTTAGGATTCCATATGTACCAATAGCTCCCCCTCAAGCCTAAGATCCTTGATTCTTCATTGGTTCGTAATATCCTAAAGTCCATTCATTGATTTGAACATGTTAAGCTTCGCTCCATCCAAAGATTTAGTTATCATGTCTGCATATAGTTGTCGAGTTGAGATGTATGAAATGTCAATCTGGTCTTATAGATCGTATGACAACACTCGTTTCATGGTCATCTTTGAACAAATATGAAGCAAAAAACAAATAGGAGTTCGATGAAATAAGAATAAATTCCAAACAATCACATGTTAGAGAACCCATCTACTAAGATAGCATAGTTTTCTTGCAAGGACGATGTAGCTCAAAAATTCTCTAAAATCAATGTCTCTCTCATTTAAGTATAAGTGAAAAATTCCCTCTGCATGAAATGAGATGCTATGGTTGCGACCTATCCAAACTCACCCTCATGAGCTCGAGGATGGGTGTCAGAAACCATGTCCACCTTTGCTCCATGTGGACTTTGATGAATGGTGAAAATTATAAGGATAAATTCACACAAGTTCATTCAAAAGATCCACATGGGAATGAAAATTCAAGATCACAACTTTCTAATGTAAAGAGGAAAGTTGTGAAGGAGAGGCTTAAAAAAAAGATGGTCCACCATTTAAATGAACACTAGGGAGCAAAGGAACAAATAGATAACACTTTCATTTTAAGGAAGTGCGGTCCTCTATCTACTCTCCTTATAGGTTTGCAATTTGAAATAACAACACATGCTCATAATTGGCTCCCTTTATTTCCCAGAATCAGGAATTCATATGAAATTAATCTCTCGGTTTCAAACTTGTCAGTTAGCACCTCTTTTGAGAGTTATACTTTTTGTAACATTATTTTTGCATTATTTCTTCACCTCCGGTTGAAAAAAGGAAGCACTTGGCTTGTAAAATTGTCATTTAGTACCTCTCATTGAAAATAGGAAGTGTCAATATGCTTCTGTAATCGTCTCATTTAAAGTCAAGTGGTAAGGTGGTTAGATGGGTGTTTAGTGGTTAGATGGTTGGTTATCTCATGAATAGGACTTCAATGTAAAGACAAATTCTTATTTCAAAGGTGCAATATATTTCTATAGGAAGATCTCTAAGTGACTTTCTCTTCATATATCTTTGATGATGATTTGCTACCACCCATCATCATGAGGGGAGGCATCACCCCAACTAGGTGTTCTTCAAGCATAGTAGCGTCAATGAAAAAAATGCACTCTCCTAAGGAGGAGGAGGATGTGATGTTGGAAGAAGCAACAATATTCAAAGATATTGAGGATTGTGGGTATGTGTTCCTTATTTTCCAACATGAATTGCCATTAGGTTTAGAACATAATGAAAAGTGGCTACAAAAGTTTGGATTGCCTCATTTTATGCATTTACCATGGAAGAACTAGAAGAAACAACACTCCCAAGCCATAGTATTAGCCTTGGTGTAGATGCAAGAGAATCATTTGTACAAACAGTTCTAAATCATAGAGGAACTCATTGAAAAAGTATCCCGTCAGTGAATATTGACTTCTTGCGTTGATTCTATTGTAATGAACATAGAATATATATCTCTTGAGATGTAATCCAATTTTAGTAGACTGCATATCCTCTCCAAAATCCATTTTATTTGACTTGCTCACATTGTATCACTCATGTGGGATATCTAGTAAGCCCTTCTTTCTATTGGAGCACCAAAATCTCATATCATTATTGCTTCAAAATCTCTATCAACAGTTGTATCTCCTTCTAGGGATAATGTGAATACCTCTTATATTATTTCCTTTGTTAGATAGAATGATCCTTAAATTCTACCTTCTCGCATTTGAATGTTATGGGCTATTGCATCCAACCTCCATCCATCTCCCTAGTGCTCCCATTGTAATCATGCAAAATCTAGTAACCTGACATGCTACAACCATTATATCATTTGCAGATTGTCCATGAGATATCATGATGATATTATATATATGCAAACATATTGTGTACCTTTCATGATGGGGTAATAATTGATTCCTCATGAGAAGAGCCAACATCAATAAGTGTCATCATTATCATTTGCAAAGTAGTAAGGTTTCAACCTAAACCCATTGATTGGTTTAGGAAAAGTTATTGATTCATTATCACAAAGCAAATATGCGGAAGGTCCTACCCACTCAACAATCTAGAAAGGAACTATGTACCTTAATTTCAAATTTTTTTTGTCATCCCAAACTTGGAATTATATAGCAAAACACAACCATTTTCTTGAAAAATATTTTGCTTTCTATTCCATATCATCCATGCTTCCCCTCTTTTTTTAATCACCTCTATTGTATAATCTGCATTTAGTCTTTTCTCTTACAATTGTGGTAATTGCATGTGCCTATCTTGCTCTATAGGGATTTCACCCAATTCATATTGCACAACTTGTAACAATTATATGTCCCTCAAGTAGCTTTGATGTGAACTGTTTTCTTATACATGGGCACTTTCTACTCTCATGTTGGGTAGAGGTTTTTCCCCATGTAACCACATATACGTGATATACTAATATGTGGTGTTACTTTGTACTTCTAGATTCACTTATAGCTATCATTTCACTCATTTTCATACTATTGATCATCTATTGACAAAGAGTTCTTCCAAGCATTGCCTTTCTTGGAGTGCCAATCTCCTTCTTTGCTCTTGATTGTACTTCTACTTGTGTTTCCTCACCTTCTCATACACCCAACAATGGCATCAGAGCAAGTTTAGTTCCTTCTCAACCTATTGTTTTTGGCGTTCATCATCATTTGTACTTTTAAAAGTGCAAATTGGCTTCAAACCATAGAATGGAAAGTTTTACCACTTGTAGATTATTTCCACAAGGTGCATTCACGTTTTTAGCCCTTTTTGAAGCCGTTCATGCAATCAAAATTTCCATATAGGTTACAAATTGTGAGGTACATTTCAACTTGCAATTTAGCTGTTTAAAATTCATATCTTACTACTTTTGAGTTCTTTGGTGTAATGGAAAGCAATAATGACTTGTTTGACATGATTCAAGCTCAAGATAAGCTTTATAGGAACAACTATCCAATGTGGTTGTAAATGATGATGAATGTTCTTGTTGCGAAGAAACTATGAAGCATAGTGGCAGATGTCGACAAGCGACTTGGTGGCTCTTCTACTACGTAGCCTGTTGTCATACATTTAGGTTCTTCTTCAAGTACAGTGGCTATGCCTTATCCACCTATGCAAGAGCAACTTCTCCAAATTCTGATCTAATGGCATAGAAATTGACTTACAATAAACCATGCCATACTTTTGTAGCATACTCAAGGCATATTGCTTTTGCGACATCCATATACATGTTTCTGTATGTATAAACTCAATGCCCAAAACATAGCATCACACACCAAGTTCTTTCATGTCAAATTCTTGCATAAGGAGTTGTTTTACCTCTTTAGTGCTTTCTTGATTATCACTACCTACAATCAACTGATCAACATAAATAGCCACAATCATGATGCCATTATCACCCTTCCTTGTGTATAATGAGTGATCTTCATCACACATAGAAAATCCAATGGTGGTTAAATAATTTGCAATCCTTGCATGCCAAGCACAAGGGGGTTGTTTAAGCCCATAGAAAGCCTTGTTACCCTGCGCTAGACTCAAAAAGATAATGATTAGAAATTTCCAAACAAATGATTGAAATAGCCGAGAAAATGCTAGAAATGGCCCCCTCCAATCTTCCCTTACATGCGGATCTCTGAAGAACAATTTAGGAGACTTACAGGAGAAAACAAGGTTCAAGAGGATCCAACCCAAATAGCAAATCCACGAAGCCTTGTACACTAGGAGGAAATCATAGAACCTCCCAATGTAAACATACCCTACAAGGACAACATGCCTAACCTACAACTTGAGAGCCAAAAGTAACAAAAACTTTGGGACTAGGTGCAAGCCAAGAGATGGAAATACATGCGAAATCAGCCACCACCCTTCTCAAAAATTGACTTTCCAAATCCATCTCTACAAGAGGAGACAAATCCATGGGATGCATTGGTTCAACTTGATTTTGAGTTAGACGTTGCACCTAGTCTAGGATCTTTACCTAGATATTTAGGCCCATATGAAGAGAAATTAAAGTGTCACAAAATGACCATGTTATATAGCCAGAGGGAAGGATAAACTTAGAAATTCACTAAGAATTCTCTAAGAAACCATCTGGTGACCACAAAAGGAATGGAGCAACCCATACAGACACAAACAATCAAGCAAATGCCAACTCAAAAATCATTCAAGTCCATGTTGACAAGGTAGGATCATTAAAGGAGACAAGGGAAATATAATTCTTCAAATCGATAAAAATTAAAAAATATCTAAAGACATAATAGATTCAGGTGTAGGTAAAAGGGTAACAACCATGAAGCTATGGAAAAAATAGGGAAAATTGTTTTATTACCAACACGAAAGAAATTGCAATTGGTAGATGAACATATGGCAAAACCGTTTGCTCTTCTCAAAGCAATAGATTTCACCATCTGTCACATTGAATTTGAGCACACTATGGCAATTTTCATGTTTGATAAACCTAGCACTTATGAGCTACTCTTGGGACATCCATTTCTATGACAACTAAAGATAGTGCAAGATTGGTCTCAGAATTCTTTGTACTTACAACACAATAACTAGAAAAGTCAATCTGCATGACTTTTCTCACAAAGACATTCCTCCTTTATAATAAAATCCCATACATAATGAGAATGATGAGGATGACTCCACTTCCATTCATAGTGCCAAGTCTCGTGATTCTGAATGGATGAGTGAGGATACACATCTCAAGTTGTGCTAAGATGCTACAAGACAAGGCAAACAAATGAGCGAAAATGAGCTTGGACTCTTCAATAACAACATATGAGACCTAAATGATTCGATGTATGTCAAAGAAGTGTTCAATGATGAGGAATTTAAGTCACACTCATAAAATCAAATCTTGGCTAGTATGGATGTATGTATCAAAGAGAAAGTGGAAGAGAAATTTTGTTGTGAGGATGGGTATGATCTTTTTATGATTGACATCCTCATGTCAAGGGACCAGTCATAGAGCAAGTTCCCGAGAGATGGATGGACAATCATTGAGATGAATCATTGGGTCTAGCATTAGCTAGAACTATGTAATCAAGGAATTTTTGGAGACCCCTGTAGATTATCAATATTTTAGTGTCAAAGAAGGTCTCCTAGAAAATCAAGACAAGAATGTGACTCCAAAGGAACAAGAAACTACATATAAAATACAATTGGAAGAGGAGGAAAATCAACAAAAATGGTCACAAAGATAATGTCAAAAGCATAAATCAAGGAAATCTTGGATCTGAAGTGCCTGAAAACTTCAAGAAGTACGATGTAAAGCATAGAAAAATAGTGGTATAAAATCCTAAGCAAGAAGCCAATTCACGCATAACTTACGATAGTCAAAGAGAAAACCAAGATAGTGGTAGTGGAAGTAGAAAATGATAAAGAACTCTACACCTACATAGGAAATGACATCATTGTTGAAGAATAAAGAGACCTAGTAAATCTACTTCATGAATATCAAGATGTATTTGCATGAAGTTATAAAGACTTGAAAGGTGTAGATCCAAAAATCCACACACATAGGATTGTGATGATGAGTGATGCAAACTCACCAAGAAAAGACCTTATACATATAATGATATCTACGCTACCAAAATCAAAGAGGAAGTAGATAAACACTTAGAAGTAGGATTCATCTATGAGATTGCATATATGGAGTGGGTGTCCCCATCATGGTGCTCCCAAAGAAGAATGGAAAGTTATGGTTATGCACAAACCTCAAGAAGGTTAGTGCAACAGTGATCAATGATAGTTATCCCTTACTTATCACATATCATTTGCTTGAAATGGTGGTAGGACAAGAAGTTTACAACTTCTTGGATGGATTTTCAAGTTATAATCAAGTAGCCATTGCTCTTGAGAACTAGCACAAAACTACCTTTGCTACGGGGTATCTTTGCATTCCATGTCATGCCTTTCATCTTGACAAATGCCCCACATACTTTCCAATGCTATGTGTCATGTGTTCGAGGAATTTATATGTAAACTCTTGGAAGTTTACTTAGATGACTTTTATACATATGAAAAGCAATGCACTATGCATATTCCTAACTTGAATGAAATATTTGCAAAGGGTAGATAGTATCATGTGTGTCTAATTCTAGAGAAGTGTGACTTTATGGTGTGTAAAGGTAAACTTCTAGGACATATTGTCTCCAAATTGGAATCTTGATAGATGAAGTAAAAAACAAATTCATAGTATATTTGTCAAGGCCCAAGTGCATGGGTGATTGCAGTCACTATTGGAATTTCATTCATATGTATGTGGTCATAATCAAACCACTCATTGGGCTATTGAAATTTGAATGGAATGATGAATATGAAAAAGCATTCCATGAGTTGAAAGTCATCTAAGCTTAGAACCAATCTTGAAAGCTCCAGATTGGACTAAACCATTCCATGTACATGTAGATGCACCAAACTATGCGATCGACTATGTTTTAGCCCAATTGACTAATGATGAAACATGGAATTTGTGATTGCTTGCACCACTAAGCAATTGAATAATGTTGAACAAAATTACACAAGCATTGAGTGAGAAGCACTCAAGATGGTGTATGAAGTGAAAATTTTTTGCCATTATCTCTTAGCGAAAAAGTTCAAATTCTTTATTGATCACCAAGTCTTGTTATATTTGGCCAATAAATCTTGCGCCACAAGCACACTAGTGAGATGGTTCTTAATTCTCATGTAATTTGACTTTGACATTGTGGTAAAGAAGGGAAATACACACCTTAATGTTGACCATTTGCTTGGATTGACCATTAGAGAATCACCTGTAGGAGCTTTAAATGATTTTCGTAACTCATATCTTCTACAATTAGTTCCCAAGTGGGCAACACTGATTGTTCCTATCTTTATATATAGCACTCATCACAAGGATTTGCCTAAGGTCCATAAGGGACTTACTTCTCAAAGATTCCATACCTTGGCAAGAAGTATGCACGACCAAGACCCAATTGGTGTCCCATTAGGTTGTGTGGATGATCATGAAAGAACAAAGTTGATAGCTCAAGCACATGGAGGTGTTTTGGGGAGAAATTTATCCAAGTCCAAAACCTTACAAAATCTACAAAGATTAGGATCATATTGGCCTATGAAAAGAAAATATATACTCACTTATGTGTCACAATGTGCTAAATGCCAAGTCTTGCCTCCAACTGAACATGATACTCTACACCAAGGTTACAGTAGTGCCTATCTGGAGCAAGCCCATCTTCGAGTATCTATGTGACCATAAGTTCCCCAAAAGATCCCATAGAATAAATCAAAATACCTTAGAGAAAGTTTTTCAAGGTTATGCATTGATAGCCAATCAACTATATAGATGAGATTGAGACAATTTCTTAATATTATGCATACATGAAGATGATTACCTACTAGTTCTAGAGATGACAATTGTATGTGAGGATGGAGGGCATTTACCCCTTGAGAGATGTGAAAAATGATCCTTGTTGTAGGACTTTGGTGGCCCACCTTGCATATACCAAAGAATTTTTCAAGAGATTTAAGACTTGTCAAAGAGAAAAACATTTGATATTACGAAGGGACAACATGCCATTAAGACCCATGATTGGTAGTAGAGCTTTTGCTAGGCGAGAAATCAACTTCATCCGTCAAACCACCTATGAATGAAGTAAATGAACTGGGAACAATCCAATTTGTGGATTATCCAATCTAAGAATATGATTCAACCATGAACTCATCAAAGTATGTAGATGGTGTCAAACAGTTTCCATAGTACATAGGAGAGTATGAGAAATAAAAAATTAGAAATAAGAATTCAATTAGATTCCTTTGGACTAATAGTGAGACACAAACATCATTTAGAGGAGTTGAAACATGTACATTTGACGTGTAAATTAATGTTAGAAGAACAACAACCTATGAAGCCACATTTATGATAGAAAATGGCCAACATTGTGGAAAAAGCTACTACTTAAGCAGAGACAATAGAAGATAAATTGCTCAAAGTCCTAAGAAGAAATATAGCTTGCAAGGCAAAGACCATTTTGAGATCCAAAAATTTAATGGCACAAAATTTGCTCTATGGAAGAATCATATTAAAGATGTGCTGACTCAAAGGAGGTAGTGAAATCCATTAAATAGAATCTCAAAGAAGCCTACTAATATGGATGACGATGATTGGAATGAGTTGGATGAAATGGCTAGGTCTAACATTCCATTGCACCTAGCAGATAATGTGTACTTTATAGTATTGGATTGTGAAAATGCAAAGGAGCTTTAGAAGAAGTCATGCAACACTTATGAAAAAGGAATGGCATCAAATAAAGTGTATATGATGAGAAATTTATATGAAGTTTGCATGAAAGACACAGATAGTGTTGCTACTCATCTAAATGAGTTTGATGCTATATTTTCTAGGTTAGAAGCTCAAAAATGGAGATGGATTATGAAATGCAATTATTCTTGTTGCTATGCACATTGCCATCATCATGGGATACATTTTGCACATCCATTAGCAATAGTGCACTTGGTGGTAAAATGGTCTATGATGACATATTTGGAGCACTCTTGAGTTAAGAGATGCATAGAAGGTCTATGATTGGCATTCAGAGTGGAGATGCATATAGTGTTTGTGATTCTTACCAAGGAAAGAATCAATAATGTGGCAAGAGCAAGAACAAGGAAAAAAAGCTCAACAGAATCAGAGTAAAAGTAAATCAAGGAAGAAGTATATCAAGTTCCATTATTTTCATATGAAAGGACATATGAAGAAAGAATACTATGCATTAAATAATGTTAAAGATAAAGGGCAACATGTTGATGGGCATGTTAAATAATTACCTGCACCATCTTTATTGACTATGAAGATGGAAGATATTAATGCTATTTTTTATGATTCTCATTCGTTACACTTGACATTACTCTGCCTAGTGAGGGTCTTATGACTGATTCTCTTTCCCACACATGGTTGCTAGATCTTGATGCTTCTTTTCATGTGACACCACATAGAAAATGGTTCAGTACTTATCTAGCAAAGTCTCTTGGTACCTTGAGAATCGGTGACCTCTTCCCAGTGTGCTATTGTTAGGATTAGAGATGTGGTTGTGCATTTCACTGATGGTTCAAAATAAACTATGCATAATGTATGCCATATGCCTCAGTTATCTCATAGTTTGATGTCTATTGGTCAAGTTGATGACCTTGGTTACAAAGTGGTTTCCTGTGCTCACTCCTTTCACATATCAAAGGGCAATATGGTTATTGCAAAAGCAACCAAATTTGGATCACTTTCTCCTTGATTTGCATCATAGAAAGAGCACTTGTTAGCTATCTCTAAACAACCTATGTCTTCTATACCTGCTTGGGCTACGTAACTTGTAGTGGAATGGAAAATCTTTGTCATTCTTGATACTTACTTGTGCTAACTTTCTTTGATTTCTCATTTTGTGAGCATTGTTGAAAGCAAACTACAAATGTGCATAAAATGCACAGTGAATCTTCAGCTTTTTTGGTCTCATTCATACAAATGTGCATGGTACTATGCCCAGAAGGTCATTAGGTGGTTCTCTTTACTTTGTCACTTTCATAGAAGATGTTATTAGATAAGTCTATGAAGTTGAAGGATGAGGTATTCCTTACTTTCAAAAAATGGCTTACTTCGATTGAGACTAAGAAAGGAACTAAGATCAAGGTTTCACATTTAGATAATGGACGTGAGTATATCTCACATGAATTCAACCTTTTATGTTAGTCTAGATGGATTTGTAGAGATTTTACAACTCCTTATGCCCCAATATAGAGTGGCATAGCAGAGAGGATGAACATAGCTATTCAAGATAGAGTAGTCTCTATGTTGCAACATTCAAACCTTTCACAAGATTTTTGGGTAGAATCACCTTTCACAAGATTTTTGGGTAGAATCAATGTTGACTACAATTCGTGTGATTAACCTTTCACCTACTACTACTACCAAAGGTATGAAAGTAGCACAAGGATTATGGACAGGGAAGTCACGATATTATGTTCATCTTCAAGTTTTTGGGTGTGAATTTTATGTTCATATACCCAAGAGTCTTAGACAACTGTAAGTCAAAGGAATACATTTTTCTTGGATATGGTTTAGATGGTCAATTTGGATATTGCTTGTGCCCTATGGAAAATAATTCTGACATGTGATTTCCAAAGATTAGATTTTTTTGGACTCCAAAAGTTGAACAGAAATTGCAAAAAACTCCAACTACAACAACAAAAGATTTTATATGGTCTATAGAACAAAACCAGTGGAGTTCTTCACATATTTTATTTTGAAACCATGTTACTTCACATGTTTTAGTTTCAAACCATGTTACTTTACCATGCAGCATAAATTGTTCCACTAGAAGATTTAGATTGTTTATTTTTCATTGAAGACTATAATACACATAGCTACGTACATACACACATACATAATTAATTTCATTGAAGATTTAGAGTGTTTAATCTTTATTGAGAAATAGAAAAACCATGTGTATGTATGATTCACAAGAGTGTATCTCCATAGATATGTTTTACAATTAAGATGTAGATGTTGACATATTTAGGTAGTGATGTGTGTGAACACACTAGGACACTTGGGGCACTTTTTTCCCTCATTAGGAGGTTTTGTTCCCCCAGCTTGTATATACACCTATAGCCCTAAAGGGTTATCTATCTTTGTACATTCTAGTGGTAATATAGTTTGTGTGTTGTGCTTCAAGCTTCTTCTTCTTCCTTGTGTTGTTCACGTGCTTCCACAGACATCTAACTCCAACAATTGGTATCAGAGTAGGTCTACACTTAATCTAGGGCATCATCGACAGGCCTCTGATTGCAGTCTCAAAATCGCACGAAATTTGGTAAGCATACTCAAGGTGATTAGGAGATCAAAACCGCTTTGTTTTGTGGTTTCCAAATCACGACCTCACCTCATTTCAACCTTTGAACGCACTATCACAGTGCTTGTGCATGCTAATTCATCCTTTTGTGCCAAAGATATATACAGGTTTTGGTTCGCCAATATAAGCATCTTGAAGTCTGCTACAAGTTTGGCAAAACTCATTAGGGTAATTCTATTCAACTTTTTTAAATACAGTCATTTTTCTACATCAGGGTATTTTAGTCAATGACCATTGCTGAAAGCAGTGATGTATTTTGTATGTTGGCTATTGAGGATAAGTTGTACGGTACCAATTACCCATTGTGTGCTTATATGATGCGACATGTATTGGTTGCAAAAGGACTATGGAACATTGTGCAGGGTGTTGAAAAATGTCCTTTTACACTTACAAATTCAGGTATGGAAGCTCATGCAAATGGCATTGAAGATGCTGATTTTCTTCAGATTCCTATTCGTCTTGCGATTCCTATTGCACCTACTGTAAAGCAAATTTGTTATGATGGTAGAGATGCTTAGGCACATGCATTGATAGCCTTGTCTATCAAATGTGCCATTATTCCTCACATTTTCTCTTGTAGAACAATTAAGGATGCTTGGGATACACTTAGCACATTGTACCAGGCTAGGAATGAGGCTCGTGTTGCTTACCTCCCAAAACAGATGGAGAGTGCGCACATGAATGAAGGTGATTCTATGGACAATTTTTTGACAAAGATCAAGGATTTGAAGGAACAATTGATTTCTGTTTATGAGGTCCTTCCTGACAGTTCACTTGTGCATACTGTTTTGAATGGTCTTCCCAACTCAAATTAGAGTTTTGCTTCTACTCTTTGTTTGATGAAGAAAAGAAATCCAAATGTCTTAACATTTGAAGAGTTAGTTTCTGTTATGTTGCAGGAAGATCATTCTAGGCAAAATAGGTCTATTATGCGTTTTGAAGATCAAGCTTTCCTGGCTAGTCAGAAGGGCAAAGGTAAACTGAGCCCTTCTACTAGTAAGTAAAAATCTCAATGATCAATATTTCCATTTGCATCGTATGAGTGCATCTCCATTTTGTATCTAGGAGACACTCCATTTCACATTATTTTGGTTGTACTGCATTGTATTTGGATTCCTTTCCATTTTCTTCTACCATTGTTTTCATTCTCCTTCAAGGAGAATTATCTCACATGCAATGTACTTTGGGGAGCCTATTCCAATTATATGTAAGGAGGGCCTCTCCCCCACTTTGTACTTGGTTAGAAAATTTGAGAGCCTACTTCATGCTCTGGGAAAGCTCATTTCTAATCCATGTGAGTTTTCCCATTTCTAATTGGTCTACTCACTTTGAGTCTCTCACCCTCTTTCATCTTTGAGTACACTCTTCTTTTTTCATGTCTACTTTGTACATGGTACTAGAACATCAGATGTGGGAGTTGGTGATGACTTTTGAAGTCTCATTGAGAGAAGCCTCTTTTTTCCGTCATTTCATGCTCATTTGGCTCATAGTTTTCCCATTTGCCCACCCCTCACCCTTTCTTCCATCTAGCTTCCAATTTTTTCTCACCATTTTACCCATTTCTCCTCCCTCCCACACTCTTTCTAGGTCTCTTTTCCCACCCTCCCACACTCTTTGTGGTAGTATTTTATGACCTTTGATGGATGACTCTTACATTTTGGTGTTCATTCCCATGGATTTGGTGGCAAATCTTTTTGTTTGAAGTGTTTATAAACACTTTGACCATTTGTTTTTTTATTAGTGATACTATGGTGGCTTTCTTAATAGTGCATACATTCTTGGTGGATTTCGCTTCATTTTCTTGCAACTATATCATTTTTTCTAGCCTCTCTACTCTTTTATCGGATTATACCAATGTATTGTAGTAGTCACTCAAGCTGCTCTATCAAATTATAATCTCTTCTCTCTTATTCCCATATTAACTTTGGTGCATCATTTGGCATAGTCTCCATATGCAATGTAATTTCTATAAAGTCTAGTCTAAGTTTGACTTGTGCATGGTGAACACTTGCTAGTGCACAACAACAAGGGAATAATAGGCTTCTGAGATTCTAATTGGAGGAGAAGGTACCATACCATTAGCTTTGGGGAATGAACAAGATGAGCAACAACTTCACCCACAAAAAACAAGTCTAGAGGCACAATGCTTTTATGCTCCAAGCACAACTGATAGAGCAAAGAGAGAATCATGAGAAAGAAGCTACAACAATAGAAGATGTCTCAATCTCCATCATCCAGACCGATTTCTTGTTGCATGGAAGTAGACAAAGCAAGATGATGCCATCTTGTGCTATTGGAGACTTGATATGCTTAAATTTCTTGTTGACTACCAATACAGACAAAACAAACAATAGGATTCTACTTGTTGCTTAAAGCACAATTTCCATAAAGTTGAGCATTTTGAATACATTCTTGCGTATGCACAGATAGCTCTCAGAGAGAGCTCACGAGAGAGCAAGAGATAGAGAGAGAATAACTTGAAGGCATGCAAGCAACTCCTCTATTAGACGATCTACACTTTGTCTCCTTTGACTTCCCTCTGCCGAAGAGAGAGGGTGAGAGAAAAGAGCATACATAGCATTCATGTGTTGTCTTTAGTCATGCATGCCATCCCTTTCTCTCCTTAGAGAATAAGCAAGAAATAATGGTTGATTTCTTTGTGCCATATTTTGTCACTATACGATCACTACGACATTCCATAGTGGAGATAGAGAGAAGATATTCAATCATATAGCTTTGACATTTAAACACGTAAATGAGAGAATGATATACATAGATTAAAGAGCATAAGCAACCTACACTTGGGAAAGTAAGAAACAACCCAAAGTTGCTTTATCATCCATTGAGGGCGAGTATCAAGCATCCAAGTTTGCAACATGCAAGGCCATATGGCTTCAATGTATACTATTTGACACTGGTATTATGCAAGATACACATATATGCATCCACACCAACAACCACTTAGCCTTAGCCATCGCCAAGAATCTAGTGTTCCATGCTCAGGCCAAACACATCAAGATCCATTACCACCATCCACAATAAGTTCATATCCTAGGAGATTACTCTAGAGTAGTGTACCTCTTAGGTGAACCTTGCAGACATGTTCATGAAGGCTCTACCTCTAGTTCTACTCCAATGTTTGGTGGACCTCTCGAATATTCAACCACTCCAAAATGGAGCTGTGGAGGAGGTTTTGATGACATGAGTTCACCCACTTCATTTCCATTTGTTTTTTATGAGTGCATCTCCATTTTGTATCTACAAGACACTCCATTTCACATTATTTTAGTTTTATTGCATTGTATTAGGGTACCTTGCCATTTACTTCTACCATTGTATTCATTCTCTCTCAAAGGGAATTATCCCAAATGTGATGTACTTTGGAGAGAGTCCTTCAACTCTATATAAGGAGGTCTTCTCTCCCACTTTGTACTTGGTAAGAAGCTTGGAGATCCTACTTCATGCTCTTGGCAGGCTCATTTCTAATCCATGTGAGTTTACCCATTTCTTGGTCTACTCACTTTGAGTCTCTCACACTCTTTCATTTTATGAGTACACTCTTCTTTTCATTTTGCTTCCACACGTGTACTTTGTACACAGTAACCATTGAGATGTTTTGCATCTGTCTCACATCCACCTGATAGATATGTTCTAGGTTTGGAATTTTTTGTGCTGATAGATGCTCGTGAGCCTTTTTGCTACAAAAAGGCTATGCAGATAAAGGATCATGTCAAGTGGGAGCATGCCATGAAGAGTTAATTGGATTCCATGAAGAGTTAATTGCATCTCCAAAGTTTAAAACATGAATCTTTGCAAAGGATTTCAAGCAAAAACATGTTCTTGATTATGAGGAACTATCTTCAATAGTAAAGATAACTACACTACACATGTTTCTTAGATTCATTGCAATGGACTTAGAGTTGGTCCAAATGGATGTGAAAACTAATCTTATAGAAGAGATCTTTATGGAACAACCAAAAGGTTATGTAGTTCTTGGAAAAGAGGATCTAGTTTGTAAGCTAAAGAAGAGCTTATATGGACTTAAATAGTCCCTTAGAAAACGGTACCAAAATGTTGATGCTTTGATGAAGTGTCAAAGCTATTCTCAAAGAAATAAGGATCAACACTCTACACGAAGAGATTCTTAGATGACAACTTGATATGCTTGATAATTTATGTTGATGATATGTTGGTTGTTGGGAAGATCTCTGATGACTTGCCATTTATCAAGAAGAAATTGAGTGAGACATTCTATGAAGGATTTGGGGGATGCCAAACATATTCTTGGCATGCATATTATTTGTGATAAGAGTACCGGATGCATATATTTGTCTCAAAGTGAGTAAATCCAAAGTAATTCATAGGTTCAATATGTAGGATGGGAAGGCATTGACTACACCTTTACCTACATATGTGAAGTTGATTAAGGATTATTTCCCTAATTCAGATGAGCAAAAGAAATTCATGACCAAATATCAATATGTTGTTGTTATTTCGACACATGTTATGGTAGCGACAAGACCAAACGTTGCATTTTCAATTGAAGTTGTGGGCAGATATACATCTAATCCTAGCAAGAAGCATTAGGAAGTAGTCAAGATGATTTTGAGATATCTGAGTGGCACTAACACCAAGTGTCTATGCATGGGTAGAGGAAATGCATCCATTATTTGTTACACATATTTTGTTAGGCTAGTTGTGTAGATGATTCAAAGTCTACATCAAGGTACATATTTTACTTTTCTTGAGGTGCTTTCTCTTGGAGATCTTGTCTTCAAGAATGTATAATTGTTTAAACTACAAAAGCAGACTATGTCTGAGGCATGCAAGGAAGCATTGTGCCTTTCTTATCTTGCTTTTGATATGGGTCTAACTAAGCATGCAAATCGTTTGTTTAGTGATATTTAGGGTGCCATTGCTTTGGCTAAGAATCTGGTCTATCATGCAAAGACCAAGCACATTGAGGTGAGATGTCACTTCCTTAGAGACTACTTAGCCACTAAGTGCATTATTCCTGAGAAGCTTCATACTCAAGATAATGTTGCAAATGTTTTGACTAAAGCCCTACCACATGATAGCTTTGGACATTGTTCTCACTTGATCAGAGTTACTTGATTCATGATTTTTCACAGTTCTTTGTACATTGTGTAACATGCCCATCAAGTGAGATGTATATCTTGTATACTTGCACTTAGGTATTATTTATCATTCTTTATATTTTCTTCCATTAACTTGTCCATATTGGTCTTTAGTGGTAGGTTGTTATCGTTAGTGCCCATGTGAAAGGCCAAATGGCCACTGGACACTTTTGTATATGTTCTTTAATAAAACATATAGTGGCTTGGTCAGCCATAGACTTTAACTTTGACTTCATTTGTGAAACCTAGGAAATCTATGTTCAGGCTCTCTATGTATTTGGAGTTTCTATGTATTATGCAAGTTTGTACACAGTACCATGAATTCTACCTAGAGCTTGGTTTTCTATTGTGAGAACATGGCCACAAAGCTCTCTTAAAGGGAATCCATTGGGGTGCATCATCATTGCACCACTTCACCTACCCCATGATGTAAACCTCCATCAATGAACTATGTGAAGGGATGAGATATGTGCCAACACAAAATGGACACTAGATGTCCATGAAGCCTAATACCACATGGATGTCATATACCCAAGACACCACACACCACATAGACACCACATGTCCATGCCTATGTTTAGGAATGCCATATATCCTTAGATATTAAAACCTGATGGATTAAGTGATGTCATATGTCAGTAATGCCCAAGACAATAAATTGTACACCAAAAGATTGATCACATGGAGGGGGGCATTGAGATTTCCATGCTCTAATTTTTTTTTACCAAATCACACAATCTCATGCTCTCTCATGCACATGCAAGGATATTTTATCTCTACTTCACATAAGGAGGGCTTCATTTAAACTCTCATATGCCAGCTCACTCAAGATCATGTCTTGTTTTTCTCTCCATTGAGCTCTAGATCTATGAAGCTCATGGTTCTCGTGTAAGTTTATAATATTATTATTTAGTTTATTTTCATTTCAATACTATATTTTTCTCTAGTTTACCTTGAGTTTGTGTAGCTTGTTTGTATTTTGTAAATAGATGGGCTTTCTTTCTAAACACTTTCAACCATTCCATTAGAAGAGGGGTTGTATGGGGTTGTTTTCTCCCATGATTGCCATACAGTTCAAAAAATTAATAAATCTAGCATTCATAAAGTCACTCTCATTGTTTGTACATAAAATTTTTTATTTCTTAACTATTTGGGTAATAAAAATATATGAAACTATTTGAATGTAGAAAAGGATTCATAGTTTGACTTCAAAAGAAAATCCAATGCATTTTGTAGCAGTCATCAATAGAGGAAGTAAAATAAAGTGCATCCTTATAGATTTTGAAGGCATAACACACATAATAAGGCATAAGATCATGAATCTTAGGTTTACAGACACACTAAAGTATGAGGAACTTTTCACTTGTTTTCCATATTGACATTCATTATAGAAATCAATTTCATGCATTTGGCATCAACCCTATGCATATAAGATAACATGTAAAGGCATTTATAGCTCATATGGCCAAGCATTTTGTCCTACAAATCCATATGAAAATTAACTTTTGGAGAAACAATAAACTTGCCAAAAAGGGAGATTCTATGCAAGCATTATAGATCAACTTTCTTTGTAATTTTAACAATAAGCCTAGAGTATTTTATGAGCTTCTATGAGTCTTTTCAAAGGTGGTTATTTACTCATGCATATCCATCTGAACAACAGGAAAAGGACCTTTTTTATGTCTTGAACATTATGTACATCATGAAGGGTGAGTTCATTAACACCATTCAAAGTGAAATGCACAATCAACAAAGACCCATATTCTATTATCAATTTATCACTATTTGTCTATCCTACCATTATGCATGTGTTCTCGTTTTGCTTTCAAAAAGTTGTCTTTTTTTTTTTTTTGTTTTTATTACCTTAGCACAAGTTTCTTTGTCCTTATCTGAATGCTCAAATTGACTTATGTTTTCAAATACATCCAATGTTCCCTCAAGAGTTTCAATACTGACTTGGTAGATAATTAAATGCAGCTTTAGGGGCTTTGAACTTAATACAAAACGTATTTTTGCTAATTAATGGTATATATTCAATACTCTTGTAAGAATATCTCTGTCATATCTCATGCACTCCTTGTTTTTGTGTACCCATTTCACGTATATGTGGTGTGTCCAATGCTCATAATGTTACTAACATGTGATGGTTTTTCTAAACTATACGGTTACTTTTTTGTGAAGCATATCAAAAGTTCACAAATAAACTGAAGACTAAAAGAACGTAATGAGTAATTCATCACAAGTAGTAGGCCTAGAAATCTAGCTTAAAGGGGATAATTGCATGCTCAAGTATTCACCTTGCATTTTGAGCATCAACTTCAGTGGTGGCACATGCCTCTATCCACTTGATGAGACAATTTATCACTACAATTATTTACTTAGCATGAGATCTTTTGGAAGGTGGGCCAATAGGGCCAATAAAGTCTATTCCCCATTTTGTGTCTTTCCATCATCGTCCTTGATGAAATTTCATGTGGATTAAACATATATTTTTCTCTTTGGCATGTGTCACACCTAGCCAAGAATATTTGAGCATCAATGTGTAAGATGGAACACCACAACAAGCAAATAAGATAATTTGAATTGTCCAATATAAAAAAAAATATCAACCATCAACACAAAAGTGTGTGGCTTCCAATAGTAATAGATAATTATATTCATGTATATAGAGATGTAGGAAGTTATCCTTGCCTTGGTAGTATAGCAACATCCAATAAAATCATAATCTTGGCTCTCTTCATGTGGGGCTCCTCTTTTAGGTATGGTCATTTCAAAAGGATAAAAAGGATCCTATTGGCATCTCTATGATATAGGCAACCGACCTTTAAGTGCAAGTTCTTAGCTTTCATAACCTCCTCTTCAGTATATTGCACATGGAGATGAACTTGCCAAAAGGATAGGACAATAATAGCAAGCTCAGCCCATTTGGGTATTGTTTCTAACTTGAACAAGTACATATATGGTAATTCATTATTCATTGCTTCTTAAGGGTCAACACTTTTTATCCATGACAAATGATTGGCACAAATATGAGTATTCCCTTTTTGGCTACCATTTCAACATTATATTTCAAGAAGGTGTTACACTCAAGAGATGACATGCAGGAGATGGTTGAACCACACCCTAAGAGGGAGGATCAAGAAGTAATACTCACCCATGGCCTTTGGGGCAAGTGGTTAGCCCATCATACTCCTAGCTAATAGATCATGAGTTCAAATCCCCTTGGATACAACAATCAATATCAGAGCCTAGGAAGTAGACTTGGGCAAGATGGGTAGATTTCCTAAGGCTTATGGGCACCCATGGCCTCTAGAAAAGGAGCTTGGGCACTTTGTATCAAAAATGGTACAAAAAGTAGCATTGTTTCTTTGAGAAGTTATAGCTCAATAAAGATTAGAGTGTATCTCCCAAGCCATAGGTTGAATTTAGAGATGTAAGATACCATCAAAAGCTCTCAAAATAAACTTTCAATAGAAGCTTTATATCGAGGGCCCAAGACACCTTGCATGGGTGAGAACCACGTTCAAGATACTAAAGTTGAGAACAAGGGCTCACGACACCAAGGTTACAAACAAGAAGGTTCAAGGCACCAAGATTGATAGCAATGGTTCAAGAAACCAAGGTTGAGAACAACAAAGGTTCAAGAGACTATGCAAGGGTGAGGACATTAATTTAAGGGGAGATTAGGGGCTGATGATTATAGGAAATGATCTCTAAATGGGGAAGAAATTACAGGTAAGAGATTGTTGAACCACACCCTACAAGGGAGGATTAGCAAGTTATCCTCAACCATGGCTTTTTTCGCATGTGGTTATCCCATCATACTCCTAGCCACTAGGTCACGAGTTCAAATCCCCTTGGATACAATAGAAGGAACTATCTTACTAATTGGCCAGTAGCACATGGATGGTTGACGAAATATAGCAAAGATTGATGATCTATAAAGTTCCAAACTCAAGAAATTACAGGTAAGAGATTGTTGAACCACACCCTACAAGGGAGGATTAGCAAGTTATCCTCAACCATGGCTTTTTTCGCATGTGGTTATCCCATCATACTCCTAGCCACTAGGTCATGAGTTCAAATCCCCTTGGATACAATAGAAGGAACTATCTTACTAATTGGCCAGTAGCACATGGATGATTGACGAAATATAGCAAAGATTGATGATCTATAAAGATTTTAAATTTGTGCCCCCATAAATAATGTCCAACCTTCTTTATTGCATAGACCATACTGAGACCCTCTTTCTTGGTAGTCATATAATTTTTTCCTATTGGGATAAGATGATGATTTGTGTAAATGATTTGGAAATACAAATTTCCCTCACGAGTGGGTTGTGCTAAGTTGCATCCAATTGAAAAATAGAGGCATCCATGTGGATATTGAATGGTTTGTTCCAATCTAGAGCCTCTAGGATAGGTGATGATATGAGTCACTTTTTGAGTTCTTGGAAAGAGTTTTCACACTCTTCCTTCCATTTAAAATTTTTTAGCAACTCTAAATTGAGCTATGGTTGCATACATATGCATGAACCCCTCCATAGTGTCCCATAAAATCTTTGAATTCTTTTACATTTTGTGCTCATGTTAATTATGCAATTGTTGTCACTTTTTCCTCATCTATAGATATGAAATTCTTAGATTCTATGTGCCCAAGGATTTTAGCTTGATGGATCTATGACAACACACTTTTTGGGGTTCAAGCACACTTTGTAAAAGTTGCATTTGTCAAAGGTTCTTTGTAAGTCTAGAACATTGTTAGACTCAAGAAATGATATATAGGAGATGGTTGAACCATGCCCTAAGAGGGAGGATTAGGAAGTAATCCTCAACCATGGATAGCCATGGCTTTTGGGGCAGGTGCTTAGACCATCATAATCCTAGCCGGTAGATCATAAGTTCAACTCCCACAATTGGTATCAAAGCTTAGGAGTTAGGTTTAAGCAAGGTGGATGGAAGGCCAGTGTACCGCTTTCAAAAATTAGACCAACGAATATTAGAGCATATCTCCCAATCCATGGGTCATATTTAGAGGTCTAAGGTAGCATTGGAAAGCTCTCAAAATGAAAGTTCCAATAGAAGCATTATATTGAAGATCCAAGATACATAGCATGGTGAAAACCATGTTTAAGATATTGAGTTTGAGAACAAGAGCTCAAGACACCAATGTTGCGAACAAGGCAAGTTCGTAGGCAAGTGGCCAAGAAGTAGAAAGGCAAGGTTCAAGACACAAAGGGTGAGAACAATGATTCAAAAGAACAAGGTTGAGAACAAGAAGGTTCAAGAGACTATGCAAGGGTCAGGACATCAATTCAAGGGGAGATCAAGGATTGATCATTTAGGAAAATGATCTCTAGAAGGGGAAAAGAGTGTTAGACTCAAGAAATAATAGGCAGGAGATGGTTGACCCACAACCCCAGAGGGAGGATTAGGAAGTAATCATCAACCATGGATAACCATGTCTTTTGGGGAAAGTGGTTAGCCCATCATACTCCTAGCCCATAGATCATGATTTCAATTCCCACAAACACATTCTCTTCTCTCATTTAATACACACATAAATCATCCCATTCGACTTCAAGGCATTCCTAAGAAACTCCTTGAAGATATGGCACATGAGCCTTTGAAATGTTGGTGGGGCATTGGTCAATCCAAATGGAATTAATCTAAAAGAAAAAATGCATCATTCCATTGAAAAGGATGTTTTTATCTTAATCCTCTTCAGCAATGGCACTTGGTTGTAACTCAAGAATCCATCTACAAAACTGTATACTTTGTGACCAACTACCTGTTATAGAAAAATATTTACGATTGGTAGTGGATATATATATCCAGGACAATGGTTGCATTCATCTTTTTGTCATTGATACAAACACTATTTTTTCCATTTTTCTTTGGGAACAACCACTATGGGTGAGACAGACTCTATGTGCTCCATTTCCAAGATGAAACAAGTAGCTAAATAATTATCAATCTCTTCTTGTAGATTAAATTTTATTGTAAGTATAGGATCTGTGCTTGGATGCCGAAGCATATGGTTCCATTGATATACAAAGTACAGATGTATAGTCCAAATCCTTTCAGGTCCTTGTATGCCTAGGCGAAGACATCTTGATACTTTGAGATTGTCTTCCTCAAATCTTGACAGATTGTTTGCAATATAAGAGTAGTTGACTTTGTTTTCTTATGCTGTAATGACCACTTTCTTGGTATCCTCCTTGTTTTCATAATTTTCGCTCATTTTCTTTTCATGCTTAGGCATGGTAGCAATAAAATTGTGCATTCCTTGACTTGATATTTCTTGAAATGTTCAAGAACTTCAAAACCTGTTATTCGAGTTGAATTATTGCTAGGGATACTAGCTTGTTCAATTTCTAGTTCTTCTTGCACTTGGAAAAATATTCATGTGGGCTCATCCATGGTTGATGGATCCATTATGGTTCCCATATTTAAGTATTCTTTATCATTATAGGACCCTTCAATGTAGAGAATGGGATAATCACTAATGGTGGATGCAACATTGTTTAGTGGTGGAGGAATTGCTTCACATGATAGCCACATATCACATTCGAGCTCTTCTCCTGTAGATCCACCAAGTCTACTAAAGAAAAATCCAATTCATATCTTTCTTCATCATTAGGGCTACTTTGATGGCTCCCAAAATGTGTGGTCAACCAAAAGGATCAAGGTCACCCTCTTTGAGATTAGAGGTTCGAATGTAATAGCCATACTTTGTGTCTAGAACAATAATACCCTCTTGAGAAAGAGAAACATTAGATTGGATGGGCCTTGGTTTTGTTGCAATCACATGGGGTTTAGGATCATTTCATGAGGTTGGTGTGGTTCTAATACTCTTGATGATATTGCACCACCTTTTGGAATTGTTCTTTGGGAATATGGGTGGGAAAAACAATATTAGAAACTTTTTCAAGCAATTTATGAGCAACTCTAATCATTTGTTGTCACATGGCTAGTCATTCCGTTTCTAAATCCCCTTGTGGGTGACATTTATCATGATTCTCAATTGATGCTCATGCTCTATTTCTATCATGGTATGCCCTCAATAATTCTTCTAACTTACTAGTTAGTTGGTTATCTAGGATTGATCCTAATTGTAGCCATGAATTTTGTTATGCATAGATCTATGATAGTTTTGGAGCACTATGATGCTATGTTATATGTTGTTCTTAAGTTCTCTTTTGCTCCTTACTGAGCTGACCTTCTCTCCTTTTGAGATCATCATGATTCTTAGTAAGATAATCTTGCTTGGATTTGAGAGAGTCCTCAAGTTAAGCAACCTTTTTTTTTTCATTTAATGACATGTCTTGTTGATAGATTTTGGTAGTGATGTGTGAATCCACTTAGGACTACTAAGGCACTTTTTCCCTCTTTATGATGTTTTTTCCCCCATCTTGTATATATGCCTATATCCCTAATGGGTCACTTATCTTTGTAAATTCGTTTGATGTGCTCCAAGCTTCTTCTTCTTCTACATTGTGCTATTTGTATGCTACCGTAGACCTCAAAATCCAACAATTGGCATCAAAGTAGGTCATTGCTTCATCTAGGGCATCTTTGACACCCCTCCATTCACACTCTTAGAATCACATGAAAATTGGTGAGAATATTTGGGGTGATTATGATTTCAAAATAGCTTTGTTTTGTAGCATTAAAATTTTTATTTGAGCTCGTTTCAGTCTTTGAACACACTATCACAATGACTATGTAGGCAATTTTGTTCTTTTGTGCCAAACATATATATAATTTTTGGTTTGCTGGTACAAGCACCTCAAAGTTTGTTATTACAAAATTAATAGAGCTTGAAAAGGTGTTTTTGTTCCACTTTTTAAGGTATCAATTTTTTGCATCATGGTATTTAGTCGCTAGCCATAGCTAAAAACAATAATGTATTTCATATATTGGTTGTTGAAGATAAGTTGGATGGTACTAATTATCCATTGCGGGCATATATAACATATCATGTATTGGTAGCAAAAGGGTTGTGGAATATTGCATAGGTTGTTGAAAAACATCCTACTACACATGCAAATATAGTTATTGAAGGTAATGCAAATGGCATTGAAGATTATGATCTTCAATTTCCTAGTCGTGTTGTGGTTCTTGCTACACTTACTGTAGAGAAAATTCATTGGGATGGTAGAGATGCACAAACATATACATTAGACATTGCTTTTCAAACATGCCATTATCCCTCACATGCACTCGTACAAGATGGCAAAACATGCTTAGGATACACTTAAAACTTTATAGCAAGAAAAAAATGAGGCTAATGTTCCTTACCTCCGAAAACACTTGAAGAGTGAGAATATGAATGAAGGAGATTCTATGGATAAATTTTTATCAAAGATAAAAAATTTTAAGGAGTAATTGACTTTTGTTGATGAAATATTTCCAAATAGTTCACTTGTGCATATCGTTCTTAACAGACTTCCCAATTCATATCAAAGTTTTGCTTCTACTCTTCAATTTACGATGAAAGGCAATTCAAATGCCTTAAAATTTGAGGAGTTAATTTCTATTTTGTTGCAGGAAGATAAGTCCATGCACAACATGTCAATTATTACAGAATACGCAGAAAACACAGTACACAGGGAAGCATGAGAGATAGACTTCTTAGGTCTTACAAAAAAGTGGTCGAGCTTACAGTCTATGATTGACCAGGCCACTATATGTTTTATTAAAGAACATATACAAAGAAGTGTCCAGTGGCCATTTGGCCCTTCACATGGACACTAACGGTAACAATCTCCCACTAAAGGCCAATATGGCCAAAGTAACTATGGGAGAAAAATAAAGAATGATAAAGAATACCTAAGTGTAAGTATACAAACTATACCTCCCACCTGATGGGCATGTTACACAATATACAAGTGACTGTGTAAGATCATGAATCAAGTAAACCCCATTAAGTGACAACAGTGTCAAAAGCTATCATGTGGTAGAGCTTTAGTCAAAGCATCAGCAACATTATCTCGAGTGTGAACCTTCTCAAGAATAATGCGCTCAGTGGCTAAGCAATCTTGAATGAAGTGATACCTCACCTCAATGTGCTTGGTCTTTGCATGATAGACCAGATTCTTAGCCAAAGCGATGGCACTCTGACTATCACTAAGCAAATGAGGTACATGCTGAGGCAAACACATATCACAAGCAAGATGAGAAAGCCACAACGCTTCCTTACATGCCTCACTTGCTGCAACATACTTTGCTTCTGTGGTGGAAGCAGTTGTACATTCTTGAAGACGAGATCTCCAAGAGATAGCACCTCCAACAAAATGAAAATTGTACCCGGATGTAGACTTACGATTGTCTACACAACTAGCATAGTCAGAATCTGTGTAACTAATAATGGATGCTTTCCCTCTACCTAAGCATAAACACTTGTCCTTAGTGCCACTCAGATATCTTAAAATCATCTTGACCGGTTCCCAATGTTTCTTGCCAGGATTAGAAATATATATTCTCACAACTCCCACTGCAAATGCAATGTCTGTTCTCGTAGCTACCATAGCATACTTGAGACTACCAACAACAAACTGATAGGGAATTTTGGTCATGCATTCCTTTTCCTCATCTGATTTGGGGCAATCATCCTTGCTCAATTTCACATATGTGGGTAAAGGTGTACTCAATGCCTTTTCACCTTGCATATTGAACCTGTGAAGTACTTTGGATATGTACTCACTTTGAGACAAGTATATGCATCTTTTGCTCCTATCACGAGTAATGCGAATGACAAGAATATGTTTGGCATCCCCCAAATCCTTCATATCAAATTTCTGACTCAACTTTTTTTTGAGAATTGACAAATCATAAGAGGACTTCCCAGCAATCAACATATCATCAACATAAAGTATCAAGCATATCAAGCTGTCATCTGAGCATCTCTTTGTGTAGAGACAATGATCCTCATTGCTTCGAGAATAGCCTTGAGACTTCATAAAAGCATCAAACTTTTGGTAGCATTGTCTAGGGGACTGTTTAGGTCCATACAAGCTCTTCTTATGCTTACAAACTAGAATTTCCTTGCCAAGAACTACATAACCCTATCTCGTCTATAAGATCTCATGCAAGAAAGCAGTTTTCACATCCATTTGGACTAGCTCTAAGTCCTTGTTAGCTCAAGAAATGATTGGTTTTTATGCACTAATGTGTTGCTATTTGGAAGGAGAAGATGTTTGATTGCAGGTTATGGAGAATACGGGCATATTCAGGATGCAATTACTTGTGTTAAGCTGATGCAGTTTGAAGGTCCAACTTTCGGGGGAAAGAGACATAAAGTGCTCTCTGAGTTTTCGATGGGCACAAGTTCTAAAGGGGAACTAGTATTGGTGGTTGTAATGATGAGAGGGAGCAGACCTTGAACCAACTTCTAACTGAGATGGATGGATTTAAAGGCAAAGTGTTTGTAGATGAAATCGATGTTGTTGGTAGACAGAGGGGGCGAAAAATGGTGGTGGAAAGTGACAACGAGACAGGGTCGGATTCAGATGACAATTCGGATTGGGAGACGGAAAAACCCAAGAAAGAGACGAAAGCAGTAAGTCGTGCTTCAAACAAAATGCTGGATGGAAAAATCCCTTATCGAAGTTTTATTTTTCTAGCGCATGTTCCTGAAGTGGAGGATTTTGAAAAATCTTTTGGGATAGAGGCCGATGGCCGATGGCTTAAAGGTAAGTTGGTGAAGCCTGGGAAAACGGGTGGTGCTGGAGGCATAAGGAGGGCCCGTCGGTCTTTTCTTTTCTGCCCGTAGTGGTTGGGAGGAAGGGTCCCATCAAAACGGAAAAGGGGATTGTTCATAGAGGACAAAAACAGCTACAGAAAAGGAGAAGGGGGGTTTTTTTTGTTCGTGTTTTTTATCTCTGGGTGTCGCTGCTGCAAGTTTGTGGATCATACGAAAAAGGGGAAAACAAGCGACAGCTCCTCTTCATTTTCGCTGTCCTCCAACCAGCTGAAAAAGGGGGATTCGGAGGGAGTCTCTGCGGGAATCGAGAGGGGGTGTTCAGTGTAGACAGGGAAAAAAGCTGGAGTAGCATCCGATGAACTAGGATGGATCTTCGAGGGTTCGTTTTTATGTGGCTTTGGGGAGGAGGCATTCCTTGGTGTTCTTTTCTTCGGCTGGGTAGAGTTTTAGAGTAGATTCTCTCTGTTGTGCATTGGATGAGGGTGAGCTAGGCTGAGGAATAGAAGCATGTTGGGAAAACCCACCTCTACAGCAGAAGGAGAGAGGACAAGTTGCTGAGGTATCCACACCTTGGATCAGGGGAGTTTGTTTTCCCGCATGATGCAATGCGCAACCTCCTATGTTGCTTCAGGTAACTTCATGATCTGAATGAACTGGACTCGCGATTTGAAGTGGTAATAAATTTAGTATGAAGAGAGTGCTGAGAGAAGTAAAGGACCTTGTAAAATGACTTAGTACAAGCACGGTTGTAATTCGGAATTATCAAATGTAATGTCAACCCCTGCACATGTCTCGATTAGCTAGAACTATTAATATTTGAAAAAAGGGTTAATCTTTAAAACAGTTATACCTCGACTACAATCAACTCTTCTATTAGGTTGGATGCAAAAGCTTCAGTACAAATTTGACGCAAAAATTTAGACTTGTGTCGTGTGTTGCCAGTGAATATTGAGGATAACGTAATGCACTACACTTGCAGTATAAAGCTACATCTGTGATAGTTCCAGTCTCAATGACTTTATTAGAGCCTCACTCGTCGCACAACCTTGCTCGGATTCTTTTTTAGAGGACTGTCTACAGAATGTCTCTTATACCTCTGGCTCCCTCAACCATGTTCCAAGTTTTATTGAATTATCTTCAGAGTTTAAGAAAAAAATTGCATTATTGCTTTTGCGAATGAGCATGAGAGCTTAATACACACCTCTAGATTAAGTCTCTGTTGGCTATGTCTGTAACAAAGGGAATGGGAGAAAAAACATTGGGTGTGGGGGAATCTCCATGAAAAAGGGGAA
The DNA here is from genome assembly GCA_020310875.1 of Ceratopteris richardii. Taxonomy (NCBI): domain Eukaryota; kingdom Viridiplantae; phylum Streptophyta; class Polypodiopsida; order Polypodiales; family Pteridaceae; genus Ceratopteris; species Ceratopteris richardii. The sequence continues at coordinate 106,372,652 of CM035443.1, read as the reverse complement.
GTTGGTTTTTGTCCAGCAGCGAGGGCAGATGATGGAAAAAAACAAAGGGGACTGACAATATAGAAGACAACTGGATTTGCGTTGCATTTCATATTTCACACAGACATACATGAGGAGAGGACTTCGATTGGGAAACCAAGATATATGAAATGAAAAATTGGTTGCACTTGAAAATATATGTGGCATCAGGCTGTTTGGGGGCACATGAGAAAAGTTGAAAGTGGAGTGCCCAGTTGTTGATGTGCAAAGCTAAAAGGATAAATGCATGGAAAACATGACGATATATGGTTCAGGGAGTCAATTGCATATATGCACGTGACAAAGCTAAGCTAAGGAGTTTAATTGCGTCTTTTGCAGAAGCTTCTTCAGCTTGATGAAGGGAGATATAATGTGAGGAGATGAGAAAGAGAGAAAAATAGAGAGTTCTTTATGGCTGAAGGCAATGTACAGAGTTGGAGAGTATATCATTCATTTGCTTTGTGTTCGATTAAATTTTCTTTTGTTCACATGCACGGAAAAGATGTGTGTCACTGATGTATGAGGATTCTTGATGGAGCAAAAATGCATTTGAAATTGGATTGAAGACAGAAGTCGATGCTTTTCGAGACTTGTAAATCCTTGCTGACATATGTTCCTTGCTGCTTTATCTGCATCATTTGTACAGGTATGATGAGTGTCAGCATATGAAGTTTGGGCTTGTGGTTGAGTGTATGTGAGAGTGTGTTAGTGTGTGAAGATTTGAATGCCTGAGTTCCGAATGTTTGAGAATGAATGTGTGAGTAAATTTGTGGATAAAGTGTTCGTGTGGAAGGTTGCATGTTTAAAGGTGTGCTGGTGTGTGAGTGAGTTTGTGTGCTTGACTCGGCGTGCATTTGAGTGAGAGTGTCGGAGGTTGAGAGTGAAATAAACTGGGTACATTGCGAGAAATAGCAGAGAGATAACTACATATAGGGCAGTTATTTGCACATTTTGCGCGCGCAAAGACCGTATCCATAATTGGCGATCCTACTGGGGATCCCAAAAGAGGGCATATTCGTGAGCAATTGTGGACTCAAAGTAAAAGAAAGTGGCCTAGTACAAGTTAGTTGAACAAAACATAGGTGTGTGTGCAACACTTTCCCTTGGACTAAGAGAGCTTTCAGTCCTCCATTGCAATGAATCCAAGCAAGATGCACAGGGTAGTCATCTTGACCACTGGAGAGAAGATTTCCTCAAAATCAACACCATGTTGTTGCTTAAAACCCTTTGCAACAAGTCGTGCTTTATACTTTGGAGAAGCACTATTTGATGTGAATTTCAGCTTATATACCCATTTACATGGTAAAGCTTTCCTGCCCTTTGGCAAAGCATAGCCTCTTTGTAGCAAGAAGGCTCACCGACATCTGTTAGCATAACAAAATCTAGACTTGGAACATATCTATCAGGTGGATGTGAGACACGTGCAGAACGTCTCAATGGTTGTTGAACAGGAATATGTGCAGACTGATCTTAATGGACATTCTCTTGAACATCCCTATGCGCAACATTTTTATGCATGCTAACCGGAGGACTAGTATCCTCAAACACCACTCTTCTCACTTCAACCTCCTTAATGGGTTGTTTATGCATCTTAGATTCCTTGAAAATGACATCACTACTTTTGATCACTAACCGTGCTTCATGATCCCATAAGCGATATCCAAATTGTCCTTCTCGACCATATCCAAGAAAAATGCATTTCTTTGACTTATGATCCAACTTTTCTCTAAGATTCTTTGGTATATGAACATATGCTTCACACCCAAAAACTCAAAGATGATCATAATATGGTGGCTTCCCTATCCATAACTCTTGTGCCACTTTCAAACCTTTGGTAGTACTAGGTGAAAGGTTAATAACATGAACTGCAGTCAATACTGCCTCTGCCCAAAAACCTTGTGAGAGGTTTGCATGATGCAACATAGAGACTACTCTATCATGAATAGTTATATTCATCCTCTCAGCTACACCATTTTGTACTGGGGTATAAGGAGCTGTAAACTCTCTACGAGTCCCTCTAGACTGACAAAAAGGCTGAATTCATGTGAGGTATGCTTAGCCCCCTTAACTCAACGTAGAGCCTTAAGCTTAGTCCCTTTTTTAGTCTCAATTGAAGCAAGCCATTTTTTGAAAGTAGGGAATACCTCATCCTTCTATTTGATAGGATATACCCAAACTTTTCTAGTAGCATCATCTATGAAAGTGACAAAGTAAAGAGAACCACCTAAGGACCTAGTCGGTATAGGACCACACACATTTGTATGAACGAGATCTAAAGGCTGAATTGAAGAGTCAATGTGCGTTCTATGCACATTTCTAGTTTGCTTTCCATATTGACCATGCTCACAAAATGAAAAATCGAAGAAAGATAACACAGATAAGTAGCTTGAACGAGAAAGATTTTCCATTCCACTACGAGATATATGGCCCAAACAACCATGCCAAAGGGTGTTCAATAACAGCTAACAAGTGTTTTTTGTGTGATATGAATAAAGGATAAAGTGAGCCAACTTTGTTTCCGTTTGCAATAACCATATTGCCCTTTGATATGTGAAAGGACTAAGTGTAGAAGACCACCTTGTAACCAAGGTCATCAAGTTGACCAACTGACATCAAACTGCATGATAACTAAGGTACATGGCGTACATTATGCATAGTAAATTTTGAACCATCAATGAACTGCACAACCACATCTCCAATCCCCACAACATGACACTCGTAAGAATCACCAAGTCTCACGGTACCAAGAGACTTTGCTGCATAATTAGAGAAACATTCTCTATGTGGTGTCACATGGAAAGAAGCACTAGAATCTAGCAACCAGGTGTGGGAAAGAGAATCAGCCATAAGAGCCTCACTTGGCACAATACTATCAAGTGTCAACACATCAGCATCATCAGAAATAACATTAATTTCTTCAATCTTCATAGTCAAAGTAGATGGTGCAGGTAACTGTTTAACATGCGCATCAACATTCTGTCCTTTACTTTTAGCATTCTTTAATGCATAACAATCTTTCTTCATGTGTCATTTCTTATGACAATAATGACATTCGATATCTCTCTTCCTTGATTTACTTCTACTCTTATTCCGTTGACCATTCTTTTCCTTATTCTTGCTCCTGCCACGTTGCTGATTCTTTCCTTGGTAAGAATCACGAACATTATATGCATCTCCACTTTGAGTGCCAACCGTAGATTTTCTACGAATCTCCTCACTCAAGAGTGCTCCACATATGTCATCATAGACGAGTTTACCACTAGGTGCACTATTGCTAATAGTTGTGCAGAACGTATCCCATGATGATGGCAGGGTGCATAACAGTAATACTGCTTTCATCTCATTGTCCATATCCATTTTTTGAGCCTGTAACTGGGAGAATATAGCATCAAACTCATTTAGATGAGCAACAACACTATCTGTGTCCTTCACGCGAAGGCCATATAGTTTTCTCATCAGATACAATTTATTTGATGTCGTCTCTTTTTCATATATATTGCATAAACTTCTTCCAAAGATACTCTGCATTTTCACAGTCTAATACTGTAAAGTAAACATTATATGCTAGGTGCAAGCGAATGGTAGACCTGGCCATTTCATCTAACTCATCCCAATCATCTTCATCCATGTCACAAGGCTTCTTTGAAATCCCATTTACTGGCTTCCATTGCCTCCTTTGAATCAGCAAATCTTTAATCTGATTCTTCCATAGAGCAAAGTTTGTGCCATCAAATTTTCAGATCTCAAAATGGTCTTTGCCCTACAAGTTATAGCTCTTTCTTAGAACGCTGGCACTAGACCCTGATCCACCAGATGTGCCTAAGACCTCTGATGCCATGATCAGAGAACTGGATAGAATGATAATGTAGCTAGAAGAGTCCAAACACCAACAAATAAGTGTATCAAGGAGTAAATCGACCACTGTATAGTTCCACATGGATGTACATAAGCGATATCCACAGAAGCATACATAATGTGTATGTGCTCAATATATGTAGTAAAATGACACTAAAAGGCTGAATGCACAGTCCAAAAACCAGCCAATAACACCTACAAGTGTCAGTCAACTCTGATGTTTTTGGCTCAAAAAACTTGCATAAATTTGCAGCGGTTGCTCCCACCAAAACTGAAATCTTTCAAGAAACCTATAGTTTTATGAGTGTGGCTAAAAACACAGCCCCAAAGGTTGATATTTAATGTCGGTTGTTTCGCCTGCTCAATAGCAAAAAAGATTTGGTGCAAATGGCTTTGATACCAGTGAAGTGTTGTGATGGTAATTCACCATGGTGGATCCCCTTTCGACATAGCTTCACATCGATGTTCTCATAGTAGAAAACTGAGCTTTGGGCGACATGCACAACACTCTGCACAGGCTTGTAGAAGATGCAAAAAACTACATAGTACACAAATGCTCCAAACATATATCTCCTAGGTTTACAAATACTATCGAAATTACACTCTTTGGCTGACTAGGTCACTATATGTTTCATGAAAGAACATATACAAAAGTGTATGCCGGCCATTTGACCTTTCACATGGACACTAAGGATAACATGCTCTGCTCTTTTTCTTTCATGAGTTTGTGAATGTGGAAGAATTCTCTACTGATCTCTTTTCTTAATCTTGGTAGGAGGTGTATGATAATATCCATGATTGTGTAGGAGATATGTGAAGCAAAAATCATTAAATACCAAGGAGATAATGGATCCTATATTTCTTGAGTGGATAGAAAATAATATGTGCCATATTTCAAGTGCATCAATCTAAGTCGAAGTACAAAAGTCTATCCGTGAGTTACTCACAACTTTTAAAAACACTAAAATGAAATCCACAAAACCATACTTGAATTACCACTATAGTTGGAAGTACTACCATTTGTGGAAGACAATAGTGGACCTTTATAAGTAAATTGCAAAAAATTATGGACAAAGCACGCATATAATCTTAATTGATGACGCTGAAGATTCAAAGAGAATGCTCATAGGAGTTAGTCTTACACAACAAGAAAACAAGTGTACAGCTGCAAGCATTGTGATTTATTTTTTATGTGATAAAAGTTGCTTATAAGTGACTCCAAGAAAGAAAACAAAGATAACAATTGCAAGCATTATGATTTATTTTTTATGTGATAAAAGTTGCTTATAAGTGACTCCAAGAAAGAAAATAAAGATAACAACTCTGATAGAATCAATAGATGATTTAGCCTCTTTTTAAGAATATAAATATAGATTGTGATTCCCAAGTCATAGCGACGGGAAAAGAAGACCTATGTATGTGTCTTATGAATGCATGGATGTATGCATTTCTGGAATTTTTAAACGTGTGTATGCACCAATATGTATGTATGCATAAATGAATCATGCATCCTTCTATATGTATGCATACATATATGTATTCATGTATGTATGGATGTGCATGTTTGGATATATATATATATATATATAGAGAGAGAGAGACTTGTATATGTGTTTGAATATGTGTATGTATTAATGCAAATATGTATGTATGCATTAATGCATGTATATTTGCATGTATGCAGGCATGGATGTATGAATGCAGTTATAGATCTATACACATACATGTTTGTGTGTATATGTTTTTAGCCGCAACTATAACAACATGTCTATCAACACATATAGCCATTTGCATAATGATAACCATAAAAAAAAAGAGGAAGTTTGATTGAAACTTAATGTCCCTTGTTTGAATAAATTGAAAGAACAATTATATAGGTGAATGGACATAGTACCCATCGGACTTTTGTATCTCACAAAAAGAGGAGTTAGATTGTCCGAAGACCACACTCATAAAGGATTGCCAAAGGCAACTGGTATAACGACTCGTCTTGAAACATGACATGCTGCCATGAATAGCAATGAAGTTAGTACACGTAAAAATATCAATGCTGAGTGTCGTAAAAATATCTCATTGTAGAAGATTCTATTCATGTTTGAATTTGTGCTCAAGGTTTTTTTTCCCTTTTTTTTTTCTGTTTTAACACATTTGATATTTTTTCGCATTTACTTTTACGTACACAGTCATTTTTTTCCTTTGTTACGAATATCAACAAGTTATTGCAAATTTCTAATACCGATGTTATACAAGAGGTATAATCAATAATAACAATTATATTATTATTATTATTATTATTATTATTATTATTATGATCATTATTATTATTATTATTATTATTATTATTAATGTTGCACTTATGTGTTGCGGTTGAATCTTCTCGCCACCTGCGTAGATACGCAACCTTTTTTCTACGTGCCGCAAGTTCACTCCATTCAGCCCCAACCATGGTCACCGCAATAACTAACGAGCTGCTCAGATCATGCATCCAGGTAAACCTCAAAGTAGTACAGCGGGAAACATCGTATGCTTCGCTTCGCACGTCGACGTGGATGCATGTATTTACGTATGCGCGCGTGGTTGTGTGTGTGTGTGTGTGTGAGAGAGAGAGAGAGAGAGAGAGAGAGAGAGAGAGAGAGAGAGAGAGAGAGAGAGAGAGAGAGAGAGAGAGAGAGAGAGAGAGAGAGAGAGAGAGAGAGAGAGAGAGAGAGAGAGAGAGAGAGAGAGAGAGAGAGAGAGAGAGAGAGAGATTTACGAAAGGCTTTTCCACCCGTCATTTCAGTTTGGCTCGTCAAGCCATTGTTGAGGGCAGACCGCCTGGGGGCAGATTTACTTTGATGGATCCGACTAAGCTTCTAACATAGTAGTTAAAGTGAGATTGGTGTAAACCTGTGTGCTATTGGGCAGATATGTACATCCTTTTTCCAAGTTGAGATTGAGACGAAAGATGTAGGGCGCCAGCTTAGCCCAGGATTTTTCATGTATGTTAAACTGAGCCTGATCCAAAGTTGCATTACATATGTATTTGCATAATATACTATGAGCTAAGTGGCCATTGCATTGTCTAGTTCGTGAAGCATTTATGCCATTATCTGTAATCTGGCGATACGAGGACCAGAGATATTTGAGCCTATTTTTGGTGAATCTATAAAGGCACAGGGGCAGCTTCATGAGGAGACCAAAGGGACGAATTCAGAGGCAGGCCAGAGATTTCTTTAGGCCAGCCATATGCGTTGCATAGTTACATGAGAGCTTGTGGATCAGTAAGTTCCCTGCACTAGAGGCATATTGCTTGATCACGTGAATGAGCTACAAAGATCTATACACCTTCAACTGTTCGATTACAAAAGGTCTCATTGTACAGATGGAGACTGAAGTCCTCACTTGTAAATTAAGAGATCTTCAATCTTCATCCTTACTCCCTCATTCTTGACAAACTTCATATCAAGTTCTTGCAAGTGTGAAATCCATCCGTTATATCTCGTACTCTCTCTTGAAAATCTTAGAACATGTGGCAAGGGAGCTTCAAAAGTTGGTATTAGAAAAGATACATATATCAAATAAGACATGAGGTGTTTATTTTCATCCACTTAGCACTAAAGTCCATTTCAAAATCTTTGCCTGACTTTATAAGTCTATTTCTTAGGGTTTGAACTTGGTTATGTGATAGACAAGGCATAGATACATATTATGCTGTCTTTGTGCTTGAGTACTGCACTCATTAGCTTGGTTCCTAGGATCAAACTAAGGTAGAAAGGTTGGTCAGAAATAGGGGAATGCTCATTAAAAAATACACACATTTTCCCTTGATAATTTCAAAAGCCTCTTGTTTAGCAAGACGGCCAATAAATGGATTTTGATGACTAGCTGAGTGTAAGACATAGAAATATTTTGAGAGCTTTGATGTTATCTTTATCTTTCTAATTTGAGCTGAGATATGTTGATAACTTGATTGCCTTGAAATTTTGGAAAATAATTAGCTTATAACATCTCTCTCTCTCTCTCTCTCTCTCTCTCTCTTTCTCTCAAGTTGTACTCATAAGACATTCACAAATTACCTCATATAAGAGCATCTCTAATGATGCAATTAGCATGCAAAGAAACAATCGTGCAATATGAAAAATAAGATTCAAGATATCTACAGCTTCTGTATTATCTAGAGAATGTGAAGCAGGTTATGAAGGTTTACAACATCCGGATCATATTTTCAGTAAACGTTTTCTTCCAATCATGAAAATAATAAATATGTATCTATTGGAAAGATTCAACAGATTCTATGAAAAAATAGAATCAAAGAAGTAAGGTCTCAGTAAGATCTCATGACTCCCCAAGATCGAGTCCTTAACTTCGTATGACCAGAGCAGCCAGATAAATAGAGATCCTGACAAGGTTTGAATCCCACCTTTATTGCAGGCACACTGCTAGATCAGGTGATCAAGATTGGGAGTGCCAGACATCCAGAAGTGAAGGAGAGCATTCCTGTATAGAATGGGATTACAAAAGGAGGATAAATACAGTGTCCAGTCAGGATTCTGACCACCGTGGAGATTGGGGATTTGTTGACTGCCAATGCTGGGTGTATTGTGAGGGAGGATCCCCTATGACATGTGTCCAACCAACATTGCACCTGCGTTTCAATGTATCATTAAAGGGGACTACCTTGTGCCCCTCGGATTCTAGTAGTGCCATAATTCATTGTATCAATTAGTGTAGTAGACCTCAGTGATGCCTTGTAAGGTTTCGTCGGCCAACAACTCCTAGTAATTCTACAGTGCCAGCTTTCTTTAACCTTCCAGTAGTACCATTTCCGATTTCATAGGGTAATTTTGTTATCAAGGTATTGTATCAGATTCATCATATTGTAATATTTTGGTCTCTTAGGTCATTCTGGCCTGTAAAAGATGATAATACATAATCTCTCTCCCTCTCTCCCTCTCTCTCTCTCTCTCTCACACACACACACACACACACACACACACACACACACACACACACACAAAAAAAAAAAAAAAAAAAAAAAAGAGTAGTTAAGGACTGATCTCGTTCTACTTTAACTTGTTGAGCATACTATAGGTTCATGTGCTATGTGTTTGATGCAGCTGGATGTAGGATCTGTAGAAAGACTTGATGAGCGGAAAAGGGTTATGCCATTGAAGAAGGTGACACATCTAGTGTTTTCCTTCAAAGGTGCGCTTCTTTATAAAGAATTTCACATGCCATCACTGGACTATTCACGTGCATCATTTCTGTGTTTCTTAAATGAAATTAAATAATGTGATGGATCCTTATGTATGCATTTTTTTTGGGTTGAAATAATCAATTGATAAGCATACTTATGCTACTTAAGAAGCAGAACTATAAACACAGTATGACTGTTGGCACTAAATTTCATTTTCTGTTTATCTGTTAGTTATGTCGTGGTTAAGCTCTTGATCTTATAATTAGCATCCTTCATCTGTCCACGGTTAAATGCCGTATTTGAGTGCGTGGACCTACTGTGATGTGCTTGCACCTCATGGGTAATGTTTCTGGAAGTAGATTGTTTGAATTTAAAGCATGATAAACATAATTTTCACAGTTATGCAAAATATACCAGTTTTCTGTTTTTCTCCTTTCTTTTCTTGCTGTATGGCATTCGTTCATGCATTCACTATTCTTTTTTTTTTTTTTCTCCCCCTGTGTTATTCTTATTCTTCTTCTTCTTCTTTATGGATGCATTCAGAATTTTGCATGGATTCCTCGGAGTAAGTGCTGCTAACTTCAAAGGCCTATTCAAGAAATTTGGGAATTATTCAAGTCCCATTTATATTACTTACTATGTTAACTTCTTGAGTTTGAAGCAAACCCTCAAACTCAATTTATAATACAATGATTCTTAATATTAAAATGTCAATTTAATATACTCTAATCAAGAGATAATAACATGTTATAGTATGTGAACGATCCAAAACACAAAACATTGGGACACAAAGAAGTGTCTCAAAATCTTGTGTAATTCCCATTTTTCCTGAATAGGCCTTTTCAGGAAAATGTATGTTTTGAACCTCTTACAAAATGGTAGACTAAGATTTTGTGGTAATAATTGTTAGGTGATTCTCTCTTGCCAAGTGGCACTGAACCTCTTTCTCTCTCCCTCTATCTCTTTCTCTTCACGTGAAATCACTTTTTGTATCCTTTTCCTCTCTTTACACTCTCTCGCACGCTTTCTACATTTTGTACTCTATACACTGTATGTGAATGCTTTTCCCCTTTGGACATGTGGCCAATGCAAAGGTCACTATGAGGACTTCCCCTCGCCCTCCCCCCCCTCTCTCTCTTTCTCTTTCCTTGAAGCATTGAATCTCGAAGGAGATCTTCTCCAATGCATCATGATGAAATGGCAAGACAATACCCATGAATACTTGGAGCTAGAGGTGGAGGAGAGGAAGCTCATAAAATACTCTCTCTCATAGTCTATCATAAGCTCCCACATAGTTGCTCATACACTCTCTCGACTCTCATCCATCATCCATGCACTTCACCTGAAGACCCACACTCTGCATTCACCCGATGAAGGCTAACCAATGTGAACGAAGGAGGCTATCCTAGAGCAACAGAGGTGCAGGAGGACCAGCTAAGACAAGAAGAATCAGCAAGGCGGTAGTGGTCTGGCTGGAGACAGGTCGGTGCCCATGAATGTAGAAGGCCCCAAGTGTGGAAGGTTCATGTCTCTTTTGGTTCCTCTAGAGCATCTCTACACAACTTCTACCCCGACGAGGTTGGTGGGCCTGGTCTTCAGTCAGAGTCCTCTGTTGTACTTCCTCTCTCGAGTCTGGTTAACCGTGTGTAGTTCCACTTGGACATCATCTGCTGGTAATTGCTTGTGTACAGAGTGACACCCATTGCACTTACCCTCTTCCCTTCTCTTCATCCTCGTGGTATTGTATGACAGAGTAGAGCTAAGCCTGCACTTGCAAAGAACATATTTACAGAAATTGCAACTAAAATTCTAGAAGACAGGAAGACATGCATTAACCTCGAACATCAACTACGTAATCATATATATATATATGCTTAATGAGGAATGATTGAGGGTTCGCCTAGTTACCAAAGATATGTATGTGAAAAATTAAACAGTTATCAGAACACTTTAAGAATGCGAACAGGGATGAGGAGAAAGCGGAGAATCTAGAAGCAACATTGGAGTGGGCAGAAGATATCAGAAAACTTAAGGCTGAAAACAAAGATATGAAGAAAGAGAACAAAAATCTGAAGACAGAAAACTCAAATCTACGGAAGCAAAGGGACGCCTTAAAATTTAAATTTGATGTTTTAAAGTCATTGCTTTCTTCTTCAGACAGAGAGGAAGTTCAACACACCAAGGAGAAGATGAAGGTCAAGATGAGATCAGGAGGAATGGCAAAGAACCTGCACATGAGTGATGCATCCTCTCAGATAGACTTATCTCTAGTGTCATAAACTTTCATAGTGTCAAAAACTTTCATTTTGTTTGGTGTCATAGACTTTGTTATTCTGTACAATAGCATAATACTACATTCTGTTCTGCCACGGGTTTACTTTTTGCAGCAACATATTTTATTTTGTACTTCATTGACACATCTCAGCGTCTCTTACTTCGAATACCTGAGTTATTTATATAAAGAAAGAAGAAAAAAGCAACATTTTCTTTATTCATCTCTCCAAGACAGAGAGACACTAGTGGCGGGAAACCTCTAGAATTAAAATTGTTCTGGGCAAAACCGAAGTTGGGCGCCAAGGAGCCCAAGTGATCGAATTGGACGCCAAGGAGCCCAAGTGATCGAATTGGACGCCAAGGAACCCAAGTGCCGAAGTTTGGCGCCAAGGAGCCGAAGTGCGAAGCCGTTGCCAAGGAGCCCAAGTGTCGAAGTCGGGCGCCAAGGAGCCCAAGTGATGGAATTGGGCGCAAAGGAGACGAAGTTCCGAAGTTGGGTGCCAAGGAGCCGAAGTGCTGAAGCTGGGCACCAAGGAGCCCAAGTGCCGAAGCTGGGTGCCAAGGAGCCCAAGTGCCAAAGCTCGGCAGCAAGGAGCCCAAGTGCCGAAGGTCTGCTGAGTGGTGGATATGCATATAGTATACAGTGTAATCATTTTTTATTATTTATATGACATCAATGTGCATCTCACCATCATCAACTACATAGCATGAGACTTTATCTACTGGATAGTACCCTGAGAGAATGGATATCACAGTATTACTTGTAACTTGTGACTAGAGGAGGCTCCTTTAGAGGATTCACAATGATACAATACAATCCATTGCAGTTAGCTGTGATGGCGGAAAAGGTAGAAGTCATCATTCAAAATTTAAAATTTGTGTTGAATTTTGTGGTGATAACACTTCCAAAGGTAAAAGGAGGATTTCCCCTCCTTATAGGGAGGCCATGGCTACGCCATAGTAGAGCCGTACATGATTGGGGTAGCGACACCTTATGGGTAGCCGGACCAAATAAATTGATGATGCAGCTCCAAATGGAAGGAGGAACGGATGAAGCCCTAGGAACTTCTCAAGTTGTTCTCCACCTTGAGCAAACTTCAAAGGAAGACAACAAGGATAATGGAAGAGAAGAGGAAGAGCTAACTCAACAAGAAGGAGCGAGCATTTGGGCCACACCACCCCCACCATGGGTTCTGGAGAATGTAGAAACCTCAAGACAAGAAGGGGTGCCTTCAGCTCCCAGAAATAGAAATTGGGGGTCTCCATCTCCTAGTACAAGTTGGGAGTCCCCACCTCCTAGTTCTAGTTGGGCACCTGCACCTCCAAATTCTTGTAGACATGGAAGCTGGGCGCCTTCACCTCTTGACACATGGGAGAGGAATTCGCCACCATCTTGGGCACCAGAGAACTGGGCGACTCTAGAGGCTTGGGCTCCATTCTCGGCTCAAGGGCCTCCAAGCTGGGCATGTGAATGGGCAGCTTATCATCCTCCTTGGGCCACCCCTATGGTTGATTGGGCGGCCCAATGGGCATCAGGTGAGCTTCATACAGAATTGGAGTCATCTAAAGGTAAAAGACTTGACATTAAGGAGGAAGTCAAAGAACATAATGATGTAGCAGAAGAATTATCTACGGAAGATCTAAATGACATCATGGATTGGATTGAAGAGACTAATCATGTTTCGTGCTTAACAATAGCAATCAGGAAGGAAGAAGAAGAACCTATGGTGGAGTCTGTAGTACTAGGAGATCTGGCTAAGGACTGCAGGAGAGGTAAAGTTTCAAAAGAGATTGAAGAGAGCCAAACAGAAGAAAAGATAGTAGAGACCATATTTCCGTTGGAAGAGGTCCCAATAGGATGGATGCAGGAGGAGGAGGAGCAGCAACTCTGGAGAAGGAGCAAGAAATCACCATTAACAATAGTCTTGCCTTCACCAAAGAAATGCTCTTCAAGGAAGGAGAAACTCTGGAGCCTCAAGGAAGTCAACTTAGGAGGAGAAGATAATCCTCAAAATCTTCTACTCGCAAGCTGGTTGTGGGACAACCCTCTACTCCTCACAGAGGTAACAATATTCATGAACAATTTTAAAGATGTATTTGCATGGAGCTATAAAGATTTGAGAGGAATACCAAAAGATTTGGGCATGCACACTATCCTTCTTGTGGCAGAGGCTCGACCAATTAGAGGTAAAATGTATAGATTAAATTTAAAATATGCAGACGCATTCAAATAGGAAATCCAGAAAATGGAAGAAGAAGGTATCATAATTCTTGTAGAACATTCGAATGGTTGTCTTCCATGGTCATTGCCCCTAAGAAGCAACCCAATAAAATCAGGGTTTGTGTGGACTTTCAAGCATTAAATAAGGTAACTATCCCTGATGGATTCCCCACACCCTTTTCTCAACAAGTGATTGAAGATGTGGTAGGGCACGTGCTATACAACTTCATTGATGGTTTCAGTGGATATAACCAACTCGAAATCCATCCTGAAGATCAACCAAAAATAGCATCTGTTACTCCTTGGGGAACGTATATTTACACGAAAATGGCTTTCGGTCTTTGGAACGCACCAAACACTTTCAATAGAACAATATATCTTATTTTCAACAAATTGCTTCTAAAATTCTTGAGAATTTTTATGGATGACTTTTCAGCATGTTCTTGGGCAGCATGCATGCATTACTACAATAGAAAATGTACCAGAACATTTAAAGCAATTAGAGCAACTATTCTAGCATTGTAGAGAAACAGGTTTGAAACTTAACTCTAAGAAATTTCACTTTCTGGTGACTCTAGGCACTCTGTTAGGACATGTGGTTTCTTCCCAAGGAATGACTCCTGATTCGGATAAGGTAGTTTCAATTCTCGAGCTCCCGAGGCCAATAAATGCTAAAGAATCCAAGAGCTTCCTGGTGCACACAGGGTATCATCAAATGTTTATACGCATTTATGCAGAGGCAGCACGACCACTCTCACGACTCACTAGCAATAGTTTTCTTTTTCAATCGTTTGAAGAAGAAGAGGCTTCATTCATGTATTTGAAACAAAGGTTGGTATCTGCACCTATACTCATCTTACCAAACTGGTCTACGACATTTCATGTGCATGTAGATGCAAGTTTATACGCACTAGGGGCTGTGCTCACTCAACCAAACGAAGAACACAAACCAAACCAACCAATTCATTATGCCAATAGGCTCCTCTCGAAGGCAGAGAAAAACTACAACACCACAGAAAGGGAAGCATTAGCTATTGTCTTCGCCCTCAAGAAATTTAGACACTCTTTACTAAGCACTACATTTACAGTGATCAAATATTTGTCATTGCGGACCACCTCTCTCGCATCAGACACCCTCCCCAGGCAACTAAAGGAATAGGAGATGACTTCCTAGACAATCAAATATACAAGGTAAATTTAGTGCCTGCATGGTTATGACTTGATTAAGTTCCTATCTAAGGGTCAATTTCGTGTTGGGTCTACTCCATTGGAAAGGTGTGGGTTACTCTTAAAAAGTAAACACTTGATAATGGTAAAGGACACCCTCTATAGGATTGGGCCTAATAGAATGTACATGAAGTGTCTTCAACCACATGAAACGGAAACTGTTCTTCAATTGGCACATGAAGGTAAGTCTAGTGGACATTTTCCTGGACATATCACTACTCTTAGAATACTTCAAAGTGGGCTTTGCTAGCCATATCTGTTCCGAGATGCCACAAAATTTGTGAAGGCATGTGACATTTCTCAAAGATGTGCACCTAAGCTGACCCATCAAAGGAACCAGCCGCTCAACATCTCCATAGCATTGCAACCCTTTGAGCATTGGGGGCTAGACTTTATCGGGCCAATTTATCCGGTTGCATGTCATTCCAATGCTAAATATCTCCTAGTAGCAACCGATTATGCCAGTAGGTGGGCTGAAGTGATAGCAAGTAAAGAGTGTACTGCGGAAATTGTAGCTTCATTTTTATATAGCCACATTTTCTACAGGATGTCCCATTGAGGTGACTACAGACTAAGGGTCCCATTTCATTAATCAGGTATTGACCTTAATTTTTGAGAAGTATCAAATTTTCCATAGGAAACCTTGCGCATACTACCCTAGGGCGAATGGTTAGGCAGAGAGTACAAATAAGATTCACATGCTACTATTAAGGAAAACATGCTTACAATTTCCAAATACATGGGAAAAAGCCTATATAGGAACATTATGAGCCTACAAAACTTCATTCAAGTCCACAACTGGACATAGTCTATTCAAGCCGGTTTATGGTATGCGAGCAGTTGCTCCATTTGAGTTCTTGCATCGCTCCAACCGGGTTGGAACCGATCGGATACATGGTTTTTCTGCAACATTTATATCAAACTTCGTGCGATTAGAACTCTTGGAGGAAAAAAGAAAAATTGGCAATGAGCACCTCGTCATAGTATAAGAAAAGAGGAAGAAAGATCATGATGCGAATCTCTGAAATCTCATATCAAAGAAGGAAGCTAAGTCTTATTGTACCATCCATGCCTCTTTAAAAAGAAGTCCAAGAAAAAAATGATGCCTAGGTGGAATGGACCTTTTCGGGTCATACGAACACTTCCCAAGGGTGCAGTGCAAATCTCCACGCTAAATGGAAGGACATTAACCTTGGTCAACGAATCGAAGCTGAAACTCTATAGAGCAGTAGCCCAGCAAAGCACATACACGACCTTGTATATAATGTACATATTCAAATCTATACCCTTCTATTAGCTGGAAGATAGTAGGATATCAATAAATTAGGGTTTTTGAGTTATTCCACTGCTATCTCCTCTCTCTCCCTTGGGTACCTCACTCCCTCTACCAACTTCCTCTGACGATTACCACTTCTATGTTTTTCCCTTGTCTCTCCCATTATACATAACTACCATTTCCTCCACCCTCACGAGTAACACCATCTCATCAACCCCTTATCTCGGGCATCGGCCTCAATCACCTCCTCATTTTAACTTGGCGACTACTTTCATTGCTCCATCTTCCTGGACACCACCTTCACCTAGGCAACCACCACTCCACCTAGGCGACCACCACCCTAACTTCCCTCATGCACCTAGGCGACCACCGCTCCGCCTAGGCGACCACTACCCTAACTTCCCTCATGCACCTAGGCGACCACTACCTAACTTCCCTCATGCACCTAGGCGACCACCACTCCATCTTTCCCCCCAACTTAGCGACTACCTTCATTACTCCACCTTCTCAGACTCCACCTTCGCTCATCCCTTATTCATCCCTTATGAACCTGAGTGACCTCCACCTTCATCATCCCTCATGCACCTAGGCGAGCACCACTCCACCTAGTCGACCACCACTCCACCTTCCCCTAACTTGGGCGACCACCCCTCATTCATTTCCTCATGCATTTAGACAACCACCACTCCACCTAGGCGACCACCACTCCATCTTTCCCCCCAACTTGGCGACTACCTTCATTACTCCATCTTCCGGGACTCCACCTTCACTCATCCCTTATTCATCTCTTATGAACCTGGGCGACCTCCACCGTCATCATCCCTCATGCATGATGCACCTAGGCGACCACCACTCCGCCTTCCACTAACTTGGGCAACCACCCCTCACTCATTCCCTGATGCATCTAGGCGACCACCACTCCACTTTTCTCCCTAACTTCCCTTATGTGTCTAGGCGACTACCATCTTCACTCATTCCCTCATACACCTAGGCAACCACCACTCCAACTTTCCCCCTAACTTGGGTGACCATCCTCACTCACTCTTGCACCTAAGGTACCTCCACCTTCACTCACTTCTTATGCAAACTGGGCAATCCACACCCTCTCTCACCCTCACGCACCTAGGCAACCACCTACCTAACTTGGGAGACCACCCCAACTCATCCCTCACGCACATAGGCGACCACCAACCTCACTCACCCCTCATGCAAAGACCTACCTTTCCCCCTAAACATGGGCGGCTACCCTCCCTTGATACTTCGGTGATTGCTAGACTTTCCTCCCTTGGTTTCTTGGCAACTACCAATATCCCTTCTCAATTTCCTTGGGCGACCACCACCCGTTCATCCTCACCTCCATCTCTACGTGAAAGACTCTCAACCACTCTATCTTCTAAATATTCTCGAATTGCAACAAAACCCTCCCTTGGATATCTACCTTCATCGACAAATCCTTCACTTAAGTCTCCATTATATCAACTCCTTATCCTAGTTCCTCCCTACATAAGGCTATCAACTCCTCCGACTATCTCTTTCCTCAATATCAATCCCTTCCAACTACATTTCACTTGGCTATCTAACCCCCTATACTTACTCAGTGCTATACCTTGGTAGTCCAATAGACAATAATACTTCCGCAAGCATAAACTTACTTCTTTTTCTTATACCTCCAAGGGCAACTACCTTCAATTTCCAATAATGGACTCTCATGACTAATTTCCAGAATCTTTTCCCCTCACTCCACCTCATCCCCTCTCGACTTCGCCATCGAACTTTCCATTATGTTACATGATTCCCTCCATTCCAACGTCTCCCTCATCCCCTTTCTACTTCGGTATCAATCATCCATTCTCTGGCTAGAGTGGTTCGATAATTCTAGGCGACAACGTGTATGCTTGGCCTCTTCAGTTATCAAACGGGCAACTCCCAAATGGCTTTACCACTATCATTGGCAATGCTCGATGTACACTCAATCGAACACTCAATAGGACCTATG
Organism: Ceratopteris richardii; assembly: GCA_020310875.1. NCBI lineage: Eukaryota > Viridiplantae > Streptophyta > Polypodiopsida > Polypodiales > Pteridaceae > Ceratopteris > Ceratopteris richardii. The sequence continues at coordinate 106,354,609 of CM035443.1, read as the reverse complement.
TTAGGTGGGGCGAAACCTAAGCCAACCACTCAATCTAACACTCAATCGGGCCTACGACAGATGTTAGGTGGGGCGACACCTCAGCAAACACCGAATTACCGAATTTCTTTTATCCTCTATTGTCCACCAATTGCCAACTAACCTGCCTAAATTTGGATTGTTCTTATCCCAAAATCCCCACTTATATACATGTTAACACCAATTCATCACACCCGCATACTGCTTGGAGTTATGCACTAACAGCGACTCATAGTCCTTTGCACACTTTTGGAAATCCACTAGCAAGGCCCACTGCTCACAGAATGTACTTTTGATGCTGTGGCCTGAGCCGAATAACATCAACACCCATCACACACTGTCACACAAGGTGGGAAGATAGCGACAATATCAATCTACGCCGATCAAGCTCCTGACACGTTTCAGCTGCTGCCCTAGCACGACACAGAAGACAGAGAGCAGAGAGACAAGAGGTGGTGGTACTTATTTACATTGATCAAGAAACTGTGGCACTACCTACATCAACGAGAAGTTGTGATACTTTACTACATCAACAAATATATTCAACAACAACATTGACTGCTGAACTCAACTTCTACTAATCATTACTAGATGGCATCTTCTATAAAAGACAGCATCCGAATTAAGGCATACATACATACATACATACATGCATACATGCATACATACATACATACATACATACGTGCATACATACATACATACATACAAACATACGTACGTACATACATACATACATACATACATACATGCATGCATGCATGCATGCATGCATGCATGCATACATACATCCATACATACATACATCCATGCATACATATATATATATATATATATATATATATATATATTATATATATATATATATATATATATATATATATATATATATATATATATATATGTATGCATGGATGTATGTATGTATGGATGTATGTATATATATATATATATATAATATATATATATATATATATATATATATATATATATATATATATATATATATATATATATATATATATATGTATGCATGGATGTATGTATGT
>CM035443.1:106003086-106340586 GCA_020310875.1 Ceratopteris richardii | reverse complement strand
ATGTGCTTACGTACCAAAAAGATTGTAAAAATACCAATCTGTTCAGCACATAATACTAATCCAAGGAGAAATGAAGTAATTCAATTGACATACCATAGTCACAAAGTGGCAAAGGATTATCCCAGACTGTCAGTGCTCATAGAAAAACATACTGTTATAAGGATTTCTGATAAACTTTAAGTATAGTTCAATCCCACATCTTGATATCCAGAGTCATATTAATCATATACCAAACTTGATTCAAAATCAACAATTCAAGCACCACAAGCAGCATATAGAAATAGAGCGCCGATCTCATCAAAATTGAACATTGCAAGGGAACAAAGGCAGTGAACTTGTAATCTTCAATTGGAAGAAGAAGTGAGTGTGGACATTTTACTGGCAGCAGATGCAAAGCCTAGGTGCAGCACCCATGGCTCCAGAAATCTACATGAGGGAAGTTTGAAGCTTGGACTCTGGAAAAAGGCAGTCATAACCTGTGGACTCAGTCAATGTTCAGTCTTTTGCTCTCTTATTGTATAATTTCGTTGCTGAAAGTACAAAACAATGTATTATTATATATTTTCCCACAGAATGATCCTTTCATTAGTTAATAAAAAATGCCAGAAAGGCTACGATCCCAACCGGGAATCATGAAATGTATACAAGGGCAACAAAACTCCCCACACACCCACCCAACATCGCTACATATCTAGCTTCTAGAGAAGGAAATGTTGTTGTTTTGGGGGGGGGGGGGGGGGGGGGGGGGGGGGGGGGGGGGGGGGGGTGGGACACAGCCAAGCAGGTGGCCGGTAGCTCCAACGGATAATGTCACCGTGAACGGTAAAGAAGGTGCCTTTCTCCCAGAGCTGAAGAAAGGCATGTCGCCAACGAGTCGTGCCATCAAAGTCTCTGTGAAGAGGGTCCAACTGCCTCTGCAGAGTGTGTATAAGCTCCAGCCAGAAGTCCCGAACAGTCTGGATTGGAGTAATCGTATGCCGTTCGAAGAAACGCCAGCATCTAGCCCTCCACATAAACCACATGGCAAGGCTGCTGATCAACTCCCAGTAGGGCTCGTCCACACTGCTCCAAGGGGAAATGCTAATAACCTCAGTGGTGCTAACCTGCCCATCTTGGATCAAAATAATCGTATTGCCAGCCTCATGCTCGTAACTGAGGGCCGGGCCTGTAAGAGAGCCCCAACCAACCGCACCCCAACCAAAAAAGATTGTAAAAATACCAATTCGTTCAGCACATAATACTAATCCAAGGAGAAATGAAGTAATTCAATCGACATACCATAGTCGCAAACTGGCAAAGGATTATCCCAGACTGTCAGTGCTCATAGAAAAACATACTGTTATAAGGATTTCTGATAAACTTTAAGAATATTTCAATATCCAGAGTTATATTAATCATATACCAAACTCGATCCAAAATCAACAATACAAGCACCACAAGCAGCATATAAAAATAGAGCACCGATCTCATCAAAAGTGAACATTGCAAGGGAACAAAGGCAGTGAACTTGTAATCTTCCATTGGAAGAAGGTGAGCGTGGACATTTTACTGGCAGGAGATGCAAAGCCCAGGTACAGCACCCATGGCTCCAGAAATCTACCGAGGGAAGTTTGAAGCTTGGACTCTGGAAGAAGGCAGTCATAACCTGTGGACTCAGTCAATGTTCAGTCTTTTGGTCTCTTACTGTATAATTTTGTTACTGAAAGTAGGAAAACAATGTATTATTATATATTTTCCCACAAAATGATCCTTTCATTAGTTAATAAAAAACGGCATCGCGACATATCTAGCTCCTAGAGAAGGAAATGTTTTTTTTTTTTTTTGTTTTTTTGTTTTTTGTTTTTTGTTTTTGTTTTTTTTTTTTTGGGGGGGGGGGGGAGGACAGCCAAGCAGGTGGCCGGTAGCTCCAACGGATAGTGTCACCGTGAACGGTAAAGAAGGTGGCTTTCTCCCAGAGCTGAGGAACAACATGTCACCAATGAGTCGTGCCATCAAAGTCTCCCTGCAGACGGTCCAACTGCCTTTGTAGAGTGTGGATAAGCTCCAGCCAGAAGTCCCGAACAGTCTAGGTTGGAGGAATCTTACGCCGTTCGAAAAAGCGCCAGCATCTAGCCCTCCACATAAACCACATGGCAAGGCTGCTGATCAACTCTAGTAGGGGTTGTCCACACTCCTCCAAGAGGAAATGCTAACAACCTCAGTGGTGCTAACCCGCCCATCTTGGATTAAAATAATCGTATCGCCAGCCTCATGCTTGTAACTAAGGGCCAGGCCAGTAAGAGAGCCCCAACCAACCGCACCCCAAGTGATGGTCCTTCCCCTCCCTACTGTAGGTGATTCCCTACTTCATTGGCCTCCTCCTCCTCTTGGGCAAGGGCGACTCCTACTCATTGGCCTCCTCTTCTTGGGCGACTCCCTCTTCCACCTCTCCTCCTCTTCTGGGGCGACCTCCTCTTCCAAGCGTGGGCGACTCCTCTTCCACTTCTTCTTGAGCAACCGTTTCTTTCCCTTAAGCTGGGTGACCTCGTCTTTCCTCAATCTTCTCCACCAACTTTCATCTGGGCGACTCCGACTCCCCTCTTTCCATCTGGACGACTTCCTCTTCCATCAAGCTTCTCCATCGAACATCTTCATCAAGCTCCTCTCCATCTGAGCCGCCTCCTCCCATCTGAGAACTCTCGTTATTTTCCTCTTGAAGTAGTTCCCAAGATGGTCCATGACCCACAGAGCTAGCAAGGAGAAACAATTAAGCCCTAAGAAGACACCAATCAAAAGCTATCACAGAAGAAGGCTAGGCCCTTATCTGACACCTGTGAGAAGTCTATCCGCCTCAAATCTAGCTTCTGGATTAGAGAACAAGGGGAAGACTCAAAAGTCTTTACCCAAATAACTTTTCCTCACATCACTATGGCCGAAGAACTTTCTGCTCTCCTGTCAAGGATAAATATTAGATTTTCTTCATTCCATGGTAGTGCTAATGAAGATCCTGAAGATCATGTATGAAGATTTCTTTCAATTTGTAAGAGCAGGGGCTTACAACAACGACAAGACGTCTTCCTTGCTCTCTTCCCATCAACGCTTGAAGGATTTGCCGACAAATGGTTCAGCCAGTACGCAGAGAACCATTTTCAAACATGGGAAGCATTGAGGACCGAATTTACGGAAGCATTCTGGCGAGGTAACTCCACAGAAAGAACATTAGATGAACTTGAAAATCTAATTTTGGATGTGGGAGAATCATTTTCAGAACGTATGACGAGCAAGATCACTGGTGGCAAGATTACCGGAACCACCCGGGGATTTCCTTATCAAGAAATGGATGGAGAAAGCCTTGCCAAAATCCACACAACAGAAGCTCAGAGAGCTTTTGTGGCCGGATGCCACCTTAAGAGGATTCAAAACAACTTGCCACAAGGATTGAGGCTGCACGGGTTCATTTTGGAATGCAGCCAGGTAAGACTTTCCCCTAAGATGAAGATGTTGTGACAGCCTTGAGAAAGGAACTAGAAGCCTTAAAGCTTCAAAGAAATCGAGAAGAAGACAAAGATACCTTGGAAGGTCTCGCTCAGATACGACAAGAGCTTGAAGAACTGAAAGCACTAAGGGAGGTAAGAACTGGTCTATGGTGTCTCTGACCACTCAAGGACACACAGCACAAGAGTGTCCAAGGAGGCCAACATGCCAATTTTGTGGAAAGGGTGGCCATGAGGCCAAGGATTGTTAGTTTTTGAAGGGTCTTGGAAACTAGAATATGATACCAGGACAACCACAATGGGTAGGTGTGGCTCAATCCTCTTTGTTAGGGCAACCACCCATACCGTCCACAAGAACACCTTTTGTGAAAACTTTTTACACCAGTCAAGGACACCAACAGCAAAAAGGTAGACCTTGTCAGAACCGACCTAGGCCTATAATGTGTTACTGATGTGGGGAGTATGGACACTTCCAAAGTAAGTGTTCCCTCCCCGAAGATGCCCCACCATGCAAAAATTGTGTTGACACGAGGGATCATTACACAAAGGACCTCTCGAAGTCAATGCCATCCACAAGCACACAAGGAAACTCTTGCCTCCTACATATGATCACAGTAACGAATGATGAGGGCAACGTAGACTCTCCAAGTGCCCGAGTAGTCAAGCTTGAGGAACTTCCCAGAGTAATGACTAGGACACAAAAGCAAAAGGTAGCCTTGAAAGATGCTGCCAAGGAAACAAGAGATCTAGCTTGTTCAACTAAGGACAAGGGGAAAAAGACCGTAGAGCATGAACCTTCTCAGGAAACCAAACACATCTAAGACAAGGAGAAAATCTCACCAAAAAGAAAAAGAAGAAATGAAGATACTCTCGAACACGTTATCGAAAAGGCCTATGCAGTATCTAAGGAGGACTCGAGGCACTTTCATAATGGAGCTACTTCAACGAACAACCAAGAAGGCTTTCTCACTGCAGTTCAGGTCTTGCAAAACACTTGCGAACAGGTATCTCTATATAACTTGTTAGCTATGAGTCCTGGATTCAGAGGAGAAGTAATGGCTTCCATAAATGGGTTAGACCCTGGCACCATATTAAGTGGCGGGCAAAGCTTCACTTCTCTAATTTCTCAACAAATACCAACGCCCTCAACTTATAGCTCGGAACTATCCATGATGGCATCTCTTACCGATTACAAGAGTCCGAAATTAACTGTAAGTATCAAGGGAACTCCCTTGGTAGGAGTCATAGTTGATGGGGGATCCGGCATTAATCCTATGCGTGAATACACAATGAAGTTGCTAAACTTAAAACCAACTAAAGCTGCTCATTTTTTAGTATCATCGGCGGATCAAAGCAAGGTAAGCCCACTAGGCATAGTGGAGAAGGTCGAAGTCCTCATTCAAAAGTTAAAATTTGCGTTGGATTTTGTGGTAATAACACTCCCAAAGGTAAAAGGAGGATTTCCCCTTTTGATAGGAAGGCCATGGCCACGCCATAGTAAAGCGGTACATGATTGGGGTAGTGACACCTTGTGGGTGGCTGGATGGGATAACGTGGAGAGGCAGCTTCAAATGGAAGGAGGAACGGATAAAGCCCTAGGTACTTCTTAAGTTGTTCTCCATCCAGAGCAAACTACAAAGGAAAACAAAAATGATAACAATAGAGAAGAAGAAGAGCAAGTCGAATAAGACGGAACCAAAATTTGGGCCACGCTTCCTCCACCATGGGTCTTCGAGAATATAGAAACATTAGGATAAGAGAGGGCGCCTTCACCTCCCTGGGCATCTCCACCTCTTAATTCAAGTTGGGTGCCTTCACCTCCCTGGGCGTCTGCACCACCTAGTTCAAGTTGGGTGCACTCACCTCCCAAACGAAGAGATTAGGCGTCTCCACCTCCTAGTCCGAGTTGGGCGCCTTCGCCTCCACGTAGCTGGGCGCCTCCGCCTCCAAGTAGCTGGGCGACTCTAGAGGCCTTGGCTCCATTCTCGGCTCAAAGACCTCCACACTGGGCACCTAAATGGGCAGTTTATCCTCCACCATGGGTTACCCCTACCATTGGTTCGATGGCCCAATGGGCATCTGGTAAGCCTCGTACAGAGTCATCTAAAGAGAAATCACTTGACATTAAGGAGGAAGTCGATATAGGAGAAGAATTATCCAGGGAAGATCTAGATGACATCATGGACTGGATTGAGGAGACTAACAGTGTTTCGTGCTTTACAATAGCAATCAGGAATAAAGAAGAAGAAGAACCGAATGTGGAGTCTGTAGTACTAGGTGAGTTGGCTAAAGACTCCAGAAGGGGCAAAGTCTCCAAAAGGATTGAAGGCAGCCGAACAGAAGAACTAACAGAACTAGCAGAAAATGTATTCCCATTGGTAGAAGTCCTAGTGGGATGGACGAAGGAGAAGACACAGGAAATCAATATTAATGATAGTCCAGCCTTCACCAAGGAAATGTTGTTTAAGGACGAGAAAGGGGCAACTATGGAGCCAGTCAAAGAAGTCAACTTAGGAGGAGAAGATAATCCACAAAATCTTCTATTGACAAGCTGGTTGTGGGACCGCCCCTGCTCCTCAGAGAGGTAATAACATTCATGAATAATTTTAAAGACGTGTTTGCATGGAATTATAAAGATTTGACAGCTAAATCCAAGATATGGAGATGTAGTCAAGAAGGAAATCCAGAAAATGGAGGAAGCTGGTATCATAGTTCCTGTAGAACATTCAGAATGGTTGTCTTCCATGGTTATCACTCCTAAGAAGCAACCCAATAAAATCAGGGTTTTTGTGGATTTCCGAGCATTAAATAAGGTAACCATCTCTGATGGATTTCCCACACCCTTTTTTGAACAAGTGATGGAAGATGTGGCAGGACATGTGCTACACAGTTTCATGGATGGTTTCAGTGGATACAACCAACCAGAAATCCATCCTTAAGATCAACCAAAAGCAACCTTTGTAACCCCTTGGAGAACTTATATTTACACCAAAATGGCTTTCAGCCTTAGGAAATGCACGAACCAATTTCAATAGGACAGTATATCTTATATTCAACAAGTTGCTCCTAAAATTCTTAAGAATTTTTATGGATGACTTCTTAGTATTCTATGTGGCAGTATGCACCATTGCAGTAGACAATGTACCAGAACATTTGAAGCAATTAGAGTAAGTATTCCAGCATTGCACAGAGACATGTTTGAAACTTAACCCTAACAAATGTTACTTTCTGGTAACCCAAGGCACATTGTTAGGATAGGTTGTCTCTGCCAAAGGGATGACTCCATATCTAGACAAGGTAGTATCAATTCTCAAGCCTCCAAGACCAATCAATGCTAAGGAGGTCTAGAACTTCTTGGGGCACACTAAATATCACCAAAACTTCATACGCATGTATGCAGAAGCAGCACGACCACTTTCATGACTCACTAGTAAAAGTTTTCCCTTCCAATGGTTTGAAGAAGAAGAGTCTGCATTCAATTATTTGAAACAAAGGTTGGCATCTGCACCTATACTTATCTCACCAGATTGGTCTAAGACATTTCATGTGCATGTAGACGCAAGTTTATATGCAGTAGGAGCTGTACTGACTCAACCAAGCGAAACACACAAACTAGACCAACCCATTCATTATGCGAGTAGTCTCCTCTCAAAAGCCGAGAAGAACTATAGCACTACTGAAAGGGAGGCATTAGCTATTGTATTTGCCCTCAAAAAGTTTAGGCATTATCTACTGGGCACTACATTCACAGTGATTACTGATCGCCAAGCCTTAAAATATTTGTTGAATAAACCACAAGTCGTAGGAAGAGTATGGAGATGGTTGCTTCTCTTCCAAGAATTCGATTTTGAAATTGTACAGAGAAGCGGTAGACAACATGTCATTGCAGACCACCTTTCTCGCATCAGACACCCAACCGAAGCAACTAAGAGAGTAGAAGATGATTTCCAGACAATCGAATATACAAGGTAAATCTAGCATCCATATGGTATGATGATTTGATTTTGCTCCTAGGAAATGGTCAATTTCGTGCAGGGTCTACTCCATTGGAAAAGCGTAGACTCCTCTTAAAGAGTAAGAATTTCATAATGGTAAAAGACACCCTCTATAGGGTTGGCCTTGATGGGATGTACAAAAATTGCCTTCAACCACATGAAATAGAGACTGTTCTTCAATTGGCACATCATGGTAAGTCTAGTGGTCATTTTCCTGTGCATATCACTGCACATAGAAGACTCCAAAGTGGCCTATGTTGGCCATACCTTTTCCACGATGCCACCAAGTTTGCAAAGGCATGTGATATTTGTCAACGATATGCACCTAAACCAACCCAACAAAGGAATCAACCGCTTAATATCTCCATAGCTTCGCAACCCTTTGAGCATTGGGGAATAGACTTTGTCGGCTCAATTTTTCCCGTAGCACGAGATTCAGGTGCAAAATATCTTCTAGTGGCGACGGATTATGCTACTAAGTGGGCTGAAGTAATAGCAAGTAAGAAATTTACTGCGGAAAGAGTAGCTTCATTTTTGTATGATCACATTTTTTGCAGATTTGGATGTCCAATAGAGGTAACAACAGACCAAGGATCCCATTTCATTAACAAGGTACTAACTTTAATCTTTGAAAGTATCAAATATTCCATAAGAAGTCATGCGCATACTATCCAAAGGCAAATGGTCAGGCAGAGAGCATGAATAAGGTTCTCATGCTCCTATTGAGGAAAACATGCTTAGAGTTTCCAAATACATGGGGACAGGCATATCTTGGAACATTGTGGGCCTACATAACTTCATTCAAGGCAACAACAGGACGTACTCCATTCGACCTAGTCTATGGAATGCAAGCAATTGCTCCATTTGAATTCTTGCATGGCTCCAACCGCGTTGGAACCAATCGGATTCCTAGGATTACCGCAACACTCATGGCAAACTTTGTGAGGCTACAACTTCTGGAAGAAAAGAGAAAAATCGGCAATGAGCATCTTGTCACAGTACAGGAAAAGAGAAAGCAAAATCATGATGCCAACCTCTGGAACTTCAAGATCAAGGAAGGGAGCTTAGTTTTGTTGTACCACCCACGACTCTTTGAAAAGAAATCCAAGAAGAAATTGATGCCAAGGTGGAACGAACCTTTCAGGGTCATACGAACACTTCCAAAAGGTGCAGTACAAATCTCCACACTGACTGCCACGACATTGCCCTTGGTCAACGAATCGAAGTTAAAAACCCATGTGGAGTGATAGGAGAACAAGAACATGACCTTGTACATAATGTACATAATGAGCTTATCACTTCCCCTATTAGCTTATGTCCTTTCCTTATTAGCTAGTGGAATGATATAGATTCGGTTTTCTTTCAGTTATTCATTCATATCTTTCTCCTTTTGCCCTCTCTTTGTACCCACTCCCATCGCTACCAACTTCCTTCCTCTACCAACTTCTTCTAACTATTATCACATAGGCATTTTTCCCTCCCTTCTTCTCACTATGCAACTTCTCTATGCATTGACTGACGACCACCTCATACTTCATTCTAGGCAAGCACCCACCTAATACTTCATTCTAGGCAAGCACCTTCATGTGACTTAAAGGCCTCATGGGCGACCAATCATTCTTCTTTACCACTCTACCTCCCGATACCTCTTGTGCACTCAACTATTTCTTCACCCTTCAATTCAAACCTAAGATCCACTTCTTCACTTTCCAACTCCAAATGGGTGATTACCTCTTCACATCCAACATGGCAACCACCATTCCTTAATTTCATGAGTGAACCCTTTCCATCCTTCTCCACCATCACTTTCCTCCCTTAGAATCAACCTGGGCAACCACCTCCTCATCATCCTTATCACCTCCAGTTTGTTGAGAATTCACTCAAAGACCACCTCTTCACCGTCCCCAACTCTACCTTGGCAACACTTATTCTACTTACCCCTTGGACGGCCTTCTCACCATCCCAAACTCTTCCATGACGACTATCTTCTTCCCACTTACCCCTTGGGCGACCTCCTCACCATCCCCAACTCTACCTAGGTGACCACCTTCTACCTTCCAACCCTAGGCCTTAGGCGATTAACCTCCTTCTATCTCTCCAACCTCTTGGGCGACCACCCCTCTCCAATACATCATCTTGGGTTAGGGGCGATCCTCTAGCCTCAGGGACAACTACATTCCCAACTTACCACAAATGGAGTTAGTTACCACTACAAGAGATTCAACCCTTTGTGCAGGCGGCCACCTCCTCCCGGCATCTCCAACTTAACATAACATAGGTGACCACCTTTGCATCTTTTGGCATCTCCAACCCCAACGTGGGCGACCACCTTCTTTGGTACCTTCTCAACTCATACGACCACCCTTGCCTCATTTGGCACCTCCAACGGGCATCCACTTGGGTACCATCTATCATCCCTTCTCCCTTGACCCATGGTACGCACTTTTCCTAATTAGGCTTTGTTCTTCTTCTATTCCCTTTGTACCACCTCTTACCAGACTTCCCCATTTCCCACCTTCTCACAAGGTGACCTCCCAACTTCACTCTACCCTCACCTAGGGTGACCACCCATAATTCCCACCCAACTTCACTTTCTACCTTCACCTAGGGTGACCACTCATAATTCTCACCCAACTTCACTCTCTACCCTCACCTAGGGCGACCACCGATAATTCCCACCCAACTTCACTCTCCACCCTCACCTACGGGACCACCCATAATTCCCACCCAACTTCACTCTACCCTTCTCCACCTCTATTCTAGGTGACCACCCAACTTCACTCTCTACCCTCACCTAGGGCGACCACCCATAATTCCCACCCAACTTCACTCTATCCTCCTCCACCTCTATTCTAGGCGACCACCCAACTTCACTCTCTACCCTCACCTAGGGTGACCACCCATAATTTCCCCCACTTCACTCTACCCGCCTCCACCTCTAATCTAGGCGACCACCCAACTTCACTCCCTACCCTCAGGTAGGGTGACCACCCCTAAAACACTCATAATTTGGCGACCTCCAATAATTCTCCCTTCGAGGTGATCCCTCTCTAATGTGTATTCATCATAAGCCGGCTCCTACGAATGGGGCGACCACCCATGGACAACCCCCATGTTCTTATTCACCCGGGCATCGCCGAAAAATTGGGTGGCAACTCTCATGTATATTTACCCATCACACTCCTACCAATTGGCGACTATCTGCATGTTCCTCTCCACCTGGGCGATGGCTCTCGGCGTCCATAATTATCATCACTTTACATAATTAGGCAAGTAATTGTGATTAGCATCGATCAACCACAATAAGCTCGTATGCTATTTATAGCAAGCCAATTGTAGATTTCTCCTCATCTTTGTCTTTATAAACTCTAATTCCCTCTGCATAGGATCAATCAATTGCGTGAGCCTCGCCTTGCATCGCTCCCCGTACATCTCCTGTTTTGTATATCAGCTGTCGACCATATCTGGTGGCTGTGATCCTCATCCATATTCGGTGGCTCTGATCCTCATCCATATTCGTTGGCTCTGATCCTCATCCATATTCGTTGGCTCTGATCCTCATCCATATTCGGTGGCTCTTACCAACCCTTTTGACGAACGATTCTCGATGTTCTGCTCCTATTCTGAATATCATATGGCTCTCACCAACCCCTTCTGACGACCAATTCTCGATGTCCCGAGAGTCAATTGTCGACCATATCTGGTGGCCCATGCCGGTTACTCCTCCTCTATCTGAAGATCTGAATATCTGTTGACAACCATATTCGGTGGTGAGGGAGTGGCCCTCACCGACTCCTCTCCTTACTTGGTTGCTTCCAACTAGAGAGAACTGAAACCTTGCTCATCCTCGACTATTACTCAAAGATGGCATCTTCTGTGGAGGATGTGGAAGACACAGCTTTTGAGTTTAAATCAGATACAGAGAGAGGATCACTGCAATCCTCTTCTAATGGAGACTCCAGCGGCTCATTATATGTTCTCTCAGGAGAATTCTTCAGAGTCCGAGTCTCTTGAGGAAGAAACTCAGGAGGATGAGGGTACATCTACAAGAGCGATCGAAACACCTCCAACAACAACGAATGTAATTAATGTGGTAACAACGAATGTAACCAATGTGGCAATAACAACGGAGGTCATCATCTCTATCCCAAGGGAGCTCTCCTCGAAATTGGATCTGAGCATTTCAGGTAAGCTACAAAATTCATTCACTCTAGAAGAATTGGGCACAATGGGCCTTCTCAAGATAGCAAAAGCAACTCTTCCTTCCCTCAGTGACCCACAAACTTGTGGTACAGAGATCTAAACCTCTTTAAATCGTTTCCATCTCTTTATGGGGGGAGGGTCACTAAGGAGAAGCTGTCCATTATGTTAGGCAGCCAATATTTCAGAAACGAAGAAGGAAGGAAATTATGCTGAACTACCAGTCACGGATATCCTACGGATATCCTACAGACATGTGCAACTAACTTTTCAGTTGTAAATTGTAGTCAGATCAAGATGTAGAGGCTGATCTTATTCAAGGCTTTCTTTCTACTTAAAGATAATTTTACATTAGATATAAAAATCTGTGAGCCCCTCTTCTACTTCGTGCATGCAAAGCCATATCCCTATCATAAAACCCTCCTTCATATGTTAGCAGAAAGAAAGAAGAGATACGTGCAGCAGGTAGCAAAGAAAGCTCTTACTTTCAAAGTTATGGGAGGTCATATTATGCTATACATCTGCAGGTACTTCTCATCACTACATACAAAGGATGTGTCCCGCCCGGCATCCTCCAAATAGCCTCGTAAAGCTCACCCTCAGAAGAAACGGAGAGCTAAAATTCAACAAGATTCAAGGGAGGCACTCGATTCTCTCCCCATCGATCAGCAAGGGTATGCCTGAACTACCAAAAAGGCACGCACATCATCAAATACTCCATTCCCATCCATTCGCCTCGTTCCCAAAGCCTCTAGGAAAGCATCTCTAGCCATTTCATCTCCCCAACCTTCACGCCACACATCAACCCCACCTACTAGTAAACCTCATTCCACTTCAACCCACACCCCAACCACTCACATAACCATCGATCCACCTATCGATCCCATCCACTTACAATTTCAAGCCTTATCTACACATCCAACATCTCCTCAAAACACACGTGAACCACCTCACTCCCCATCACCACATGCACCACCACACTCCCCATCGCTAGAGGCATCACCACACCCCCCATCGCCGCCACAACCACCCCCGACATCTACCCCTCCAAGTGACACATCCGTCCTTCCCACTCACATTGAGCCCACCATTCAACAACCACCATTTAAAATCATACCCCTACCCCCTCCATTGAGATTCTCTCCTAGTAGGCGCAACCCAGCTACAAAATGCCTCTCGATCCCATACTTGACGCTTGCCAGCCTACCATTTCAAAGATATATAGAGGCATCAACCTAGAACACCTCTTGGGACAAGGCACCTCAAGTATTCCAGAATTACAAAAGCTCTCTGCAAATGAAAAGTACAAGCTGAATATCTGGCCATTAGTTCTTGACCACTTACAGAATATGGCATAGATGGATGTTGCCAAGAATAGGTTTTCAGAAATTGTTGATAAAATTTTTGAAGACAGGCAGACTTGTATCAATTTGGAACATCGACTACTCACTCATATTTGTATGCTTAATGAGGAATGTCTCATGGTCTGCCTAGTCACCAAAGAAATGTACATGCAGGTAAAAGAATTATCTGAGCACTTCAAGGACGCGAACAGGGCTGAGGAAAAATCGAAGAATCTAGAAGCATTTTTGGAAGATGCAGAAGAAAAGATAAAAAAACTGAAGGCTGAAAATAAAGATCTTAAGAAAGAAAACAAGAAGCTACAGGGAGAGAATTCAAGCTTACGAAAGGAGCGAGACACCTTAAAATCAAAGTTTAATATTTTAAAGTCTCTTCTTTCTTCTTCATACACAGAGGAAGTCCCACAGACTCAAACAACAAATGAAGATCAAGAAGAGCATCCAGATAAGAACCGAAGGCCTGGAAAAGATCCTGCATGTGATTTGCAGACTTGTCAGCTCATTTTAGCTAGTGTCATAGATTTTATTACTGCACAGTGTCCTAGTATTTCATTTTGTACTAGTGTATAGTATTTCATTTCGTAAATAAATTTTGTACTTCATGGCACATCTCCATTTCCTTATTTTGATGTAATCACTCCATTTTGTTCTCTTGCTATATCAACTGAGTATTTTATTTTCCCTTTCTCTTTGTAGATCAATTTCTTGATCTATATGCTCGATGTGGTGTGTCCTCTTAAGTGCAATATGCACTGTGGGTTGCAATTTGAAGACTCAATGGGGAAGGAAGAATAGCATATACAATGACAGAGTGAAATAAGAGAAAGAAGCTGAAATTATGAGTACAACAGCTCAAAAGAGGATTATACAAACTTCGTGCAATCAGTAGGAGACATAAGCATACGCCTTCATTCTAAGTGCTGGACTTCGGTTCCCTAAACATACATGCTCAAAATCTAGATTTCCAACTAGCTGCTCAAGAGAAGATTGGCCAATCACTGCTTGCCCACTACTCACTCAGAGTGCCAAGCTAGCCGATTCCAAATCTACCAAGTGGAGCACTAGTGGTAAGCTAAGAGCTCTATACACACAAAGAGAAGGCAAAGCTCCAGGAGTGCATTCCTTCCTCGAGTCTCTCTCCGAGCTTCCTTGAGCTTGTTTGGTTGAAGGAGAGGTCTACTTATATAGTTTTCCTGGAAGTGAAGGATAGCAAAAGGGGGAAAAAATTAGTTTCTTCTTTGGAAGGCTCTCTGACAGTTTTAGTACTCTGGAAGATTTTTTGGTCCACTTTTCGTGCGCCGTCACTATCTTCCAAATCTTGGTATTCGGCGCGTCCGCCGTCCATGAGTTCTCGACGTGTAAGTGGCAGAAAATTTAGACTATATGGAGATCTGGAAAATTTAGTCTCTTTTTTCAAGTGAAAAAGTAGACTAACTTCATAAAAAATGGTGAACTTTTGAGTAAGTCGACTAACTTGTAAAATGAACACTCATGGTTCGGGGCATATAGAGTCATGAACCCATATTTCATGCCCCCATGTTGCAATATCAACCAAATGGCCATGCCCGAGATGATCTCCCCTCTATCCAAGATCGAAAACTCGAAGGACTTCCCAATAGAAATACGTAGACCACCCTGGGAGCCATTGGGTCCGAATGCAGCGGACAAAAAGATCTCTCCATATCTCGGCAAAAACTGTCTACAATGTCACTTATGGCTCAAGGAAAGATGATATTCCTCGAGCATCAGAACATCAATGGACCCCCCAACCAAACACTGATGGAGCTCCGGTGCACGGGTGAGCTCTATAGCACAAAAACTATGGCCCACCCAGTCCTTGAACATTTCATGAAAGAACCCTCATAGAGACAAGGCAAACCAATATCCTCTTGCAGTAGTAAAGCGGGCCACCTTCGAGGCTGGTTTGGATGGGGAGTAATCCGAGTCCAAACATCCTCGATAGGTAGCCAACTGTTCCGGTAAAACCCTGCACAGATTTAGCCAAGTGAATTCATGTTTGCTGGAATTATCCTCCACAGGAAACGAAGGTTCGAGGAATGGGGGTTACCAGAATAACATCTAGTGCGTTTCTATTCCCTAAGCAGACAGAATACACAGACTATACTAAAAGAAATATCAGATTACACAGTGTTCGTAACAAGGAACAAGGAGATTAGAAATAGAAAGATATTCTTTCATTACAGAGTAGAATTACAAAAAGATTAACGAAGAAAGTTACAATATCTGCTCAGTACAGACTACAATTGTGAGCAAATCTAAGTTCGGTCTCTCGGTGTCTATCTCTCTTCTTTCAATATCTGTAGTAATATATATCTCACCTTTCTAAAACTACCCTTTTAATCTTCTAGAATTCGTTACAAGAGTGAACACACTACCTGGCAGTTAACCTTCCGGGGAAAATCTAAGGACACTATATTACAAAATACAATATTCAGATAATTACAATAATTGGGGTACCACACCGGCTGTGGCCTAACACTGGCATGCACGCTAGAACTGAACCCACTGATCTACAAATCTTCTGTATCAGAAGGCGGATTTTGAATTCAACTTAGGTCATACAAGAATCCATAAAAAATTTCCCTAATCAGCTCTCCTTCTGACTGTAAAACTTCTTGAAAATAATCCTCATTTGGATTAACCGCTAGTTGCGCTTTCCAGTCTGCGGCTTCAATCTTTGCTTCTGAAAATTCATTTGTCATACGTTCCAGAAAATCTCGGGTCGTATCATCCTCTTCTTCAGTTTAATTCTGTAACTCTTGAATCTCTGTAGTCTTCTGCACTAATTCAGCTGCGATGTATTCATGGTCAACCACCCTACTCACTTCAGAACCAATGCAAAATTCCAAAAAGGTGGTGTTCACGGACTGCATCCAATTAATCGTTACACTGCTGGATGAAGGAGTTGTCATCGCCAAATGTTTGCTGGAATTATGCTTCACAACAAATGAAGGTTCGGGGAATGAGGGTTACTGGAATAACATCCAGTGCATTTCTATTCCCTAAGTAGATAGAATACACAAACTATACTGAAAGAAATATCAGATTACACAGAGTTCATAACAAGGAACTAGGAGATTAGAAACGAAAAGATAGTCTTTCATTACAGAGTAGAATTACAGCAAGATTAACGGAGAAAGTTATAATCAATATGTGTCAAGACTGCAACTATGAGCAAATCTAAGTTCGGTCTCTCAGCGTCTATCCCGCTCTTCTTCTGATGTCTGTCAAAATATGTATCTAAGCTTCTTAAAACTACCCTTTTAATCTTCCTGAACTTGTTATAAGATTTAATGCTGCTTGGCTGTTTAACTTCGGGGGAAAATCTAATTACAATAATTGGGGTACCACATCGGCGGAAGCCTAACAACTCACCTAATGCCCATGTCTTCTCCTGGGCAAGCTCCTCCTCATGTATATACATTTAACAGGGTGTAGTCCGAGTATGTGCAATCACATACAGAATAAGCAGACTCTCCTCAATACTAGGAATGAAGAGAAATTGAGCTGTATCCCAAGCCCGGATGAATAGGTTGGTGAGATCGAGCTCCCCAAGGTTGTGGGAAAACTCAATGACCTGATCACGAAGAAAGTGCAATGCCTTCTCAAGGGACCAGCTAGGTTGCGAGGCCCCGCATAGAGGAAACGAGAAAGCAACTCAAGACTCCAAGGAGATTCGACTGCGAGATGTGAGAGCCGCAACATGGACCCAAAATAGGTGAAGTGATCAAGTCCTCTTCTCGACCAAAGAACCTCGAGAACTCGTAACCAAAGCTCTCCCCTTGCAAATGGTAATCAAAACTCACCAGTCCCAATGGAATAGCCATTAGAGGCTAAGTACCTAGCAAGATAAGGGGAACGAGGGAGATTGATCCTCATGGACCGCCGACTAACCAAAAAATCACTCTCAAATGACCGTCGAGGGCGATGAGAAGTACCCGACTGTTGAAGAGGCCGGGGAGAGGTGGAAGGCCCAGAAGAGGACACCGATAGTATGGGGACTGAGGCCGATGGCCAAGGAGAGGACACCAAAGTAGTGGGGACATGACTAGAGGCTCATTCTTTAGCATCACGTGAGGGGTCACATGACAATCCTCCTGAAGTGCATTGAAATGGTTCCCTATGCAAACAAACCTCCCTTGGACTGAAAGATGGGGTTTTCATCCAAACTTCTATCGATGTCGAGGCTGCCGCAAACCCGTGCAAGATGAGGAGGCCGCCATCATGGCAGCCGATGCATCGGAGTGATGAGGATGATGAAACCCATCCTTATGTGGAGGCGAGGAGCCTATGGGAGCGGAAGAGGGGGAAGGAGGACCAGACACATGCACAGATGGTCACTGAGCCTCCTGCCTTGAATGTTGCCGGGTGTGATGCCCGGTCCTCGAAGGGCACACCTTGGCAAGGTGACCAACCTTCCGACAGGCAAAACACTAATTCGAAAGGCCTGACTACTCGATCCCTTGAGTCAACCACTCACCTGAAAGTAAAGAAAGTTCAATCTCTGACAGGAGCTATGCAGGCTTAGAGATGAGAATCGGCACCGACAGGAGGCTTCAACCTTGGCCACAACAGAGGCAGCAATCTTTGGGACCTCAAAGAAGGTGCCTAGAGACCCTCCAATATGTGGCAATAGGGATAGATACTCGTGTCGTAGGCCAGGAAGCATGTCGTCACAAGAAACTTGCATGCTTCCTTGGGAATGAAAGCTGAGGATGAGGCTACCAAAGTATAAGGTCATGTGTCCAAGGGAAGATGTAAGCACGGCAAGCTCGAACCGCAATGGGAGACAAGGCGATCATTCAGATGGTGGCCTCCGGAGCCCAAGCTCAACCTGATAGAGATTGAGACCCAGTGTCTGGATATCAACTAACTTGCCAACCTTGGCAAGTAAGCTTCTTTGAAGAAGGTCCTTGAGTTCTCCATGGCTCGGGTGTAGTCCGATTATTTTGCTACCAGAGGATGCTGGAAGGCGTTCGACTTCTGAGGCCAAGCTCGCTCTATCCTCATTGGTAAGGGAGAGTCGGATGGGCATCGGAGTGGATTTGACCGAGGGGGCTTCATGTGAGTCCCTCTGTAGGGGGACTCCAAGGCCATCCGTGTCTGGTGCACGTGAAGAGATGAAGGTGAAAGGCTGGGGGGAAAGCCTCAGTGCCACCAACGTCCACGGACGGGTGAACAGAAGCCAAACATCAGAGATGGGGGAGGGAGGCACCGAAGAGAGGAAGGGATGAGGGAGAGGGAGAGGCCAAGGGAGATGGACGGGAGGGGGGGGGGTGCTGGGTTTGGAAGGGGCAGGAGGGACCTACGACTTTAGGGGGAGGAGAAGCCGGGAGGGTGTGAAGAGGACAGGCGGGAGGAAGCAGGGTTGGGGGACGGGCAGGGAGATTGGGGGCGGGGGTGCTGCTGAGCAGGGAGGGACTGGAAAAGGGGGGTGCCAGGCAGGGGGAGGGTAGGGAGGCAGGGATGCTGCAGGACAGAGAGGGGGGAGGGAGCTCGCGCGTGCAAGATTCTTGTCCGCTACTATTATATATTTCTTCATCCACTTTTTTATTTTCTATATATAATTGAAAAACGTTAACATTTAGATGGATGCAGCAGATGAAATTGGAAATACAAGGTATCAACCATAGGAGGCCTTAGCAGGTTCTGTTAGTACCTTAAAGTTGATATGAGTAGTATGTTCTTATGTTTCATCTTTAAATACATTTAGTACTTGTCAGATCTTACAGATGGGATGTTAAATCAGCCACTGCCAGAATATCAGCATTAGCATCGATGCTAATATTATGTTAGCATTCCACCAAACATCATTCCAGTACAGTCTCGACGGAACTTGTTCTACAATAGAGATTGTACTGGAATGATGTTTGGTGAACAAGGTCCTTTGAGAGTGTACTTAGGGTCTGGCACTGGGATTCCTTATCAGTCTCTGTCATGTGTCAGGTATTAGCATTGCCACTTTGTTGGGCCACTAGTCCACTAAGCATTATGCCAGTGCACTATCAAAGATACTAATACAATAGGGATTCAATCCAATATATAAATATGAGATGATGATGGAAGCTTCAAAACAGTAGCATTTATAAGTCTGGTTATTTATCCATGGCATTCTTTAAGAACATTGTAATGGAATGTCAAAAGATGGAACCACTTATTCTAGTCTATGATCATAGAGTATTATCTAGAGACAAAAATTCTATTTAATTTACAAGGAATCACTCTCAATCATAACTGAAATTTTATAATGCTGGTGATTTGTTCTCTGCTTCGTGTTGGTCAAAAAGGTCATCTAGGGAGCTTTGTACAGCATGATCAGTGGCTTCTTCCACTCTTTCAGTTAATATATTGATAACTAACTCTTGAATGATGGAAATTTAAGCATACCCATGTTTTTCCTTGACTTTTAGTAGGGCGGCGCCATTTAGGACCACAACTTTGATGCTTTTATCAAGGCAGATCTTTATCTCCTCCATTTTATTCATATCCATTTTCATCATAGCTGCATACTCGGGATTCGACTTGTACTTTTCATTCATTGGTCATCGGACATTAGGGAAAACAATGAACTCTGCATGGGCCTTTTAGATTAAGGAGTGATTAGGGATGGACCAATGAGAAGAGGGTGGTGGCCAGAGTCTAGTACCTTGATCACTTAGGCTAGGCATAGGCTTCCCTTGTCTTCGTTTGGTCAAATAGGAGAAAAAGAGCTTGAACCGGTTGTTTTTCTTACTTCAATGGTTTTGAAAGCCTTGAAAATGAATTATAAACCTTGGATTGGCTCCAAAATCCTAAATGGCAAAAGTCAAGGCATCCATGCATTTGGACCATTGGATTAAAAAGCGATTCAATGGTTGAGATGAAAGAGAGCTCAAAAAAGGCACCTTTGGTTCATGGCCATTGGATTGGCCCTAGAATCGGATGGCAACCAGCCTTGCCTTATACTTGGAAATCAATGCCCTCTTTTTGGGCATATCCCTTAGCAACCAGCCTTGCCTTATACTTGCGTTTGCCATAAACAGTTTTGATTTTGTATACCCACTTGTTGGGAATGGCCTTCCTACCTTTGGGCAACTCAACCAAATCCCAAGTATCATTTGCATGCAAGGCCTTTATCTCTTCTTGCATGGCTAACTCCCACTTCTTCTTGTGCTCACATAACTTTGCCTCTTTTATAAGTGAGAGACTCACCCTCATCTGATAACATAATGTAATGTACAAATGGGTCATATCTGCTCACTGGCCTGAGGCGCCTCCTAGGAAGTGAAGATCTTCTTACCCAATGATCCACATTATCTGGCAATGGATGTACATCAGGAGGTACATCAACTTCTTCATTGTTAATGGGCTGCTGTACATCATTTGCAGTCCTGTTTTCAGCATGAATAGGTGGCTGCATATGCCCATGAGGAGCCTCATTTTGTTGTCCAACATCGTCTCGCTCAATAACCACTGGCTCATTTTCATTTCCAGCCAAATGTGGTGCATCCCAAGGGTTCATATCAGATTTAACATGTGGCTGTACATGCTGAAACTTGATTTTTTTATGGTGACTCTTAGAAGCACAACCATTTTTGAGCAGCCTTACAAAAGCATCACAACTAAAGATGTGTAGGTGGTCATATGAAGCTGGTTTGCTAGACCAAACCTCTTCTGAAATGCCACCTTTTAAGGACATTGTTGATGCGCCACATGGAGACACTGAAGACTGAGCCGGTTAGTCACACTGTGCCTAGGGCCTCAAGCAAACTCCCCCGAGGAAACATGTGGGCAGGAACCAACCATGAACCCTCTCTTCGAGCGGATAAGGGGGTTCTAAGTAATAGGCTACTGGTGCTGTTCATACAAGAGGGAGCAAGCTACACAAGAGCGGGATGAAGTTGCTCCCAAGATCTCAAGATATTGCAAGCAAACCGGTCCATGCTGCGCAGAGAAAAGTCGGTACGCCACATCTCAGAGAAAATCCATCTGACCTCAGGTTGCCATGGCCCACCAGTGGCAGGAGCAAAGATGCCGAGCCTTTGCCGAAGAAAATCCTTCGAGGACTGAGGGCTAGGAAAAAGACCACGCACAATAAACTTGCCAAGTAGGGCTCTGCTTTGAGAGGTAGGGTCAATGATCCTCAAACCATCACACTCCAAAGGAAGTGTGAGGACATGCCAAGCAACCTTAGCTCGAGCGGGGCTAGCATCCTGGCCAGACCATAAAACATTCCTTATTAGCTGTTGAATCTGGCTAATACAAGAGCTCGAGAAAATCCAACAAGAGGTGGCATATCATATAGTATCCAAAAGAACCTGGTTAGCCACCACAACCCGCCGAGCGAGAGACAAACGAGTAGAACTCCAGTGTAGCAGCTTCCTCGTGATGGTCAGAAGGAGGGGAGAGATGTGCTACTCAGGCGTAAGATCATAACCAGTATGGAAGCCAAGGTACCTAACTGCCATGCCAAGGGGGATCCATTCAAACTAACCACAAGGGGGCCACTTAGGGAGATCATCCAAACCAATCCCAAAACCACATGACGTGTGCCCATTAATCTTGGCACCCGGCGCATCACAAAATCTATCCAGGGCATGCTGAAATCGGACCAAATCGGCCTTCTGGCCCTGCAAGTAAATGGTAGTGTCATCGACCAACTAAGCATCCAACAGATACTCATCCCTAACTGGGAGCATGATATCCTGAAGTTCAGTGTCCCATGCAGTCAAGAAAGTGTTCATGGTCTCAGCAAAGAAAAGAAACAGAGTGAGGGCAAAGGGGCAACCCTATCGAACCGACCACAAAATACTAAACTTCTCTCCCCGACCTCCTGCAACCGAAACATGGCTATCGGCGGAACAATAGAGGGAAGCAACACCCCTGTTCCAGCGAGCAGAAAAGCCCATACATAACATGGTGTCCTCAAGAAAAGCCCAATCAACCTGATCATAGGCTTTCTCAAAATCCAACAGAAGAAGAGCAAGAGGCTCATCGTGCATCCCAGCTAGGGAGCTAGCTTCCTAGAAGGTGAAGATGTTGTGAAGGATGCTATGACCCTTGACAAATCTAGTCTTAGTAGGATGGATCAAAGACTCCAGAAGCGGCTGCAACCTCAAACTCAGAGCCTTTGCAAGAATCTCGTAGGCTGAGTTGAGAAGCGTGATCGGGAGCCACTGTTTGATATCATCCGATTGCCCCACATCCTTGGGGATAAGAAAAATCAGACCCTCGGCAAGCAAAGGAGGGAGATAGCCCCCCTCCATGATCTCTTGGAAGGTGAGCCGGATCCCATCCCGAAGAAGCCCCCCGTATCTGAGAAAAAATCCAACCGAAAGACCATTGTCACCAAGACAATTGTCTCGAGCCATGCCATGCAATGCATCCAAAAGCTCGCTATGAGTGAATGGTGCCAAAAGCCCATCGTGCATCTCCTGAGTCTTCTCGCACGCTGTAAGACACAACGCAAGCTCTCCTGCCAATCCTCAAAAGGGGCCTTAGCAGACAACAAGGTATGATAAACTGGGTAGCAATCTCTCTCAGCTTCTCAGGCTCAATAGCACATGATCCATCCAAACGGCACATCTGCCTGAGCCCTCTCCATGTATGCCACAGCCTGATCGTGGAAAAAAACTACCGCTCATACGATCATCCACTTGAGTCTAGTGTGGGGCCTTCCTATGATGGAAGAAGAAAGACCACTTGTCCTCAATCTCCTGTAGCTCTTGTTGCGCCTCGAGATCTGCAAGCAAGTCCACTCGTAGTCACGACGTTCTTCAAGAGCCGCTCGAGGAAGGAAATACTCCTGTGGAGGCAACCATAGGGGCATTATCCAAAAAGGCAGGAACCGGCCAAAGTACATGTCCTAGCACCAGAACCAACCAATACATCACTGACATACATGCGATCAATCCTTGACATGTTCATCCCTCTGATCCGCCGGTCAGATCGAGAAAAATGAAGGCTGCCTTGCTCTTGGATAAAACCCCCAATGTGCCATACGTCACGCAACCGCAAGGTCATACAAAGCCACTCCCAAGCAGCAAGCTCAGAGCCATGCACAACAGTCTGACTACCCCCTGATGATGATCCTCCGGAGCCTCAATCATGTTGAAGTCTTCTGCAATACACCAAGCATAAGCACAAAGAGAAGCATTAGTGATCTCGAACCAAAAAGTGGAAGGAACACTCTCATGGTTCGGGGCGTAAAGGGTCACGAATCCATACCTCATGGCCCATGCTGCAAGATAAGTCAAATGGCCCTGCTCAGGATAATCTCTCCTCTATCAGAAATCGAAGACTCCAATGAATCCCCCACAGAAATGCAAACACCACCCAGTGAGCCATTGGGCCCATACCAAACAGACTAAAAGACCGTCCCATGCCTTTGCAAAAGCTGTCTATAGTGCCGTGTATGGCTCAAGGACAAATCGTGCTCTTGAAGCATAAGGACATCAATGGACCCACCAACAAAGCACTAGCGGAGCTCTTGATGAAGGCAAGCCCTGTAGCGCAAAAAGTGAGGCCCACCCAATCCTTAAACATTCCATGAGAGAACCCTCATGGTGACGAGGCAAACCAAGATGCGGTAGCAGCGACAACACGGGCTAGCTTCGAGGTTGGCATGGATGGGGAGTAATCCGAATCCAACCGTCCACGATAGGAAACCAATTTCCATGGTAACACCCTACAAAAACTGAGCCAAGTGGACTCACTTGCCACCTCTGCGTGCTCCTCGCCAAGCTCCTCCTCATGAATATACATATATTGGGGTGTAGTTAGAGAGTCCACAATCACATATATAATAAGCTTTCTCTCGTCAACACCATGAATGAACAAAAACTGAGCGGAGTCCAAGGCCTTGATAAACAAGTCAGTGAGATCGAGCTCCCCAAGGTGATGGGAGAACTCGATGACATGTGCCCGAACAAAGCGCCATGCCTCCCCAAGATACCAATTAGGTTGCAAGGCCCCATAGAGGGGAAGCAAAAATGCCACTTCTGACTCAAGGGCGGTCCGACTACGAGACACAAGAGCCAATAGTCACGAATAGGAGTGGCAAGCAAGTCCTCTCGTCCACAGAAGCACCTCGAGAACTCATAACCAAGGCTCTCCCCCCACAAATGGTAATCGAAGCTCACCAAACAAGGAGGTATAGCAGTCAATAGAGACATACCTAGCGAGAGAGGGGGGCGCGGAGGGGACTGTCCCTCGTGGACCACTCGACTCACGTGGAAGTCATTGTCGAGGGATCGTCGAGGACGAGGAGGCGAAGAATCCTGAGGTTGAGAAGGTCGTGGAGAAGTGGACGGCCAGGAGAGGAAAGTGGAGGAACAAGGACCAAAGTCGAAGGCCCTAAAAGTGGGCACTGAAACAGTATCAGTGCCACAAGCTTGAGGCATTGGAACCACGCTAGGGTCAGTAGTGGAGTCCTTCGGAAGAGCACTGAAACGGTTCTCGATGGGAACAAATCTCTCCTTGCCCATGGGATGGGGCTATCGACCAAACTAGCGTTGACGCCCATGCTGCTGCCAACTTGTGAGAGATGAGGAAGGGGCAGCCACGACCGTCAGATCACCGGTGTGCAAGGGAGACCCACCCCCAACCCTACCTTGCGAGGAGTCAAGGGAGGCTCAGGGAGAGGCATGCCCCACGGGCTGCCTGGTCTACCTCTTGGTCTGCGAGGGGTACTCCTTTGCAAGGTGACCAACCTTGCGATATGCAAAGCACTAATTTGGGAGGCCCGAGTACTCAACCTTTTGAATCAACCATCCTCTTGAAAGTAAGGGAAGCTCACTCTCATGAGGTAACTGCGTGGGGTCGGTGATGAGAATCCTCACCGAGGGAATGTGAGTCGCCTTGGCCACAACTGAGACGGCTGCATATCAGTGGAAGTAAGGGGAGATACTCGCACCGAAGGCCAGGGAAACAAGCAGTCATAGGAAAACCCTGCACTTCGTCGGGAAAGAGGGCTGAGGAAGAGGCCGCTGAAGGGTCAAAACCATGTGTCCAGGGGTAGACAAAAGCACTGCCTGCCCGAACTGCAATAGGTGAGAGTGCGATCATGCGAGTGACCACCTTGGCGACCCAAGTTCCACCTGGAAGAAACTGTGACCCAGGAGTTGGATACTAAGAAGCTTTCCCACCTCAGCAAGCAAGCTGCTCTGAAGAAGATCCCTGAGTTTGCCACGGAGAGGCCGGAACCTTAGCTTAGCTGCTGAAAAAAAAAAAAAGAAAAGAAAAAAATCTCTATTCTTGCTTCCTTCTTTCCGACCTTCAACAACCAAAGGTGAAGGGGCAGGGGGGAGCTGAGGTAACCTGAAAGCTGAGGGGGACCAAGGAGGGCGGGGAGGAGAGAGGAGGAAGGGGGAGGGGGGCGGGGAGGAGGGGGAGGGTTTTCGGCGGAGTCTGGGAGGGGGAGGGGAAGGCGGAGGGGAAGGCGGAGGGGTAGGAGAGCATGGTGCAGTGAGGGCAGCGAGGGGGGGCAGGGAGGGGGGGGGGGGGGTGGCTGCAGGAGGCAGAGAGGGGGGTCATGCTAGGAGGAAGGACAGGCGCAGAGTGGGGGCAGTCTGACGGCACGACAGCGAGCATTTTTTCACAAGGACTTGTTTTCGGGTGAATTTAGGGTTTGCATGTGTTTATTTTGGTATATATGATTTTCACCATGATGGACATGCAAATTCCACATGTGAAAGTTTTGCCTAAATCATTACACTATCCATGTATATCTTGTCACATTTTCTTTTTTCTTTTTTTGTAATGCTATCTTTAGTTTGCATCTTTTGCTACAGTCAATTGTTGTTAAGTTTATCCATCACCTCTAGAAGGAATAGAATATCAATTTGTAAAGTTTCCTATGAATTCATGCTTTTGGTGTTTGTGCTTGAGAGAGAGAGAGAGAGAGAGAGAGAGAGAGAGAGAGAGAGAGAGAGAGAGAGAGAGAGAGAGAGAGAGAGAGAGAGAGAGAGAGAGAGAGAGAGAGAGAGAGAGAGAGAGAGAGAGAGAGAGACTTTTTAACGTCTATTAGAGGCCAAAATCGACCTATGAGACAAAACATATACATCAGCATCATCCGATCCACTGTGATCCCAAAAGGAAAATAAAAAGTTGAGTACAAAACAAAGTATAAAAGGAGGGGATAATAGTTGGCATCGAGGGTGTGGGGTGCTATGGGTATGCACTCTATATGCTCAGCGGGCGAGATACAAATATGATATGCATAGGGAGGGGAGGGTGGGTGGAGTCATAGCCCTCTAGATGCCTGGAGTGGATGCAGGATATAATGCGTCGGTGGGTAAGGCATCGTGGCGAGCCTCAGAATGCTCCGCACGTCGAAATCGGAAGGGGTGCCTTGTAGACGTCTCCATGTCTCCATGTCATGGCATGCATGAATCACCTCAATCTCTCTCTGGTGGAGACTGGCTCTCAGGAGTGGGGGTCGGTCGTTGGCGCTATTTTCTAAGCTTCTCTGCTCTCTGTAATGTGACACGCCGCGTCGAGATGGGCTTTCGGGCGGCTATGGGTCTTAAAAAATCTGTAATATGAGGCTGGGCTTGGGTGTATCTCCATCCGTTGGAGAAGTAAGGCACGGCGGCGTTGGAGCTCTACTAGGAAACGACCTAGAGGGTGCTTGTCCTCCGTCTCCAATAAAACCCTGATCTCTCTGGGCCCCCTAAAGAGCTGTGGGTATCCGTCTCTAATATCCTCATATGCTTGGCATCTACATGTGTAGTGCTCCTCGTCCTCCACCTCCTTTCGACACATCCTGCATAATCTCTTGTCCTTGGGGGTTTGTGTCGCTCGCCTAGCCTCAATCTGGAACTGGTGTGATGATACTATGAGCTTCCCAATGGCCACTCTCTCTGCTGGTGCCATGTATGTATCCATGTATCGTGGTCTCTGAATGAAACCATCCGTTGCCACTGTCAGGAAGTGCTCTTTGTAGTGTTGCCTCTTTGTGGGAAGAGGCTCCTGTGGTGCTATCCATGTCTCCTGATGTGTATCTGTAGTAGGTCGTGACGGGTAATCCTGTTCTTCTCCATGTCTTCCTGATGTGTATCTGTAGTAGGTCGTGACGGGTGATCCTGTTCTTCTCCGAATGAGAGAGGGTAATGTAGGGGGAAGAGAGGTCGTACTGAAAAGGGGGAGATCGGTAATGCTCATGCCCTAGTCTGCCAACCATCTATAGGTCTGTGCATACCATACTCTCTCATGCCCTATCTTTGCCAAATGTCTAGAGCTCTCAAATGCAATCTTGGTGAGTCGACCGATAGGGAGCTCCTTGACTCTCAGGATAAAGGTCACCAGCTGAAAGAGGGCCTCCACCAGCATCAGTGGTGTACAAAGCTCAGCCCATATAATGTCATGTGGAACTATAGCTGGGTACTTTGATACACCCTTAAAATAATGTATTTTTTGTTTTGCTTTTCAAGATGCAGAAGCCAAGCACAAGGCAAGTTACCTCGATTTCGAACAAAAGGAGATGCAGAAGAAGCGAAGAGCAAGCAAATGGTGGAAGGGGGATCCAACTCATGAAGAAGGCCAAATTTCCCATTTCACCTATTTTCCCAAGTTCTCTAATTCCCATTTCACCTATTTTCCCAAGTTGCCTATTTTCCCATTTCACCTATTTTCCCAAGTTGCCTAAATTCCCATTTCACCTATTTTCCCAAGTTGTCTAAATTCCCATTTCACCTATTTTCCCAAGTTGCCTGATTCCCATTTCACGTATTTTCCTAAGTTGTCTAATTCTCCGAGTTCACCAATTCTCTAAGTTGTCTAATTTTCCTAAGTTGACCAATTTCTCAAACTAGTCTATTTTTTTAGTCAAATTTTACAAGTTAGTCGACTTACTCAAAAGTTCACCATTTTTTATGAAGTTAGTCTACTTACTTCAAAAGTAGTCTATTTTTTAAGAAAAGGGTGTACTTTTGATTTAGTCTACTTTTTCACTTAAAAAAAGAAACTAAATTTTTCAGATCTCCATATAGTCTAAATTTTCAGCCACTTGCACGTGGAGAACTCATGGACGGTGGAGGGCGCCGAATACCAGAATTTGGAAGATAGTGACGGCGCAGGAAAAGTGGACCAAGAAAGAAGCTTCCAGAGTACCAAAATTGTCAGAGAGCCTCCAAAGAAGAAACTAATTTTGTCCCCTTTTGCTATCCTCACTTCCAGAAAAACTATATAAGTAGACCTCTCCTTCAACCAAGAACAAGCTCATACAAGCTCAGAGAGAGACTCGAGGAAGGAAAGCACTCCTGCAACTTTGCCTTCTCTTTGTGTGTGTAGAGCTCTTAGCTTACCACTAGTGCTCCACTTGGTAGATTTGGAATCAGCTAGCTTGGCACTCTGAGTGAGTAGTGGGCAAACAGTGATTGGCCAATCTTCTCTTGAGCAGCTAGTTGGAAGACTAGAATTTTGAGCATGTATGTTTAGAGAATCGAAGTCCAGCATTGAGAATGAAGGTGTAAGTTTATGTCTCCTACTGATTGCCCAGAGTTTGTATAATCCTCTTTTGAGCTGTTTATACTCATAATTTCAGTTTCTTCCTTTCATTTGACTCATAATTTCAGCTTCTTTCTCTCATTTCACTGTGTATCATTGTACATGCGAGTTATTCTTCCCTAACGAGTCTTCAAATTGCAACCCACAGTGCACATTGCACTTAAAAGGACACACCACATTGAGCATATAGATCAAGAAATTGATTTACAGGTGGTCATTTTGGCACGCACGGTGGGACCTTGGTTGCAATTTGAACTTGTTAGAAGTTCAGCCCTTAAAGGAACGAGTTGATGAAGAGCGTTAAAATGATAGTCTATGACTCATACTCGCTCCAGCCATAAGGAAGGATCCCTAAGTCCCGTAAAGACTCCCATAAAGAGTTATCAACGGAAGAGATTACACTACATCCCTCCTAGAGCTCCACCACTTCCATTTCCATTTCGTGACGCATCATCATCGGGAGGCATCTCGGATCGGCACTCAACGCCTCCTTCAACGGACATGGCAGACAACCAAAGACCACAAGCCGCAACGATGAGGGACGACTTGACTAACTTGCTCTCTCGGATCAACATCAAATTTCCTTCCTTCAAGGAAGCTCCTCATGAGGACGCGGATGATCACGTTAGGAGGTTCCTTTCCCTATGTAAGAGTAGGGGTTTACATCAGCGAGAAGATGCCTTCCTGGCCTTGTTTCCGGCCACTCTTGAAGGGCTCGCGGATCGATGGTACAATCAACACGATGAAGCACACTTCACCACCCGGGATGCCCTCAAAACTGCCTTCACAACTACGTTTACCGAGGTAACTCCACAGAACGCATTCCTGATCAATTAGAGAATCTTAAACTACAAAAAGTAGAGGCATTCTCCGAATTAATGACCAGAGTGAAGTCGTTAGTTTCTCGTCTTCCTCACAATCTTGGGGATTTTCTAGTCGAGAAATGGGTAGAGGAAGCTCTACCAAAAACTTCTCAGCAAAAGCTTAGAGAGTTGCTACAAGCTGATGCATCATTGGAGGAATTCGAAGCTGCAGCCTCAAGGATCGAAGCAGCAAGAGTCCAATTCAAAGAACATGAAGGTACGGATGAATTCGCAAGTGATCCTCTTGCACAACTAAGAAGAGAGTTAGAAGCCTTGAAGTTACAAAAGACCTTGCAAGAGGAAAAAGCTGCTTGGCAAGGAAGGGATGAAGCGGTAGCTCTACTACAACAAGAAAACCAGGCCATGAAGCAAGGGATTGCTATTTTCTCAAGGGGGTGCAAACGAATTGGGCGTCACCAAGTGTATCCGTACAGCAGCCCCTATTACCAACTACAAGATTTCAAGTCGAAAGCATGCATACCACTCCTCAGGTAAACTCCTCTAACGAAAGAAAACCTCCATTTAGAAGACCAGCTCGTCCTATCATGTGCTACAGATGTGGCGAATATGGGCATTTTCAAGGAAAATGCTCCCTCCCAGAAGGGTCTCCACCTTGCAGGTTTTGCCCGGATACAATGGATCATTATTCGAAGGACTGTCCGAAGCAGAAGGCTTCTACAAGTGGATTAGCTCCATCCTACCAAGTCAATGTTATCTCTGTCAATAAGGGAAAGCAACCAGCAATTAATTCAAGTAAGAGAGAAGAGAGCAGCACTCTCAAATTTCTAGGTATCCAATCTTCTCTTGTACACTCACAGTGGCACTCATCTCAGAAAGAGGACCCGAATATGCGTGATGCCCCTAGGCAATATGGACGATTTCTTTGTCACGAAGAAGGAGATAAGGAAGAGAGCTCATACATACACTCTCACTCTCAAGGAGAAGCACACACACAGATTGAGGCAAGGAAAAATGATCTTCTTCTTCTTCTTCTATTACATAAAAGGAATGTACAAGAATGACCTAAAAACAAGAATACAACAAGTGCAATATATAAAGATTAGTACATAAGGAAAAACCTAATATCCGCGAATGAGTGAGCTTACAAGAAACAAATGTCCCATCACTCTTGGTAGATAAATTTAATAATGCTCAATGAAGTATCCCTGACATATATCGGTATGACCACTATACATGTCAGAGAACCGAAAAACTAGTACGTGTCATCCTGGATCGTCACATGTTGAGCTTGATATCTCAACACTCCCCCTCAAGCTCAACGCCATATCCTGTAATCCAAGCATCTCTCGAAACTTCTTTAACTTCTCCGCTCCAAGTGCTTTGGTGAAAATATAAGCAACCTGCTCATCTGTTCTCACATAAACAAGAACAATATCACCTACTAATACCTTCTCTCTGATGAAGTGATAATGTACCTCGATATGCTTTGTTCTAGCATGGAAAACAGGGTTCCGTGCCCTGTGCTAACTGTATGCTGCTAAGATTATCACAATAGATAGTGATAGGCTTTTGCACTTCCACACCTAAATATGCAAGTAACATCTCCAGCCATGATGCCTCACATGCTGCCATTGCAGCACCTCTATACTCACCCTCTGTACTCGACAAAGCAACAGTGGGTTGCTTGCTGCTCCATGTAATAGCTGCACCTCCAAGTGAGAAAAGAAAGCCACTAGTAGATCTTCTATCTGGAGTACTACCAGCCCAATCTGCATCGGTGTATCCATGAACCTGCAACTCCACACCAACTTCATAAAACAATGCATAATCCAAAGTAGCACTCACATAACGTAGAGTGCGCCTCATAGCATCCAAATGTGGCTTCCTGGGAACCTGCATAAACTGACTTTCAAGTCCAACAGTATAACTTAGATCAGGCCTTGTAATTGTGAGATATATAAGACTTCCCACAATTTTCCTATACATAGTAGCATTTTCCAATGCTTCACCTGACGTAGTATCCAATTTCAAATTCTGATCTAATGGCATAGAAATTTGCTTACAATCAGCCATACCATACTTTTGTAGCATATTCAAGGCATGTTGCCTTTGCGACATCCATATACCTGTTTATGTATGTATAAACTCAATGCCCAAGAAATAGCGCAGCACACCAAGATCTTTCATGTCGAATTCCTGAGACGTTTCTTTACCTCTTTGATGCTTTTTTCATTATCACCACCTACAATCAGGTCATCAACATAAATAGCCACAATAGTGATGCCATCATCAACCTTCTTTGCATATAGTGAGTGATCTGCATCACACATAGAGAACCCAATGCTGGTTAAGTAATCAGCAATCCTTGCATGCCATGCACGAGGGGCTTGCTTCAGCCCATACAAAGCCTTTTGCAACCTGCAAACATATTCTGGATGTTTTGAATCTTCATATCCTTGTGGCTGGTCCATATATACTTCTTCCTGTAACTCACCATGTAGGAAAGCATTCTTCACATCCATCTGATGCAAAGTCCATCCTTTTGCTGTAGCTAATCCAACAAGTGTTCTGACAGTAGACATTTTAGCTACAGGGCTGAATGTTTCCTCATAATCAATTCCATATGTTTGTGCATAACTTTTAGCTACCAATCGTGCTTTATACCTGCTTATGCTACCATCAGCATTATGCTTTACCTTGTAAACCCATTTGCAGCCTATGGATTTCTTTCCTTGTGGCAATGGAACCAGCTTCCATGTATCATTTCCATAAAGTGCAGCCATCTTCTCATCCATAGCTTTTTCCCAATCTGCATTACCAATTGCATCTTCAAAACAAAAAGGTTCAGCATATTGTATTACCTTTGTCATGTAGGCACAATGGCGGGCCATGTAACTATCATATGTCAATCATTGCACTAAATTACGCATCCTCCCAGATCTTCTTGGTCCTGGGTCACTTCTTGTATCATCTGCATGTGCCCTTCTTACTCCTGGAGTCTTCACAGAGGGCAATCCAAGTTCCTCATCAATACTCTTTTCTGAACCACTTGAATCTCCATCAACATCTTCAAAACCTGCACCTGTTTTACTACTAGCAGAAAGCTTTTCTTTACCTTTCTTGGATGTATTTGATGAATTTGCTGGACTGAAATTTCCACGCAATCTTCCACTCCATGGATTTGAGTTGGAACTATTGCTTGGTGATGCATCCGGTCCACTCAAAACTTGAGATTCTTCACTAGATTTTTCAGCATTTTCTTTGTCATTTGGTTCAAGATTCAGTCCTTCTTTTGCATCTGCATAGAAGCTTGACATTTCATCAAATACCACATCTCTGCTCACCTTCACCTGTCATGTGAGTGGGTTATAACATTTGTACCCCTTTTTCTCAAGGGAATATCCAATGAAGACACATTTTTTTACTTTCGGATCAAGCTTCGTCCTCAACTCATCTGGAACATGTACATATGCAATACAGCCAAAAACTTTCAGATGTGATAAGTTTGGCTTTTTACCTGTAAACTTCTCTTCAGGTGTAACTTGATGTATAGCAGAAGTCGGAGTTCTGCTCATGATGTATACAGCAGTATGCACAGCTTCTGCCCAATAACAATGAGGCATATTCTTCTCAGCCATCAAGGCTCTTGCTATTTCTTCAATATGTCTATTTTTGCTCAGCAACACCATTCTGTTGTGGTGTGTACCTACATGAAAACTGACGCCGAATTCCATGATTTTTTAGAAAACTGCTGAATTCATTTGACATGTATTCACCTCCTCGATCAGATCTTAATGTTTGAATGTACTTCCCTGTCTTCTTTTCCACCATAGCTTTAAAATTTTGGAAGTGAGTGAACACCTCGCTCTTCTCTTTCATGAAATATACCCATAGTTTGCGTGTATGATCATCAATGAAGGTAACATAAAACCTGCAACCGCCCATAGATGTGGTCTTTGCTGGACCCCAAACATCTGTATGTACTACTTCTAGTACATTCTCACTAACATGCTTGTCATGTGGAAATGATGCTCTTGATTGTTTACCAAATTGACATGCTCCACATACCTTTTGCATTTCTGCAACTTTGAAATTTGGTAGTCCATGGACAATCTCCTTTGATTGCATCATTTTCAGCCTTTGCAAGTTTGCATGTCGAATCCGTTTGTGCCATATCTCTATATCTGCAATAACTCCTACACCTTTTGCAAACATGGTTGCATTCATTTCAGGAATCTTCACATTTAAGGTGAACATCCTACCCACTTTGTTTCCTTTGGCAACCAATCGTCCATCCTGCTTGTACTCTTCTACATATAATCCATCAGCATTGAACCTGACTTGTAATCCCTGGTCAACCATTTGTCCAACAGAAACCAGATTCTTTGTTATATTTGGAACATGCAACACATCAGCAAGATGTTTTACCTTCCCATCCTCCATAGACAATGTTATGTTTCCTGTATGCTCAATAGGATGCGATGTATCATCACCTGTTTCAACATATCCAAGAACTGGCATTTTCTGCAAACTACTAAACCATTCTGCATGACTGGTCATGTGATTTGAAGCACCTGAATCAACATACCAGACATTATCATTCGATTTTGAAACACCAGCAGACATCGTATTCATCATGTGATGTTGAACCATAAACAGCTTCTCAGAATCATCTACGGATGCATAGTTGCATCCACTTGTGGATGCATAGTTGTTTTGCTGCCTTCTGTTATTTTGATTCTTTAACCTGCAATCACGTTCAAAGTGTCCAGGTTTACCACAATTCCAGCATCCTTTACTATCATTACCTGAATCATTTCTTTGGAAATTTTTGCGACCTCTTTGGCTCCCCCTGCCTCGAAACTGTCCTCTTCCTCCTGCATGATTCTGTTGTTGACCTTGGTCTTGGTTACTGTTTCCTCTTCCACTTCCAAAACCTCTACCTCTTCCTCTTCCTCTGCCAGAGTAGAATACCTTCTCAGAACTGGGCTTTCCTTGGGAGTTTGAGTCCTCACCAAGATTCTTTTCTTCAATAATCAGCATAGATACCAGATCAGCAAAATTTGGAATATTTTCCCTGGTCTATAGAACTGCTTATATGAAGCTCCTAAACCACGAAGGCACACTTCCACCTTATCATCATCATCTACATTCACGCAAATAGATGCAAGTGACTCACATATGCCTTTGATTTTAAGAGTGTAGTCACTTACTGTCATTCTCTTCTTTTCCAGTGTATGAAGCTCGTTCTTGAGTTGCAATTTCCGTGCCTTTGTATTAGTCTCATACAAGGTGACCAAGCTTTTCCAAGCCTCTTTTGGAGTCTTGGCATCCTGTATGTGTCCAATCATGCTATCCTGTATGCTAACAGATAGCCAATACATTACCTTTTGTGCTCATTGATTCCATTCCTCATATGCTCTTAACTTATCTGCAGTCCGATTCCTTTCTGGTAACTGCGGAGCGTTTTCATTCTCTCCTTCGATATACTTCCAGTAGCCTTTTCCCATCCGGAAATTCGTCATTCTGAATCTCCAAGCATGGAAGTTGTTCTTGTCCAGCTTATCCCTCATAAGCTGACTCATTCCATCTGCGTTTGCCATTTCTGCAACAATTCACAACACTGCAAAACACTACAAGCAGCACTTCTGCTTGAACACTGTCGCATAGTTTTCGTGTATCAACAGTGCACGGAATCGCTTGAAATTCTGGATCTGGAATATATGAGTGTAGCCGAACACAACGCAAGTTACAGTTTCTGAAACTGACCTGGTTTTTCTGTGGGCCCCACCTTGCGGGCTCGAAACGGAGGTCGAGATGGCTCCGAAACTTTGATATGACAAAAGCAAGTGATCTTGAAGGGATAACTCTCGAAAATATTTTGAGGTCTTCTACCTTCACGGCGATTTTCGTAGCAAACAGATGCTGTTTGTGAAATCGCGTTTTCTCCACGCCTTGCCGCGTAGTCTTCACCGTCGCCTTTTCCACGAGCTCTCTATAGCCACGCTTGCTCTGATACCATGTCACGAGGAAGGAGATAAGGAAGAGAGCTCACACACACACTCTCACTCTCAAGGAGAAGCACACACACAGATTGAGGCAAGGAAGAATGATCTTCTTCTTCTTCTTCTATTACATAAAAGGAATGTACAAGAATGACCTAAAAACAAGAATACAACAAGTGCAATATATAAAGATCAGTACATAAGGAAAAACCTAATATCCGCGAATGAGTGAACTGGCAAGAAACAAATGTGCCATCACTCTTGGTAGATAAATCTAATAATGCTCAATGAAGTATCCCTGACATATATCGGTATGACCACTATACATGTCAGAGAACCGAAAAACTTGTACATGTCATCCTGGATCATCACATGTTGAGCTTGATATCTCAACATTGTTTCACCTAAAAAAGTTGACCCATTTTTTAAAAATGGTCAAGTTCATGATGTCGACTTAAAAGATGGGCAAGTGACTAAAAAATTTGACCTATTTTGTAAAAATGACCACGTTCATAAATTAGACCAATTTTTGGAAAATGGTCAACTTGAAGTTGCCCAAACTTTTAAAAATAGTCTACTTAAAAATGGTCAAATTATTGAAGTTGACTTATTTTCCCAGGATAACCCAATTCAGGAAAATAGACTATTTTTTGAAATTGACTCTTTTGCCAAGATTCATGCCACTCCACTAAGTGATCTTGGTCAACTTCATGGAGATGTTTCCATGCACAATCATGGACCAGAAAAAGAAACCCCAAGCTATGCTCCAGAGTTAGA
Organism: Ceratopteris richardii; assembly: GCA_020310875.1. Classification (NCBI taxonomy): domain Eukaryota; kingdom Viridiplantae; phylum Streptophyta; class Polypodiopsida; order Polypodiales; family Pteridaceae; genus Ceratopteris; species Ceratopteris richardii. The sequence continues at coordinate 106,304,444 of CM035443.1, read as the reverse complement.
ACCTGATTCACAACAGAGAGAAGAAGGAAATCAAGAACTCAATGCAAGCCCATCCTTCAGCTCAAGTCCAGAAGCTAGAGTGGTGGCGTTGCAAGAAATGGATCAAGAACAAGGGGTGCAGACTAGAGCACAGAAAAAGAAAGCGAGCAAGGGTCCTCCAAGAAAAAGACTCAGGTACGAAAAATTCTGAAGTTTTGCAGGAAATAGACAAAGTTTTTGAAGAAACGATGAGGGAACTCCATTCATGTCACAAGCCTCCTCTACCTTCGCCAATACCATCCATCATCAAGACGGAGGAAATATTAAAGAACACCTTCCAGCAGGTATCATTGTATGATCTATTAAGACTGGATGAAACGTTTAGAAGTGAAGTTATAGGGATCATAGAGACATTGTCTCCTCCGAGAATGCTTGCAATAAGTGGTGGGCACACTCCAACAAACGTGATGAAAGCTTCAATTTCCGAGAACTTCACAAAGGTATCAACCAACTCTCTAATCGACTTCAGGAGTCCATGTTTATCAGTCACTATATACGGAATAACTATAAATGGATTCATAATCGATGGAGGTTCAGGCATAAATCTCATGCCAGATTTTACCCTCAAATCACTTGGACTCCAACTTTCAGGTGAAGCAAAGTTCACAATAACCTTGGCTGACCAGAGTTGAGTTAAACCTCTTGGTATTGTAGAAAAGGTACCGGTAGAGATGGACGGGCTGACATTCTTTCTAGATTTTGTGGTGTTAAATTTACCACAGGTCAATGGAGGCTTTCCTTTACTCGTAGGGAGGCCATGGCTAAGGCACATCCAAGCCATGCATGATTGGGGAAATGATACTACTTTAGTTAACCTTCCGGGGAAAGTACAGAAACAAGTATACTTAGATCCGAAAGGATCTCATGGAGGTAATGCTCATTCTTTCAGTATTCTCGAAGAACAACACAGTCCTATCGCAGAAGCATGTAATGAAATTGAAATAAACGATGACCAAGATCTTTTGGAATTGATGGAAGCCTTTCCATGTTATGGCATATCTATTTGTGAAGGAGAGTCTGAACAGCTAGAAATTCTTGGGCTTGGAGAACCCGTCTTGGACTTGAGGAGAGGCAAGAAAGGAGTCTCGAAGGATTTGACCCAAGGAAAGGAGAAAAGAGCTCTAGTAGATGACTTACGATACCATCCGACATACAGTGGATGAAAGAGCTTTCACCTTCATGGATGCAAGAAAAGGAATCAAAGATCAACGTAGAGGAATCTCCGGCCTATCCACAATGCATTTTTGAAGACCAAAACGAAGAATCATCCATGACATCTCAACCTGTAAGGCAAGTCAATCTTGGAAATGAGGAGCATTTACAACCAATCTTACTAGCAACATGGCTTTGGGATCATCCTTCCTTGCTCCATCAGGTAACCACTTTCATGCAAAATCTCAAGGATGTGTTTGCATGGAGTTACCATGACTTAGAAGGAATTCCTGTTCATCTTGGAGAGCATTCTATTCCACTAATTCATGATGCTAAGCCAGTAAGAGGAAGGATTTATCGCCTTAATCCAAAGTATGCAGAAGTGGTCAAGAAAGAAATAGAAAAGCTAGAGGAAGCAGGGATCATTGTCCCAGTGGAGCATTCGGAATGGTTATCATCGATGGTAATAGTCCAAAAGAAGCAATCTAACAAGATACACGTTTGTGTCGATTTTCGGGCTCTCAACAAGGTTACGATTCCCGATGGGTTTCCAAGCCCATTTTCAGAACAAGTTTTGGAAGATGTGGCTGGTCATGTTTTATACAATTCATAGTGGAAAGCAACGTTTTCGCAACGGCAACGGCAACGGGTTAGCAACGGGTTAGCAACGAGGGCAACGTCTAGACCTAGGAGTTGCGATAAAGTGATTTATTTTTCAAAATTTTTATATGTTTTTTTCACATATTTTGGGTCATATGATATGTAATAAGGTGGGATATGACTATATATACCATAAAATACTTATTACAATATAAGATATATCATAAATAATAGAGATTATCAATCTAATACATCATCATTGTATCAAAATTCAAATACAATCATAACATCAATAATCATAACATCATCATCTAGATTCTAGATTCTAACAACATAATGATCATAACACTTAACTTTCAAGTTTCTAGTTTCTAAGTTCTAACTTCTAACTTTTAACAAATTACAATAAACATCATGATTTATAACATAAATGATAAGACCTGTCACCTGGCATCATACATGTCACATGTGTCATGATCATATCATCGTTCATACATCAAAATAAAACAATAGAGATCACTATGACAAAGTGGCAAATGATACATATCATGAAATACCAAATGATACATAAATCATAAGTGGCAAATGATACATATCATGAAATACCAAATGTACATATCATGAAATACCAAATGTCAAACATGAAATGTCAAAGCCTCAAATGTCAATATACAAACTTTGTCACTCTGACATGGTGTCAGATGACAAATCATCACTCTCATCATCATCATCATCATCATCATCATCATCATCCCTAGTAGTAGTGGTATGTGGTCGGCTACTAGTGGATGCATCACCACTACCACTAGGTCCTCTGCGGCTCCGAGATGATCTGGTATCATGCTGAGGTAAGGTCAACTCATGGTACAGCATAGTATATAAGTCCAGATCCTCTGGAGGAATATCTGGAATATCTCTGACTCTGTCTATATCTACTGTGTCCACGTTGACCTCCCTCACATCTCCTGTATGTCCGCCGCTCTCCAAGAGACGCAAGTTGCAGTGGCAATAAACTAGCCGCTCCAACTGCGCTGTAGATAATCTGTTCCTCTTCTTTGTATGGAAGAGGGCCCATGTGCTCCAATTCCTTTCACAAGGACTTACGCTGCAGTCCTGTGAAAGGATACGAATAGCTAACTCTCTCTGCATTACAACATAATTCAAAAAATAATTAGTACATAAATCTATATACATATTTATCACATGTCACACAGGTGACAGTACACTAAAGACTTTTGACTTAGTACTTACCAACTGAGGAGCACTAGCACCATACATCTCCCACCATGATACTGGCCGCAACTGAGCAGATCTCAAACAAGCCGTATCCTTTCCAAAATGGCCACCACCATTTTGGAATACCAAGAGCTGTCTCTCCAACTGAAGTCTCAACTCTACATCAGCTGGATAAAGCCTATATACATATGTGTTCCATGCACTCAAGAGCTCCTCATCCACGATGGCCTGCTGAGATCTCCATAAGGGATGCAATAAGTGTGCCATCCCATGGATCGGGCGATGAAACCAATCCCATCGATCCCTCCACACAGCCTTAAGCTGCTCAATCCTATAAACAAAGAAATTATAAATTTTAGAGACTAATTTTTAAGATAATAAGAATTTTAAGTGTCAAAAATTCAAAGTAATAAGTAATAACTTAATAAATACCTGTCCAATGTCAAATGTGGGCAACGTGAAAGGGACTCGCCAACTCGATCCATGAACTCATAGACGAGTCCCAATGTACTCCCCTCCATATCAACGATGCGAAGGACAGAATATAATGGATGTATGGCACGCACAAGTGCCTCTACATCCCTCCAAAATGAATCCGACAAGCATGTAATCCGTACAAAATCTGCTCTCGGGGTAGTGTGTCCATCCCAGGCAGTCCACTCTGTAGACACAACTGTCTGCATCAAAGCCTGCCGCACCCGAAGTAGTCTCTCCATCACTATGCACATGTAAGCAAACCTGGTCTTCGCAGGCTTTAGGATATCCAACTCACTGTATGATCTGAAAATAGCTAATAGTTTTGGTCTCTTTGTGAACAAAGAGACCACCTTATGGCAGGTGGAAAAAATAGAATGAATCCAAGGGATCTTTCCAAGATCCTCTATCAAAAGATCAATGCTATGTGCGGCACATGGGGTCCACACAATGGAGGGAAACTCTGCCTCTAACAATCTACCCATGGCCACACAATTACTTCCATTGTCGGTAATGACTTGCACAACATTCTTTTGACCGACATCCATAATAGCCTGGCGGATATGACCATATATAAACTGACCTGTGACACAAAAATTACACCAAATCAGCCATGTACATAGTACATAGTACATACTACATACATAATACATATATATAGCATATGCAAAATTCAAATGCGTATCTTAAAATTAAAACTTGAAATTTCACCTATACATACCTGTCACTGTAAGTCCAGGCTCTGATGCATCGATGGCGCGAAGGAACATAGTGCCTTTGCAACAATGCACTAGTATGTTATATACATTCCTTTTCCTGATGTCTGTCCATCCATCGCACATAATAGTGCATCCATACTTCTCCCATGTGCCCATCATCGGCTGTAACTGCTTCTCCACTATATCTTTTGTTTTGCGTAGCTCACTAGTCCTCAACTCCTCATATGAAGGACCGCTCCATCGATATCCTAATGTGCTCACTAACTCCATGGCTTCCTTCCATGCGGGTGTGCGTGCAACATTAAAAGAGAGGCCACACTGTATGAAAAGCTTCATTATACCTTGTTTGGCCTCAAGCTCCCGCTGCCTCTGAAAACCCGCACGTACGGATGCCGAAGAAAGTGATCCTCTAGGTGCCTTCACCGGTGGCTGAGTGTCACCCTCAAGATCGACGGTATCATGTCCATGCTCATCATTCCCTCCACTAGAGGATCCCATATGAGGCTGATGTGCTGAAGCATCGTGTGGAGGAGGATAACTAGAGCTAACAGAGGTGGAGGTGGGCCGAGAGCTTTGTGGATACTTTCTAGCTTCCCTTTGAGCTACCCACTCAAGGAGCTCATCCTTGATATGAGCTGGCATAGGCTGCTTGCATGCTGAAATGCCCAAGCCACTAAATTTGGCAAGGTGGGCTTTGATACGATCTGCCCCACCACCCCCTTTGTAACCACATAGGTTACATGTCCATCTCTCACTCCCACCCGACCCAAACTTCCCTTGGCTACTCACATACTTCCAACAACTTTGCTTTGGTTTAGGCATGGTGAGTCTCTCTCTCTCTCTCTCTCTCTCTCTCTCTCTCTTTGGTCTCTCTCTCTCTCTCTCTCTTTGGTCTCTCTCTCTCTCTCTCTCTCTCTCTCTCTCTCTCTCTCTCTCTCAGTCGCTGTGCAGTGTGTGCTCGCAGTCGCTACAGGGCAAGGGCAAGAGCAAATGAGAAATGCCCTCTCCCGCGAGCCCGTTTCGGGCTCAAAGGAGGGGGCAAATTTTTTTGTCTGCAACGCAACGCGTTGCGTACGTCGCAACGCAACGCCGTTGCGTTGCGAACGTTGCAGACGCTACGCAACGCGTTGCGTTGCAACTATGATACAATTTCATGGATGGATTTAGCGGATATAACCAAGTATTCATCCATCCAAAGGACCAAGCTAAAACTGCATTTGTAACTCCATGGGGTACGTATGTATATACTAAGATGGCTTTTGGATTATGCAATGCTCCAGCCTCTTTCAATCGAGTGGTTATTATTTGTTGGGAATTCACTTCACAATCATCACCGACCATCAGGCAATCAAATATTTGCTAAACAAGCCGAACATCTATGGAAGAGTGTGGAGGTGGCTACTCTTATTCCAAGAATTCAACTTCGAACTAGTTCAACGACCTGGGAAGCACCATGTGATAGAAGATCACCTTTCAAGGATTAAAGGACATCCGGAACCAGTTACGGGCATAGAAGACAACCTCCTAGATCAATCTTTATTTCAAGTAAGCACTTACCCTACTTGGTACCAGGACGTCCATCATTTGTTAACTACGGGTACCTGCCCACCTAACCTCACACCACTCGAACGAAGAAGATTGCTCCTAAAAAGTAAGAATTTTTCAATTGTTCAAAATACTCTTTTTTGAGTAGGATATGATGGGATCTATAGGAGATGCGTCCTACCACATGAAGTACAACAAATACTAGAAGAAGCCCATGGAGGAACAACTCCATGCCATTATCCAGGTCACATAACAGCACATCGGATTTTACATGGGGGATTATGGTGGCCTTATCTTTTCCGAGATGCAACAGAATATGCAAAGACATGCGACACTTTCCAACGTTGTGCACCAAAACCAAGTAAGCTCAACAACCAACCCTTGCAAATTTCTTTATCATGGAGACCATTTGAAAAATGGGGATTAGATTTTATGGGGCCAATCTATCCCATCACTTCTCCATCGAATGTGAAGTACTTGTTGGTGGCCACTGATTACGCCACCAAATGGGCATAAGTTCTGGGGACAAAAGATTGCACTTCTCATACGGTAGCCCCTTTCTTGTATGAAAATATTTTCTGTAGGTATGGCTGTCCAATTGAAGTTACAAGTGACTAAGGATCTCATTTTATCAACAAAACCCTAATTGAAATATTTATGAAGTACAAAATTTTCCACAAAAAATCATGTGCATATTACCCAGAGCCAATGGTCAAGCGAAAAGCACCAACAAGGTACTCATCTCTCTCTTGAGGAAAATGTGCTATCTCCATCCCTTGACATGGGGCACTACCTACCTCGGTGTGGTATGGGCATATAGGATGGCATTCAAGGTAACCATGAAACATACTCCCTTCCAATTAGTATATGGTCTTGAAGCAATAGCTCCATTAGAATTTCTAAAAGGATCAAGCAGAGTGGGACATCCAAGGATTGATAGTTTGCAAGTCATAAGTAACATCAATATGAACAGATTACATCAACCGGAGGAAAAGAGAACAATAGCAGATTCAACTCTCGAGAAAGAGAAGATGAAGCGGAAAGCATGGCACGACAGAAATCTGTGGAAGACAGAAATCAAGGAAGGATCGTTGGTCCTTCTATATCAACCAAGGTTGTACAACAGGAAGGAAAAGAAGTTATCCACTGGATGGACAGGTCCTTACAAGATAAAAGAGATCTTTCCTCAAGGGGTGGTACGTCTTTCCACTCTTGAAGGAACCCAAATTCCTTTGGTGAACCGTTCACGTCTCAAACCCTACCAAGAATCAGAATGAGATATGAATCACTACTATAGGAACTCTGTACATACCATGTCGCCTTCTTATGCTCTATTAGACTTACTATAGTCCGCATCAATAAAACCCATCATCTCTATCCACTATATCTCCCAACCACATGCATAAGTCTTTTTTGCATAAGTCTCTTTTGACATCGAGTCATTTGGAGTCAATTTCCCAAAAAAAAGTCGATTTTTGATTTTTAGTTGATAGGACGAAATTTTTTTTGGAATAGGTCGATTTTTTGAGTTCATTAATTTATTTAAAAAAAAAAAGTTGAATTATTTTTGGTTGATTTTTTTTTCAAATCCAAAAAAAAAAAAGGTCGATTTTTTCCCAAGAAAAGTCGATTTTTGTTTTTAGTTGAAAAAGTCGATTTTTTTTTTAAGTTGTTGGGTCGATTTTTTTTAAAAAACAAAAGAAGGTCGATTTTTTTTAAGTGTTTAGGTCGATTTTTTTAGTCAATGTGTATATGACGATAAGGACGATTTTTTTGAGAAGTTGCTAAGTCGATTTTTTCTTTGTCTATGTTTATGTCAAAGGTCGATTTTTAAGTTGTTAGGTCAAAACAGGTCGATTTTTTTTAAAGTCATAAATAGGTCAAAAAGTCGATTTTTTTGGTCTTGATGTCAATAGGACGATTTTTCCCTAGATGCGTGCGCTCATGATAAGGGCAATCGCGAATTGATGCGCACCCTCATGCTGTACAAGTGGCCTCTTAAGCCATGTGCAGGCTAGATAAAGACGGCTTGCACATATGAGTTCGCCGATCTGCATGAAGGAAGTGCTTGAAGGCAGTCCGGTCGATCCAGTTTGTCACCATCTTGAAGATGTCACCATCTTGAAGAGTCAGCAACAGCAGTTAATTGTTCTTGCTTCTTAAAAATAAGCTTATGCAAGTGAGGAAAGCTAGAACTACAAGGTGAGCTCTTAGCTAGAAGATAAGAGCAACAAAGTAACATGTCCCAATCGTCATCTTTAAGGAATTCAATGGGCAGCAATCATTATGACTCAGATGATCAACTATATCTGCAAGATTCCGGTTCAGCCCAGTCATCAAGTGAAGGGGAAGATTCACTCACATTGATCGCCCACGATTCTCTTCCACGAGCATCATTGGAAGAGATCTTCACAGTGGATGAGTTGCATACTCTACACCTCACGGAGATTGCCAAAGTACCACTTACCAAAAGCAACAGACGAGGTGATTGACTTCTTCGAGTCCTTTCCCCACTTTACAGTAGGAACTCTTACCAAGAAAATGCTAAACAAAGTTGTGGGGATGAAAGAGTCAGAACGGCTCATGCTAGGAAGATCATTCTCAGGAATCGACGCAGTAAGGTATGTGAGAAATGTGTGAAGTTGTTCGCTGTGAACGACCTCTCAGAAAGGTACTATCATCTTTTATGTGCATGCCAATATTTTATCCTCTTAAGAAGGGTTGAATTCAAGTTTCCATTCAACAATATGGCTGCTTGCGACGCGCTTTTATGTCTTGCCTGGGTGCATCCATATCCCTTCCATCATCTAATATGGGCATCCATCATGGAAAAAAGGAAAAGGCATGTGGTACAAGTACAAAAAGATGCAAAGAAATTTCACGTATACTCTTCTATAATACTCTTGTGGCTAAAGAATTTACCATCGAGGCTTACGGAAATACAAAAGAATGTGGGTCAACCATCTTCCATGAAGCGAAATCCATCCACTCCTGTGAGAAAGAAGCTCCTGGTAAAACGAGCACGAGTAAAAGGCCACGCATTAGAAGACATCTGAGCCCTTCCAATTGGTAAGCAAGGTTATGCTTCAGTAAAAGGTACTCATCCCCCTTCATCTTCACGTACATATGCGCGGAAAAAGGCTCCCAATCCTTGGGCTCGCACTCACCATAGTGCTTCATATAATCCACCCACATCACCACCATCTCCTCCTACTATTTCCACTCCACATGCATCACCTCCTATCCAAATTCCTTCACCACGTATGTCACCTTCGATTCAACCTCATCATACACCAATACATGTCCCGCCTATCCTCATACCTCCCATACCTCCTCCTATGCAATCACCAAACTCACCTTCCCCCACCATATTAGTTACCCCGTCAGGTTCACATATGCACTCCACATCCACTCAACCTATGCACTCTATCACACCTCCACTCGCACCTTGTTCTTCCACTTATGCACTCCCCTCATTAGAAAACATCCATATAGCAAATCTTCATGCAAGAAACACGTTAGAATCTCTCTCACTACTCCATGACTATCACAAAGGGATCTCTCCATTTATGGGGGAGGCAAACCAACAAGTACTTCATCTTCACAGACGGATCGCAGACTTAGAAGACCCGAACAAGCAACTAGAGAAGAACAACCAAGAACTCAAAGAGGAGAACGAGAAGTTACGAAGGGAAGCAACGTTCTATAAAGACATCCATGACAAGGCAAAAACTCTCTTTATGGCGGCACAAAACACACCCTAGTTAGGAATGGAGGTGCATAGCATTAGATGTTTCTTTTTACTTTGTATCGGCCATCTTTTTGTCTAGTTACTTCCTTTTATAAGAAGCATGTATTGCATTTTACTGCAAATGTCTCCCTTTTTTCCATATTATCTCTCACTTACATTATTCAAAAAAAAAAAAGAGAAGAAGAAGAAGATGGAAAAAAAAAAGAAAGAGAGAAAAAAAAAAAGGAAGAAGAAGAAGAAGAGAGAGAATTATTTTTCTCCGAGGACAGAGAATGTCTAAGTGGTGGGCAACCTGTAGCGGGGTACTTTGATACACCCTTAAAATAATGTATTTTTTGTTTTGCTTTTCAAGATTCAGAAGCCAAGCGCAAGGCAAGTTACCTCGATTTCGAACAAAAGGAGAAGCAGAAGAAGCGAAGAGCAAGAAAATGGTGGAAGGGGGATCCAGCTCATGAAGAAGGCCAAATTTCCCATTTCACCTATTTTCCCAAGTTCTCTAATTCCCATTTCACCTATTTTCCCAAGTTGCCTATTTTCCCATTTCACCTATTTTCCCAAGTTGCCTAAATTCCCATGTCACCTATTTTCCCAAGTTGTCTAAATTCCCATTTCACCTATTTTCCCAAGTTGCCTAATTCCCATTTCACCTATTTTCCTAAGTTGTCTAATTCTCCCAATTCACCAATTCTCCAAGTTGTCTAATTTTCCTAAGTTGACCCATTTCTCAAACTAGTCCTGTTTTTTAGTCAAATTTTACAAGTTAGTCGACTTACTCAAAAGTTCACCATTTTTTATGAAGTTAGTCTACTTCAAAAGTAGTCTATTTTTTAAGAAAAGGGTATACTTTTGATTTAGTCTACTTTTTCACTTGAAAAAAGAGACTAAATTTTCCAGATCTCCATATAGTCTAAATTTTCAGCCACTTGCACGCGGAGAACTCATGGACTGTGGACGGCGCAGAATACCAGAATTTGGAAGATAGTGACGATGCAGGAAAAGTGGACCAAGAAGGAAGCTTCTAGAGTACCAAAATTGTCAGAGACCCTCCAAAGAAAAATTTTATCCCCTTTCGCTATTCTTCACTTTCAGAAAAACTATATAAGAAGACCTCTCCTTAAACCAAGAAGAAGCTCAAACAAGCTCAGAGAGAGACTCGAGGAAGGAATGCACTCCTGCAGCTTTGCCTTCTCTTTGTGTGTGTAGAGCTCTTAGCTTACCACTAGTGCTCCACTTGGTAGATTTGGAATCAGCTAGCTTGGCACTCTGAGTGAGTAGTGGGAAGCAGTGATTGGCCAATCTTCTCTTGAGTAGCTAGTTGGAAGACTAGAATTTTGAGCATGTATGTTTAAAGAATCGAAGTCCAGCATTGAGAATGAAGGTGTAAGTTTATGTCTCCTATTGATTGCCCAAAGTTTGTATAATCCTTTTTTGAGCTGTTTATACTTATAATTTCAGCTTCTTCCTTTCATTTCACTCATAATTTCAGCTTCTTTCTCTCATTTCATTGTGTATCATTGTACATGCGAGTTATTCTTCCCTAACAAGTCTTCAAATTGCAACCCACAATGCACATTGCACTTAAGAGGGCACACCACATTGAGCATATAGATCAAGAAATTGATCTAGAGGAACCGAGGGCTTGTTGCGGAGCAAGCGTAAGATCATGGTGACATGGGGCCTCTCAATCCACGTCCACGTCTCTGCCGTAATGCCTGGTGCCCATACTGTCGCTGCATACATCAGTGCGGGTGTCACTAGAGTATCAAAGAGCCACCCCTTAGTCCATGGCTCCTGGAAATGTGCATGAAAGCAGCGTCTCTCCAATCCAGCAAGCGCCGCATAACCTCGCATCAATCTCTCTCTCGCTGCCTGTGCCATGGAGAACACACCTGCGCTGCCCGAGAAGGTGACACCTAAGTTCACGTAGGAGTCCACTACCTCTATCTGTCCTCCAGCTCCAATGAAAGAGGCTTGACGGCGTACTGTCCCGGAGGTGTGGAAGATCATGACCTTGGACTTGCCAAGGTTCATTGTGAGTCCTCTCTCCATGCAGAAGGTATCGAGTGCCTGTAAATGTGACTGCAGCCCCTCCTGTGACTCTGAATGTCATCAGCATATAATAGGATGTGTACTGGGATACCTCCGAGTTCTCCTCCTGGCCCTCCTTCTCGTTATATATATTGATCTCGTCGATGTAGAGACCAAAGAGAGTGGGTGAGAGAGGGCAACCTTGTTTCATACCAATGGTGCTAACAAGACTGTCTGATAGGCTTCTGGGACAACATACCCTGCTTGTGACTCGTGCATACAAAGCATGGATGGCCCATAGGATGTTTGATGGTAGCTGTAACTCTTGGAGTCTCCATAGTAGTCTCTCTCGAGGGACCATGTCGAAGGGGGGGGGAGAGAGAGAGACAGAGAGAGAGAGAGAGAGAGAGAGAGAGAGAGAGAGAGAGAGAGGCAGGGAGGGAGGGAGGGAGTGTTGAAGATAAATGTACAAGCTCATTTTCATATGAGCCATGCTTGGATAAATTTACCAAATATAATGATAAAGGAAAAGTAGAGGAAAAAAGGAAAAAATAATAAAAGAAAAAGTCTAGTCAAAACTTCATGATGAGTAATAGATACAATATCTTGCCTTGTAGTTAGTAGCATGTAGTGGAGAAAGTGGTGAGTTAAGAAGAAGGCACAAACTTCTTCACATGCTCATTGGTTATAAAAGGGAAGTGGGAGCACATTCAAAACAAGGAGAGAAAGAGGCAAGAGCTCCCAGTAGTCGGATCTAGCCATTTTGTCATTTTGGTTTTCCCTTAGACTCCTGTAGAATAAATTTTTGAAGGACAGAGTAAAGGATGGCACCAAGGAACCAATATCAAATTGGGCGCCAGGTGTCCAAATACTGAAGATGGGCGTCAGTCGTCCAAGTACTGGAGTTGGCATCAGTCGTCCAAATTCTGGAGTTGGGCACCACACATCCAAAATCTGGAGTTGGGCACCAAGACGTCCAGATGGTAGAGGAGTTGGGGGACTGCATGCCCAAGGCATGCCAGACAAGGCGGCCAAGTGGGACCCAGCCACTCATCATTACACGACAAAGTCTGGTACTGGAGGCGGCCAGGCTGACAAATGAAACCGCCTAGTGCATTAACTCCCCATTACTCCCATGTAACAGACCTTCCCATTGTAACCGGTTCCTCACCTCTCTCCTATAAAAGGGGAAACCTCAAAAGAGAAACATATGAGATGATATGATATCCGATAGGAGATAGAGCATGTAGTGTACTCTAGAGGAGAATATAGCTGAGAGTGAGAGTGGGCTTAGAACTCCTGGATAGTTGAGTCCTGTTCATTTTAGTTACTTCTGTTGCCTACCTATGTTATCTGCTGATGTTACTTATGTGAGAACACTTGGAGTTGCATGCTGATGTTACTTATGTGAGAACACTTGGAGTTGCATTCTGTCGTTTGTTCCTTTACTTGGTATGATCAGCTGGGGTATGATTAGTTAATGGCTGGTATTCAGATCGTGTTATATTTGATTTCCTAGTTAGTGTTGTCTTGTGCTCTATTAGGTTGCATGTTTGCTGCTGTTGAGATTCTATTGTAGTTCATAGTAATGACATGGGGTTTTGGTGATATGTGTTTCTTATGATAATGTGTTTCATGTGTTTACATGTACTCCAGGAGTAGTGCATTTTGCATTCCCTGCACCCAGACACTTCATTTCACCACCTACAGGTGAAAAATTTGGCACGCACGGTGGGACAGGGCTTCTGGAGATCTCTTTTTCCTTGAGAAATCACTTAGGGTTTAAGTGCCCAGGACCACCTCTCCTAGTCCTCTTCCTCCTTCCTGGAAGCCTGGGGCGACTCCTCTTCTTAGGCGACTCCTCCTCCTCCCCTTCTTAAATTCTTGGGAGACTACTCCTCCTTCCTTGAAGCCTTGGGCGACTCCTCTTCTTAGGCGACTCCTTTGTCCTCCTCCCCTTCTTAAATTCTTGGGCGACTACTCCTCCTTCCTTGAAGCCTTGGGCGACTCCTCTTCCTAGGTGACTCCTCCTCCTCCTCCCCTTCTTAAATTCTTGGGCGACTACTCCTCCTTCCTTGAAGCCTTGGGAGACTCCTCTTCCTAGGCGACTCCTCCTCCTCTTCCTCTTCTTAAAATTCTTGGGCGACTACTCCTCCTCCCTTGAAGCCTTGGGCGACTCCTCTTCTTGGGCGACTCCTCCTCCTTCACTTCCTAACTTCTTGGGCGACTACTCCTCCTAGTCCTCCTCCTTGGCTTCTTGGGTGCCTACTCCTCCTCCCCCCACTTGAGCAACCTCTTCTTGGGCGAAGACTCCTCCGGGGTGACCTCTTCATCGGGGCGACTTCCTCTATCAGAAGTAGTTCCAAAGATGGTCCATGACCCACACCAGAGCTAGCAAAGAGAAGCAGTTAAGCCCTAAGAAGACACCAATCAAAAGTTACCATAGAAGAAGGCCGGACCCTTACCTAACACCGATCAGAAGTCTATCTGCCTCAAGCCTAGCTTCCACAATAGAAGGGTTAGACGACAAGGCTAAAACTCAAAAGACTTTACTTCGAGACAATCTTCTTAATAAGGTTATGGCTGAGGAACTTTCCGCTCTTCAGTCAAGAATAAATATTAGATTTTCTTCATTTCATTGCGGTGCTAATGAAGATCCTGAAGATCATGTACGAAGATTTCTTTCAATTTGTAAGAGTAGGGGCTTACAGCAACGACAGGACACCTTCCTTGCTCTATTTCCATCAACTCTTGAAGGATTGGCGGACAAATGGTTCAGCCAGTACGCGGAGAACCATTTCCAAACATGGGAAGCATTGATGACCGAATTCACAGAGGCATTTCGGCCAGATAACTCTACAGAAAGAACGTTAGATGAACTTGAGAATCTAATCTTGCATATGGGAGAATCATTTTCAGAACTTATGGCGCGGGCAAGGTCACTCGTGGCAAGATTGCCGGAGCCACCAGGGGATTTCCTTGTTAAGAAGTGGGTGGAGAAAGCCTTGCCGAAATCCACACAGCAGAAGCTGAGAGAACTTTTGAGACCAGATGCCACTTTGAGAGAATTTGAGGCAGCTGCCACAAGGATTGAGGCTGCACGGGTTCATTTTGGAACACATCCGGGAAAGACCTTCCCCCAAGATGAAGACATGGTGACAGCCTTGAGGAAGGAACTAGAGACCTTAAAGCTTCAAAGAAATCGAGAAGAGGACAAGAGTACTTCGGAAGGTCTCGCTCAAATACGACAAGAGCTTGAAGAACTCAAAACATTAAGGGAGGTAAGAACTGGACTATGGTGTTCTCTCTGTAGTACCCAAGGACACACATCACAAGAATGTCCAAGGAGGCTAACATGCCAATTTTGTGGCAAGGGTGGCCATGAGGCCAAGGATTGTTATTTTCTGAAGGGTCTTGGAAATCAGGCTATGATGCCAGGACAACCTCCGACAGCTCAATGGGTGGGAATGGCTCATTCCTCCTTGTTAGGGCAACCACCATTACCATCCACTACAACACCTCCTGTAACAACTTTTTACACCAATCAAGGACCTCAACGGCAAGAAAGTAGGCCTCATCAGAACCGACCACCTAGGCCTATAATGTGTTACAGATGTGGGGAGTATGGACACTTCCAAAGTAAATGTTCACTTCCTGAGGATGCCCCACCATGCAAAAACTGTCCTGAGACACGGGATCATTATACAAAGGACTGCCCAAAGTCAATGCCGTCTACAAGCACACCAGGTAACTCCTGCCCCCTACATATGATCATAGTATCTAATGATGAGGGCAATGTAGACTCTCCAAGTGCCCGAGTAGTCCAACTTGAGGAACTTCCCGGAGTAATGACTAGGGCACAAAAGCAGAAGGAAGCTTTAAAAGATGCTGCCAAAGAAGCAACAGATTCAACAAAGGACAAGGGAAAAAGGACCATGGGCCATGAACCTTCTCAGGGAGTCAACCACAACCAAGACAAGGAGAAAATCTCACTGGGAAGAGTAGGAAGAAATGAAGATACTAATGAGCAAGTTATTGACAAAGCTTATGCAGTATCTAAGGAGGACCTAAGGCACTTTCAGAATGGATCTACTTCAAGGAACAATCAAGAAGGCTTTCTCACTGCAGTTCAAGTCTTGCAGAGCACCTACCAACAGGTATCTTTATATAACTTGTTAGCTATGAGTCCTGGATTCAGAGGAGAAGTAATGGCTGCCATAAATGGGTTAGACCCTGGCACCATATTAAGTGGCGGGCAAGGCTTCACTTCTTTAAATTCTCAACAAATACCTATACCCGCAACTTATAGCTCAGAACCATCTAGGATGGCACCTCTTACAGATTACAAGAGCCCTATATTGACTGTAAGTATCAAGGGAACTCCCTTGGTAGGAGTTATAGTTGATGGGGGGTTTGGTATTAATCTGATGCCCGAGTACACAATGACATTGCTAAATCTGAAACCAACTAAGGATGCTCATTTTACAGTATCATTGGCAGACCAAAGCAAGGTAAGCCCACTAAGCATAGTGGAAAAGGTTGAAGTTGTCATCCATAAGCTAAAATTTGTGTTGGATTTTGTGGTAATAACACTCCCAAGGGTGAAGGGAGGATTTCCTCTTTTGATAGGAAGGCCATGGCTACGACACAGTAAAGCGGTACATGACTGGGGTAGTGACACCTTATGGGTGGCCGGACCAGACAAGGTGATGAGGCAGCTTCAGATGGAAGGAGGAACAGATGAAGCCTTAGGTACTTCTCAAGTTGTTCTCCACCCAGAGCAAACTACAGAGGAAGACAAGGAAGATAACAATGGAGAAGATGAACAACAAACTAGACAAGAAGGAGCAAACATGTGGGCCACAACTCCTCCACCATGGGTTCTGGAAAATCAAGAAATATGAGGGCAAGAAAGGGCGACTTCACCTCCCTGGGCGTCTCCACCTCCTAGTTCAAGTTGGGCGTCTCCACCTCCTAATCCAAATTGGGCGCCTCCTCTACCTCCAAGCAGCGGGGCGACTCCACCTCCTAGTCCAAGTTGGGCACCTCCTCCTCCAAGTAGCCGGGTCACTCCAGAGGCTTGGGCTCCATACTCTGCTCAAGGGCCCCCACATTGGGCACCTGAATGGGCAGCTTATCCTCCATCTTGGGCTACCCCTACAATTGGCTGTGCGGCCCAATGGGCATCTGGGAAGCCTCACACAGAGCCAACTAAGACAAAATCACTTGACATTAAGGAAGAAGTTGATATAGGAGAGGAATTATCTAATGAAGATCTAAGCGACATAATGGACTGGATTGAGGAGACTAATAATCTTTCATGCTTTACAATAGCAGTCAAGGAGAAAGAAGTAGAAGAACCTACTAAGAAGTAGAAGAACCTACTGTGGAGTGTGTGGTATTAGGAGAACCAGCTAAAGATTTCCGAAGAGGTAAAGTTTTGAAAGGAGTTGAAGGAAGAACAGGGATTGAAGCAAGCCAAACAGAAGAAGAACTCATCGAAAGCATTTTCCCATTGGAGAAAGTCCCAGTAGGATGGACGCAGGAAAAGACCAGGGAATCACCATCAATGATAGTACAACATTCACCAAGGAAATGTTGTTCAAAGATGAAGAAGAGGCAATTCTTGAGCCAGTTAAAGAAGTCAACTTAGGGGAAGAAGAAAATCCACAAAATCTTCTACTGGCAAGTTGGTTATGGGACCACCCTCTTCTCATAGAGGTAATCACCTTCATGAATAACTATAAAGATGTCTTTGCCTGGAGCTATAAAGACTTTGGTCAAGGAATCGAAGCAGAAGCTCTATGTGGAGCAGGAGTAGAGCAAGAGCACAACAGCCTTGTAAATAATGTACATATTGAGTCTATTTTTTAAGTTCCAGTATCCCTCTATCTTCCAAGTTCCATTATCTACCTCTAATTTGGCAACATATCAATTTGAGCTTACTCCACTCCTAACTTTTCCCAACAACTATTCTCTTCTCTCCAACTCTAACCTTCTTTCAGCAATGGCTACCCTCTCTCCTTCTAAGGCATCCAACTTCCATATCATCCATCCTCCATAAGCGACTACCATTTTCAACCTTCTTCCCTTGGTGCTCTACCTATCTACCCCTCTCTCCTAGAATCTTGGCGACTACCATCTATCCCTCTCCCTTGGGCGACCACCTTCCCTCATACACCTTGGGTACAAATTTGCCGGTTTGGGGGACCCTCATCCTTCCAACTTGCCCACTTGGGCGACCCTCCTCTCTCTCACCCTCTTACCAAGATTGGGCGACCATCATCCTTCCAACTTGCCCACTTGGGCGACCCTCCTCCCTCTCACCCTCTTACCAAGATTGGGCGACCCTCATCCTTCCAACTTGCCAGTTTGGGAGACTCTCCTCCCTCTCAACCCTCCTCTTCTTAGGCGACTCCTCCTCCTCCCCTTCTTAAATTCTTGGGCGACTACTCCTCCTTCCTTGAAGCCTTGGGCGACTCCTCTTCTTAGGCGACTCCTTTGTCCTCCTCCCCTTCTTAAATTCTTGGGCGACTACTCCTCCTTCCTTGAAGCCTTGGGCGACTCCTCTTCCTAGGTGACTCCTCCTCCTCCTCCCCTTCTTAAATTCTTGGGCGACTACTCCTCTTTCCTTGAAGCCTTGGGAGACTCCTCTTCCTAGGCGACTCCTCCTCCTCTTCCTCTTCTTAAAATTCTTGGGCGACTACTCCTCCTCCCTTGAAGCCTTGGGCGACTCCTCTTCTTGGGCGACTCCTCCTCCTTCACTTCCTAACTTCTTGGGCGACTACTCCTCCTAGTCCTCCTCCTTGGCTTCTTGGGTGCCTACTCCTCCTCCCCCCACTTGAGCAACCTCTTCTTGGGCGAAGACTCCTCCGGGGCGACCTCTTCATCGGGGCGACTTCCTCTATCAGAAGTAGTTCCAAAGATGGTCCATGACCCACACCAGAGCTAGCAAAGAGAAGCAGTTAAGCCCTAAGAAGACACCAATCAAAAGTTACCATAGAAGAAGGCCGGACCCTTACCTAACACCGATCAGAAGTCTATCTGCCTCAAGCCTAGCTTCCACAATAGAAGGGTTAGACGACAAGGCTAAAACTCAAAAGACTTTACTTCGAGACAATCTTCTTAATAAGGTTATGGCTGAGGAACTTTCCGCTCTTCAGTCAAGAATAAATATTAGATTTTCTTCATTTCATTGCGGTGCTAATGAAGATCCTGAAGATCATGTACGAAGATTTCTTTCAATTTGTAAGAGTAGGGGCTTACAGCAACGACAGGACACCTTCCTTGCTCTATTTCCATCAACTCTTGAAGGATTGGCGGACAAATGGTTCAGCCAGTACGCGGAGAACCATTTCCAAACATGGGAAGCATTGATGACCGAATTCACAGAGGCATTTCGGCCAGATAACTCTACAGAAAGAACGTTAGATGAACTTGAGAATCTAATCTTGCATATGGGAGAATCATTTTCAGAACTTATGGCGCGGGCAAGGTCACTCGTGGCAAGATTGCCGGAGCCACCAGGGGATTTCCTTGTTAAGAAGTGGGTGGAGAAAGCCTTGCCGAAATCCACACAGCAGAAGCTGAGAGAACTTTTGAGACCAGATGCCACTTTGAGAGAATTTGAGGCAGCTGCCACAAGGATTGAGGCTGCACGGGTTCATTTTGGAACACATCCGGGAAAGACCTTCCCCCAAGATGAAGACATGGTGACAGCCTTGAGGAAGGAACTAGAGACCTTAAAGCTTCAAAGAAATCGAGAAGAGGACAAGAGTACTTCGGAAGGTCTCGCTCAAATACGACAAGAGCTTGAAGAACTCAAAACATTAAGGGAGGTAAGAACTGGACTATGGTGTTCTCTCTGTAGTACCCAAGGACACACATCACAAGAATGTCCAAGGAGGCTAACATGCCAATTTTGTGGCAAGGGTGGCCATGAGGCCAAGGATTGTTATTTTCTGAAGGGTCTTGGAAATCAGGCTATGATGCCAGGACAACCTCCGACAGCTCAATGGGTGGGAATGGCTCATTCCTCCTTGTTAGGGCAACCACCATTACCATCCACTACAACACCTCCTGTAACAACTTTTTACACCAATCAAGGACCTCAACGGCAAGAAAGTAGGCCTCATCAGAACCGACCACCTAGGCCTATAATGTGTTACAGATGTGGGGAGTATGGACACTTCCAAAGTAAATGTTCACTTCCTGAGGATGCCCCACCATGCAAAAACTGTCCTGAGACACGGGATCATTATACAAAGGACTGCCCAAAGTCAATGCCGTCTACAAGCACACCAGGTAACTCCTGCCCCCTACATATGATCATAGTATCTAATGATGAGGGCAATGTAGACTCTCCAAGTGCTCGAGTAGTCCAACTTGAGGAACTTCCCGGAGTAATGACTAGGGCACAAAAGCAGAAGGAAGCTTTAAAAGATGCTGCCAAAGAAGCAACAGATTCAACAAAGGACAAGGGAAAAAGGACCATGGGCCATGAACCTTCTCAGGGAGTCAACCACAACCAAGACAAGGAGAAAATCTCACTGGGAAGAGTAGGAAGAAATGAAGATACTAATGAGCAAGTTATTGACAAAGCTTATGCAGTATCTAAGGAGGACCTAAGGCACTTTCAGAATGGATCTACTTCAAGGAACAATCAAGAAGGCTTTCTCACTGCAGTTCAAGTCTTGCAGAGCACCTACCAACAGGTATCTTTATATAACTTGTTAGCTATGAGTCCTGGATTCAGAGGAGAAGTAATGGCTGCCATAAATGGGTTAGACCCTGGCACCATATTAAGTGGCGGGCAAGGCTTCACTTCTTTAAATTCTCAACAAATACCTATACCCGCAACTTATAGCTCAGAACCATCTAGGATGGCACCTCTTACAGATTACAAGAGCCCTAGATTGACTGTAAGTATCAAGGGAACTCCCTTGGTAGGAGTTATAGTTGATGGGGGGTTTGGTATTAATCTGATGCCCGAGTACACAATGACATTGCTAAATCTGAAACCAACTAAGGATGCTCATTTTACAGTATCATTGGCAGACCAAAGCAAGGTAAGCCCACTAAGTATAGTGGAAAAGGTTGAAGTTGTCATCCATAAGCTAAAATTTGTGTTGGATTTTGTGGTAATAACACTCCCAAGGGTGAAGGGAGGATTTCCTCTTTTGATAGGAAGGCCATGGCTACGACACAGTAAAGCGGTACATGACTGGGGTAGTGACACCTTATGGGTGGCCGGACCAGACAAGGTGATGAGGCAGCTTCAGATGGAAGGAGGAACAGATGAAGCCTTAGGTACTTCTCAAGTTGTTCTCCACCCAGAGCAAACTACAGAGGAAGACAAGGAAGATAACAATGGAGAAGATGAACAACAAACTAGACAAGAAGGAGCAAACATGTGGGCCACAACTCCTCCACCATGGGTTCTGGAAAATCAAGAAATATGAGGGCAAGAAAGGGCGACTTCACCTCCCTGGGCGTCTCCACCTCCTAGTTCAAGTTGGGCGTCTCCACCTCCTAATCCAAATTGGGCGCCTCCTCTACCTCCAAGCAGCTGGGCGACTCCACCTCCTAGTCCAAGTTGGGCACCTCCTCCTCCAAGTAGCCGGGTCACTCCAGAGGCTTGGGCTCCATACTCTGCTCAAGGGCCCCCACATTGGGCACCTGAATGGGCAGCTTATCCTCCATCTTGGGCTACCCCTACAATTGGCTGTGCGGCCCAATGGGCATCTGGGAAGCCTCACACAGAGCCAACTAAGACAAAATCACTTGACATTAAGGAAGAAGTTGATATAGGAGAGGAATTATCTAATGAAGATCTAAGCGACATAATGGACTGGATTGAGGAGACTAATAATCTTTCATGCTTTACAATAGCAGTCAAGGAGAAAGAAGTAGAAGAACCTACTAAGAAGTAGAAGAACCTACTGTGGAGTGTGTGGTATTAGGAGAACCAGCTAAAGATTTCCGAAGAGGTAAAGTTTTGAAAGGAGTTGAAGGAAGAACAGGGATTGAAGCAAGCCAAACAGAAGAAGAACTCATCGAAAGCATTTTCCCATTGGAGAAAGTCCCAGTAGGATGGACGCAGGAAAAGACCAGGGAATCACCATCAATGATAGTACAACATTCACCAAGGAAATGTTGTTCAAAGATGAAGAAGAGGCAATTCTTGAGCCAGTTAAAGAAGTCAACTTAGGGGAAGAAGAAAATCCACAAAATCTTCTACTGGCAAGTTGGTTATGGGACCACCCTCTTCTCATAGAGGTAATCACCTTCATGAATAACTATAAAGATGTCTTTGCCTGGAGCTATAAAGACTTTGGTCAAGGAATCGAAGCAGAAGCTCTATGTGGAGCAGGAGTAGAGCAAGAGCACAACAGCCTTGTAAATAATGTACATATTGAGTCTATTTTTTAAGTTCCAGTATCCCTCTATCTTCCAAGTTCCATTATCTACCTCTAATTTGGCAACATATCAATTTGAGCTTACTCCACTCCTAACTTTTCCCAACAACTATTCTCTTCTCTCCAACTCTAACCTTCTTTCAGCAATGGCTACCCTCTCTCCTTCTAAGGCATCCAACTTCCATATCATCCATCCTCCATAAGCGACTACCATTTTCAACCTTCTTCCCTTGGTGCTCTACCTATCTACCCCTCTCTCCTAGAATCTTGGCGACTACCATCTATCCCTCTCCCTTGGGCGACCACCTTCCCTCATACACCTTGGGTACAAATTTGCCGGTTTGGGGGACCCTCATCCTTCCAACTTGCCCACTTGGGCGACCCTCCTCTCTCTCACCCTCTTACCAAGATTGGGCGACCATCATCCTTCCAACTTGCCCACTTGGGCGACCCTCCTCCCTCTCACCCTCTTACCAAGATTGGGCGACCCTCATCCTTCCAACTTGCCAGTTTGGGCGACTCTCCTCCCTCTCAACCTCTTACCAAGCTGGGTGACCCTCCTCCACTTTGCAAAATTGGGCGACCCCTCATCCCTCCACTTTGCAAAATTGGGCGACCCCTCATCCCTTCACTTTGCAAAATTGGGCGACCCCTCATCCCTCCACTTTGCAAAAATGGGCGACCCTCCTTTTTTTCAGCTCTATGGCCAAGTTGGGTGACCCTCCTCCACTTTGCAAAATTGGGCGACCCTCCTCCACTTTACTCAATTGGGCGACCCTCCTCCACCTCTACTATCTTCCTCAACCATCACCCTCCTCCCGCCTAGAGAGACTTTCCTCCCTCTACCTAACCATCCTCTTGCCCTACCTAAGGAAACCTTCCTCCCACTTCCACTCTCATAATATTGGCATTCCCTCCTCCCACCATGGGCGACATCTCATCCCAACTACCACCTTGGGCGACCCTCCTCCCATCTCTACACTCAGGACTTACCATGACACCAACTCCCCACCTAGGGCAACATATCCTCCCAACTTCCACCATTAGGTGACCTCTCCTCCCAACTCCCACAATAGGGAGACCCTCCTCCCACCTCTCACCTTAGGCGACCCTCCTCCCACCTCTCACCTTAGGCGACCCCTCCTCCCACCTCCACCTTGGGCGACCCTCCTCCCATTTATAGTCTCATAAATTTGGGCGACCTCTCCTCCCAACTCCCTCAATGAGGCTACCTCTCCAAGTCCCTTCATCATCAATTGGGCGACCTCCCCACCCCCCTCACCCTCAAATTGGGCGACCTCTCCACCTCCCTTCATCCTCAATTCGGCGACCTTTCCACCTCCCTTCCTCCTTGATTGGGCAACATCAACCTCCCTTCATCCTCAATCGGGCGACCTCTCCACCTCCCCTCATCCTCGATTGGGCGACCTCTCCACCTCCCTTCATCCTCAATTAGAGATCTCTCCAACTCCCCTCATCCTTCATTTGGACAAAACCACTCCTCGGAACCACCTCTTGTTCCACCCCTTTCCTTCTAGACTCTTATGACCACCAACTTTGCCTCGGAACCACCTCTTGTTCCACCCCTTTACTTCTATACTCTTATGACCACCAACTTTGCCGCGGCCTCCTCTAGTTATAACTGCATTTTGTTCTCTTGTAAATGTTTTCTTGTTGTACCAACTGAGTATTGTACTCCCTTATCTCTCCGAGACGGAGAGACACTAGTGGTGGACAACTTGTAGAATAAATTTTTGAAGGACAGAGTAAAGGATGGCACCAAGGAACCAAATATCAAATTGGGCGCCAGGTGTCCAAATACTGAAGATGGGCGTCAATTGTCCAAGTACTGGAGTTGGGCATCAGTCGTCCAAATTCTAGAGTTGGGCACCACACGTCCAAAATCTGGAGTTGGGCACCAAGATGTCCAGATGGTAGAGTTGGGCGACTGCATGCCCAAGGCATGCCAGACAAGGCGGCCAAGTGGGACCCAGCCACTCATCATTACACGACAAAGTCTGGTACTGGAGGCGGCCAGGCTGACAAATGAAACCGCTTAGTGCATTAACTCCCCATTACTCCCATGTAACATACCTTCCCATTGTAACCGTTTCCTCACCTCTCTCCTATAAAAGGGGAAACCTCAAAAGAGAAACATATGAGATGATATGATATCCGATAGGAGATAGAGCATGTAGTGTACTCTACAGGAGAATATAGCTGAGAGTGAGAGTGGGCTTAGAACTCCTGGATAGTTGAGTCCTGTTCATTTTATACTTCTGTTGCCTACCTATGTTATCTGCTGATGTTACTTATGTGAGAACACTTGGAGTTGCATGCTGATGTTACTTATGTGAGAACACTTGGAGTTGTATTCTGTTGTTTGTTCCTTTACTTGGTATGATCAGCTGTGGTATGATTAGTTAATGGCTGGTATTCAGATCGTGTTATATTTGATTTCCTAGTTAGTGTTGTCTTGTGCTCTATTAGGTTGCATGTTTGCAACTGTTGAGATTCTATTGTAGTTCCTAGTAATGACATGGGGTTTTGGTGATATGTGTTTCTTATGATAATGTGTTTCATGTGTTTACATGTACTCCAGGAGTAGTGCATTTTGCATTCTCTGCACCCACACACTTCATTTCACCACCTACAACTCCTTCCAGCCCCACGTCAGTTTGTACACAGCTCTGTTGCAGAGCTCATATCTCAGTGCATATGTAAGCATTTTGTGCGTTTAAACATTCATTGGAAAGCTTATCTCGTGTACTTTCTGCATATCAAATATCTCTTTGAAAGCTTATGTAGTTTGTGAGATATCAGTGAAAGAGTGAAGTTCAGATTTTCAGTATACCTGTGTAGATAGGTAGTCTATTTTGGTCGGTTAAGTTTCCCGACCAAAACATATCCAAATTGCATGATTTTTGTCTTCTTGGAAAGCTCTTGGCATCTACTTTCACTGTCTCAAATATCGCATTAAGATCATTTATATTCTGTGAGATATCTGTTAGATAGTAAAATCCAGTTGCAGGTGGTCTATCTTGGTGAGTTGAGTTTCCTGATCAAAACTAATCCAAATTCCTCGTTTTTTATCTTCTTGGAAAGCTATTTGTGGCTACTTTCTCTGTATCAAATATCTTTCTCAAAGGATATATATTCAGAGAGTTATCAGTCCGACAGTGAAGCTCAGTTCTTTAGCATATCTGTGTGGACAGATAGTTCATATTTGACAGTTGTGTTTCTTAATCAAAACTTGTCCAAATTAAGTCATTTATAGCTTGTTAAAAAGCTCTCTTTGTCTACTTTGATTGACTAAAGTCTCAAGTCCATTTGAGTTTTGTATTGAGATCAGCAAGCTATCTAAGGTGCAGCTATTTATCCAAGTGCTTGACATACAAGGGCTCACTACACACTTCCGTTGCGCATAGGAGAACTCATTCTCCACAGTTGGTATCAGAGCAAACTTGGTGCTAAAGCTTCATCAACAGAGCTTGAGATAAAGAAAAGCAAAAGAGGAGCTATAAAACAAGGAGGAGCTTCACAAACGCAAGAGCAAAAGGACTATAACTTTTCGAGGTAACTCTCAAAGTCTTTCATACTCTTCAATGGCTGACTTTGGTCAACAAGTAGAGAAGTTGGATAAGGATAACTATCCAGTGTGGAGGTTTAGAATGACCAACTACCTAATGGGCAAAGGCTTATGGGGTATTGTGAGCGGCGATGATGCTCAACCTCAAATCAATCAAGCTATGGCCATCGAAGTCCAAAGGAGGAAAGCAAAAGAATGGGAGGAGAGGAATAGGAGAGTCATGTTCCTCATTTCGCAAGTCATTACTAATGCCATGGTAGGTCATATTCAACATCTAGAGAAAGCTAAGGATGCTTGGGAAGCTCTTGAAAGAATGTATTCAACAAATACCAAAGCTAGGAAACTTCAACTCAAGAATGAGTTGAACACAATCAAGAAAAGTTCGAGTCAATCCATAGCTGAATATACTTTGAAGATTAAGGAGCTATGCGGTGCTTTGGCTTCTATTGGCACAACGGTTGAAGATGAAGATCTTGTGTGTTATACTCTCAATGGGTTGAGAGAAGATGAAGATGGAAGCCTTTTATAACTTTCATTAACTTGAAAGATGTATATCCAGGTTTTGAACAACTAATCCCTCATCTTGTCACAGAAGAGCTTAGCTTCGGTGGTCCCAAAAGAAAAGACAGCCACAACCAAATGTTATATGCAAGTCGAGGCAAAGGAAAAAACTCAAGAGGAGGCTCAAGAGGAAAAGGAAGAGGTCACAACCACTCCAACTACAATCAAAACAATTCGGAAGACAACAAGGATGCATCAAATGCCAACACACAAGGAAGAGGTCGAGGTAGAAGTAGAGGAAGAGGCCGAAGCTCCTACAATTCTCATAAAGGTATAACATGCTATCATTGTGGTAAAGTAGGACACTATGCTAGTGATTGTTGGCTGAAGAATGGAAGACCAAATGGAGGCAATCAAAGGAACCAAAGCAACTATGCAAGCACCTAAAGTGAAGGAAGCAAGGACACACTACTTGCAATGAGACATGAGTATAGAAGCTCTTGTCAAGATGAAAAAAAATGGTACATTGATTCAGGTTGTAGTAACCATATGTCATGCCAAGGAAGTTTGTTCACTAATCTACAGGTACCAAGTGAAAAAGGATGTGTTGAAACAGGTGATGATACTCAACACATGATTGAACATATTGGAGATATAAGGCTTGGAGATACAAGTAGAGCAAAGGTACTATCTAATGTTCTTCATGTTCCTACAATTTCAAAGAACTTGATTTCAGTAAGACAAATGGTAGAGAAGGGTTATCATGTCATATTCAATGAGAATGGGTGCTTCATAAAGAATCCAAAGGAAGGCTTCAAAGTCATTGCTCGAGGTAGAAGAGAAGGAAGGATGTTCACTTTGGATGTCCAACATCCACATGGAAAGGTCATGTACATTCAATGTGGGAACAAGAAGATTTCAGAGCTCGACTTATGGCACAAAAGAATCAACATTCCAAAGCTGAAGGACATGAGCAAACATGAAGTGGTAAGAGGTCTTCCAAAATTTAATAGCATTGGACTACATGAGTTATGTGAAGCTTGTCAACTAGGAAAGCAAACGAGGCAGCCATTCAAGAGGAGCAATTATGTGGCTCCAAATGTCTTGGACTTGATACATACGGATGTATGGGGACCAACCCAAGAGGCATCAATGGCTGGTAATAGATTTTTTGTCACCTTCATTGATGATCACTCAAGAAAGGTATGGCTGTTTTGTATGAAGCAAAAATCAGAGGTGTTTTCTATATTCAAAAGATTCAAAGTTGAAGTTGAAAAGGAAACAGGAAGGTCTATCAAAACCTTAAGGTCCGATGGTGGAGGAGAATACTTCTCCAAAGAATTTTCAGATTTTCTACAAGAGAATGGAATCAAAAGGCAGTTCACTTGTAGGTACACACCACAACAAAATGGAGTAGCTGAGAGGAAAAATAGGCAAATTCTTGAAATTGCAAGATGCATGCTCAACGAGATGAAGGTACCATTGTACTATTGGGCTTAAGCTACCACAACCGCCATTTACTTGATGAATAGGTTAAGAACATCGGGAATACATCACTTGACTCCAGAAGAGGTATATTCCGGTAAGAAACCTGATCTTACACACCTCAAAGTGTTTGGATGTGTTTGCTTTGTTCACATTCCACAAGAAGTTAGAACAAAGATGCAACCAAGATCAGAAAAATGCATTTTCATCGGCTACTCGACGGAGCAAAAAGGATACAAGTGTTACAACCCTAGAACAAAGGAATTAAGAGTCTCGCGAGATGTGGTCTTTGATGAACTAAGACCATGGTATGAAGATAAAGGAAAGGAAAAGGTTCTTGAAGAAGATTGTGATGATTATGCAGGAACAAATCAAAGAGAAGTTCAACAATCAAGCACAAAGGCTTCAGGTCCAGAGGCATCTACATCAAATGAAGAATGTTCAACATGGAGGGGGAGTCATTCTTTGTCTCCAAATTCAGCTCATAGTAGAGCCGAAGAAGAAAGTGCTACTCCAAACAGTGAGGTAGATGCAAGTGAAGAAGAATATGAAGAGGTAATCACTCCGATGGTAAAGCTAAATAGGTTAAAGAAGCAACTCTCTAAAGGCAATGAAAGAAGATCTTCAAGGACAAGGTATCCAACTCAAAGGTTGAGTTATGTTAGTTTTATGGCGACACATTTTGCATACATGATGTAGGTTATCAAAGACAAAGAGCCTTAGACATATGAAGAAGCTTGCACACAAAAGGAATGGAAGCAAGCTATGAAAGAGAAGATCAAAGCTCTCAAAGATAATCACACATTGGAGCTAGTGCCAAAGAAAGAAGGTATGAAGATTGTTCCAAACAAATGGGTCTTTAAAGTAATAAGGAATGCTGATGGTTCACTAGCTAGATATAAAGCTAGATTAGTTGCCAAAGGATTTAAACAAACACAAGGCATAGATTATGATGAAGTTTTCAGCCCCGTTGCAAAGATGGGAACTATCCGAACCTTAATAGCAATTGGTGCTTCAAGGAGATGGCCATTATATCAACTTGACATCAAAAATGCCGTTCTCAATGGAGAACTAGAAGAAGAGGTATACATGAGTCAAGCGGTTGGATTTGAAGATGAAAACCATCCAGATTTTGTTTGCAGGTTGAAGAAGGCACTTTATGGCTTGAAGCAAGCACAAAGAGCATGGAATCAGAGATTGGTAGAGTATCTAACTAAGTGTGGATACAACCCAAGTAGTGCAGATCCTTCGTTGTACATGAAGAAGGAAGAAAATAGAGAGGTATATATTTGCATATACGTCGATGACCTCATCATAACAGGAAACGATGTTACAGGGATTAAAGATATCAGAAGGAAGCTTGGTAAGGAGTTTAAAATTTTAGATCTTGGGGAGCTGAAATATTTTTTAGGAATTGAAGTTTTTTATGGAAAGAGTGGCATCTACTTGATGCAAAGGAAGTACTTGTTGGATGTTCTTTTCAGATTTGGAATGAGTGAATGCAAACCATTCACTCAACCCATGGACACAAATACAAAGATTTGTTCAAATGATGGAGAACCATTGGAAGATGTAACTACATACAGAAGCATTGTAGGATCATTGATCTATGCAAACATTACGAGACCTAATTTGTCTTATGTTGTTGGTGTACTTTCTCAGTTTATGCAAGCCGTGACAAGTGAATACTTAAATTCAGCCAAGAGAGTGTTGAGATACATAAAGCACACAGTTAATCATGCTTTGTTTTACAAGTTTGATGAGGAATTGCAGGTCAAAGGCTTTAGTGATGCTGATTGGGAAGGCTCAAAGGAAGATAGAAGATCAACCTCAGGTTATGTGTTCATGATAGGAAGCAAACCTATCACGTGGAGCTCAAAGAAACAACCTACTGTTGCACTTTCATCTATGGAGGCTGAATACAGAGGATTAGCATTTGCCACACGTGAAGCAATGTGGATTAAAAAGCTTTTGGCTGATCTTGGAGTGCAAGTTGGAACCATCCCTATATATGGTGATAACATGTCAAGTATCTACTTGGCAAGCAATCCTATGTTTCATGCAAGGAGCAAGCACATAGAGGTCCACTACCATTATGTAAGGGAGAAGGTGCTGAGCAAAGATGTGGAGATAAAGTTCATTAGAACCAAAGAGCAGGTTCCAGATATTTTTACAAAGTTCTTGGATGCTTCTAAACTCAAAGGCTTCAAGGATGTGATAAATTTGCAGGACATGGATGAAGATAACTCCCAAATGAGCTTGAGGGGGAGTGTTGAAGATAAATGTACAAGCTCATTTTCATAGGAGCCATGCTTGGATAAATTTACCAAATATAAAGATAAAGGAAAAGTAGAGGAAAAAAGGAAAAAATAATAAAAGAAAAAGTCTAGTCAAAACTTCATGATGAGTAAGAGATACAATATCTTGCCTTGTAGTTAGTAGCATGTAGTGGAGAAAGTGGTGAGTTAAGAAAAAGGCACAAACTTCTTCACATGCTCATTGGTTATAAAAGTGAAGTGGGAGCACATTCAAAACAAAGAGAGAAAGAAAAAAGACCTCCCAGTAGTCGGATCTAGCCATTTTGTCATTTTGGTTTTCCCTTAAACTCCTTCCAGCCGCACGTCAGTTTGTACACAGCTCTGTTGCAGAGCTCATATCTCAGTGAATATGTAACCATTTTGTGCGTTCAAACATTCATTGGAAAGCTTATCTTGTGTATTTTCTGCATATCAAATATCTTTTTGAAAGCTTATGTACTTTGTGAGATATCAGTGAAAGAGTGAAGTCCAGTTTTTCAGTATACCTGTGTAGATAGGTAGTCTATTTTGGTCGGTTAAGTTTCCCGACCAAAACATATCCAAATTGCATGATTTTTGTCTTCTTGGAAAGCTCTTGGCATCTACTTTCACTATCTCAAATATCGCATTAAGATCATTTATATTCTGTGAGATATCTGTTAGATAGTAAAGTCCAGTTTTACAGTGTACTTATGTGTGCAGGTGGTCTATCTTGGTGAGTTGAGTTTCGTAATCAAAACTCATCCAAATTACTCGTTTTTTATGTTGTTGGAAAGCTATTTGTGTCTACTTTCTCTGTATCAAATATCTTTCTCAAAGGATATATATTTAGAGAGTTATCAGTCCGAGAGTGAAGCTCAGTTCTTTAGCATATCTGTGTGGACAGGTAGTTCATCTTTGACAATTGTGTTTCGTAATCAAAACTTGTCCAAATTAAGTCATTTATAGCTTGTTAGAAAACTCTCTTTGTCTACTTTCATTGACTAAAGTCTCAAGTCCATTTGAGTTTTGTATTGAGAGCAGCAAACTATCTAAGGTGCAGCTATTTATCCAAGTGCTAGCTATTTATCCAAGTGCTGGACATACTACACACTTCCGTTGCGCATGGGAGAACTCATTCTCCACAGGGGGGGAGAGAGAGAGAGAGAGAGAGAGAGAGAGAGAGAGAGAGAGAGAGAGAGAGAGAGAGAGAGAGAGAGAGAGAGAGAGAGAGAGAGAGAGAGGGGGGACACCGTGAGATTAGTAGAGAGATCGTAGTATTTGGTGGATAATCTGCATAATGGAGTTGATGGCTATATCATTTTGTAGCTGACTACCATGAGTTTATGGTTGAAGAAAACAAAAAAGTTAATTTGGGGTTTTCCTAGATTCATATTGGCACATATGGTTTATGGATAGTCTACATTTGTATAAAATTATTTGAGTCTTCTTTTTCCGTTTCAAGTATAAGACTCTTTAGGATTGCTGTATGGTCTTTGTTTATTTTTGCATGTGATGAGTCATCTTTCTTCCCCTCCTCAGTAATCCTCCCCTTCATCATTCTCTCACCCTCAAATCCCCTAATGGCAAAAAGAAAAAAGGAAAGAAACAGTGCCTTTAATTCTCATACCTACAGGCGACTGATATATAACTAATTGGAAGTTCAAATTCTTTCTTTTCCTAATAATGAGTTTTCTTCTGAAGACTTTCAAAACAGTGACAACATTGCAAATAATGAAGAATTAAACAAATAGAACTCACATTGCACATTTAATTTTGCTAGAATATTATGACCTAACTTTGGTTCTATCTTTTTTCTTGATTTGATGGACTGTTAGACTTATCATTCAACAAGATAGAGAAGATTGAAGGGTTAGAGTCGCTTAAGAACTTGGATGATCTATCTCTTTACTGCAATCAGATAAAGCATATTGAAGGCCTGGATACCTTACAAAGCCTGACTTCTCTTTCACTTGGGAAAAATTTACTGCAGAATTTAGAGGAGGTTCAGGGTCTATCCTTGCTAGATAATTTTCATAATAAATTCTGCTCTGATGATGATATTTCTAACCTTTATAATTTTTCTATTCAGGTGCTTTATTTGAGACGACTGAAAAATTTGAGATTATTGACCCTAGATGGGAATCCACTTTGTAAAGTTAAGTATCGAAACACATTTCAAGTTCAATGGTTTCATAGTTTCTGTTTTCATTCAAGGATAAGTTATTTGTCCCTACTGTATACTTTATTTCTATGCAAGATATATTATCTGTCCCTATTTTATATTTTGTTTCCATTCAAGGATATGTTATTTGTCCCTATTGTGTATTGATCCCCAAATCAAAGAGAAAAATTGCACAGGGAAACTGCAAACAAATAATAAACAGGTAATCTGATGGTCAAATTCTCAACTTGGGCATGTTGGTAAGTAAGATGATTGTGCACTCAGCTGAGCATTGCACCTGTGTTTGATCAGTTTACAGCTAGGTGTAGTCGTGCACACTGGGCAGCCACAGTGGTGGGGTTCTTGCCTTAGGACAATGTATCATTTTCCGGCGAACAAGCGGGGCTAATAGTACATGTTGGGGTGCACTGCAATCTCACTTAGACTTCAATAATGAACACTTTATACAAGGCATTGCGATTAGTAATTATAATAGGATAAAAATTAACTCACTAATTTTGATGCATGAGCATTATAAGGGGAAAATCGTACCTCTGTACATCTGTAGAGAACTTTCACAGAGAATACAATAGAGTAATCCAATAGAGATACAGCTTCAAGAGGACATTAAATTACGAAAGAATAGTAGAATAGTGCTCCCCTATGCATCAAATAAATTCTGCAATGCCCGAACAATTGGCTCAAATAAGCCTCTGGACGGCTCTCACAAAACCTGCAACAATCACCAGTTGACCCCTTCCAGCTTGGCCGAGCACTGGACTAAGTCCAGTCGACCAAGGTTTAACTGGATTTTAAAGTTGGACTATAGTCCAATTCAGAATATGGTCTAATTCTTGCTTGGATAGATGTCTGCACACCCGTGGGAGTCCTCCAAGTCACCTTCCTCGAGCTAGGAAATGTGTCCCAGCCGTATTTGATCACCTGTAGTACAATAAACAGAGACGAAGGAACCAGATTCTTCTTCCAAGACTCTCCAAGTCAAGTGCAACACCAGGTTGGTCTCAAAATCACTGAAAAGGGTAGGCAATGGAGAGCTGAACCTTGCACTAGGAAAGCAGACGTTTGTGGAGAGCTTCTACATCCTCGGGCCATTCACAAAAGCCTTTTCTCTATTGGATCCCCTTAGAAATCTACTCCTCGGTAGACAGGTTCTCTTCCAGATGCCACCTCCTTTGAGAATTAAGGTCAAAAGTGATATTCCAATGTAGATCTGAATTGAGTAGTGATTAAAGGGTGAATCATGTGTCAAGAGTATGCGTGCTAGAGAGTAAACAGCCCTTCAAATAGTTCAAGGACTATTTATATAGGCCCTTGGTGAAGATATGTACACCCAAACCTCCCTATTTGTGGCTCTACACATGGCAGAGTGGAGGAGTGGTTCTGCACATGGCAGGGTAGAGGAGAAATATTTGGTTGTATGTGTATGTGTATGTATATGTATGTATGTATGTATGTATGTATGTATGTATGTATGTATGTATGTATGTATGTATGTATGTATGTATGTATGTATGTATGTATGTATGTATGTATGTATGTATGTATGTATGTATGTATGTATGTATGTATGTATGTATGTATGTATGTATGTATGTATGTATGTATGTATGTATGCATGCATGCATGCATGCATGCATGGATGCATGGATGTATGTATGTATGCATGCATGCATGGAGGTATGTATGTATGTATGTACGTACGTACGTACTTACGTACGTACGTGCGTGTATGTATGTACGTATGTATGTATGTATGTATGTATGTATGTATGCATGCATGCATGCATGTATGTATGTATGTATGTATGTATGTATGTATGTATGTATGTATGTATGTATGTATGTATGTATGTATGTATGTATGTATGTATGTATGTATGTATGTATGTATGTATATATATATATATATATATATATATATATATATATATATATATATATATATATATATATGAGAGAGAGAGAGAGGGAGGGAGGGAGGGGTAAAAGAAAGAAATGTGCTCCAAATCAATGAGATATACATGATTAGGTGGCAATGTGAAGGTGCCACATCTTTGATCCATTCTTCTTCCTTTTCTTTTTTCGGGATGGGTGGATACATAGTCTATAGACTGCTAGCTTGTCATTGTATGAATCCTATATCAGTTGTTAATGCTAACTCCAAAACTTCTTCTTTAAAAATCATGTTTTTATCAATGATGATTCCTTTTGTCAGAAACATAGCATTATAGGTTGTTTCATTTTTTATTTTTGAAGAACATTAGATTACAGCCTGTAAAAAGTAGATTTTACATTTTTCATGCTCAGAAATTTCATTTTGATGTGTACTCAAATTGTCCACAGGATCCGGACTACAGGGTATATGTGATTGGCCATCTAAGGGATCTGCGTTTCCTTGACCACAGAGTTGTTGATGATGAATCAGTAAGTAGCCTAATAGTGTGTTAACAGAAGCTGGAGAGAGCTCTAAGCAAGCAAGTCAAATTGTGGGATGCTTTTTTAAAGTTTTTTACTTATTTAGTTAACTGCAGCAAGGGAGCAATACCAAGATGAAATGCTAGAGGTCAAACAAAAGGAAGCGGATGAGGAAGAGCTATTGAAAGCATCTCAGGCAAAGGAAAAACAAAAAGAGCTTTTTAAGGTAAACGTGGTAACTGTAATATTGTTGATCTATCCTTAAAGCCTGTTTTTCGTTTTGTACAGTTTCCTGCATTTTCTAAAACAGTGTATGTACCAGTAATCTGATCTTATGCAGCGAGTTTCAGATTGCATCTGTACTTTGAGGTGTTTAGTTATCATATAGAACTCTTTGGTCCTTGGTTGATACATTCACATTCCAACCTTGATCAGCTCACCAAAGCCTCTCCCATCTGAATTTCAATATTATGGAGAACATTTCATGAGGATATCAGAGATTGGATCCATCAAGAGACTTGGCTATTACGGGCTACCACTTTAGTCGACTAACATAACGAAGTGCTACAATAGTCGACTGGAGCACCAAGCATAATGGCCGACTGGATTTGGGGGTGAGCATTTTTTGGACGACTGACTGGGACCCATCATGATTTGGACACCTCTTTGGATGGGGGAAAGTAGACAATCCTACTTAGCATACAGGCCAAAATTAGTTTTGAGCATGGTGGCTTCCTCGACTGTGCCATGTGCAGAGTCATCTCCACTCTACCCAGCCATGTGCAGAACCACTCTACTCTGCCATGTGCAGAACCAGAAACAGGAAGATTTATTCCAGGCCTTAGGTGTATGTATCCTCCTCAAGGGCCTGTATAAGCAGACCTTGGGCTATTGAGGGAACTTACTCTCTGACATGCATACCCTTGACACATGATTCACCCTTGAGGCACGGCTGGACTCATATTTGAATTGGAGTATCACTATTCTCATGGCTTGCCAACCTTATTACTTGAAGGAGACGGCATCTGGAAGAGTACTTGTCTACAAAGGAGTGGATTTCTGAAGCAAGGTTCAGCTCTCCATTTTCTACCCTTCTAATGATTTATGCTTTTTATAGAGATGGGAGCATTGTTGTAATTGTGAGACCAATCTGGTGTTGCACTTGATTTTGAGAGGAATTGGTAGAAGAATCTAATTCTTTTGTCTCTGTTCATTGTAGTACAGTTGATAAGTCTGGGACTGGAAGGGCTCCCAAGGGTGTGCAGTCGACTATACAAGCAAGAATTGGACCATAGTCCAAGTTGGACTATATTCCAACTTTATAGTCCACTTGAAGCTTGGTTGACTATATAGTCCAGTGCTCGTCCGATTCAGAAATGTTCTACTGGTGATTGTTAAAGGTTTTGTGAGAGCCTTCCAGAGGCTTATTCGAGACTTCCTAACAATTATTTGGGCATTGCATATTGAATTTGATGCATAGGCAAGCACCTTTTTACTATCCTTTTGTAATTCAAGATCCTTCTGAGGTTGTATCTCCATTTACTGTATTGTACTCTCTTTGAGAGTTCTCTGCACGCATACAGAGGTTTGATTTGCCTCCTTGTAATGCTCATTAATCAAAGTTAGTGAGTAAACTTGGATTACTAATGTCAAATGTCTTCTATAGATTTTTCATGCTTGAAGTTTAAGTGAGATTGCACTGCACCCCAAATTGTATTACTAGCCTCCTTGTTCACCTGAAAAGGACACATTCTCCTAAGGCATGAAAGTTTGAAACCCACCTCTCTGGCTTCCTAGGGTGACAGCTACACTTTGACCAAGCTTTTTGGGATGGCTAGGGGGCAAAATTTAGTGATTACATAAAACTAGCTGACCTTAGACCCCTGGACAAGCTGGGCGTAAACAAGTATTCTCTATCATCAACCATACTTTCACCTTGAGGTGCTTTATAGTTCAGTTGAGGGCCAAGAAGCACAGGCTACATTTCTACTTTGTGGATTGACACAAAACTGTTGACAATATTCCCGAGGAGATGTCATCCCAGAGAGGTCCCTAACAAGATACTATGGTGTATTTATGCATCAAATAAGTATGTTTCTAGTCAGGCACATTATCATAGTTGTGTGTTTGATGCATTTACCAGTAACGTGGGGGTGAAGCAGGGCTGCCCTTTACCATCAACCCTTTTTGGGATTTACATTGATGGGATCACTAACTTTTAAAGTAACGTAGAGGTGGATCTGAGCTTGTAAGTATGCAAGTGCACATCATGCTTTAGGCTTATAGTATTTTCCTATTTACTGAGTTTGTGATGGGATTATAGCCTCACCTTGATGCTCTAGATGAGTTCTGTGCACAGTGAGGACTGGGTTGCACGTTTGTCTACTTTTCTCATCTTTAAGTCTAGGTCTAACCTTCATGGCATCATTTTCTCATTGCCAGATTCATTAGGACGTGCCATTCATTCTACAGATGCATTTTATGTTTGTTCTTTCCCCAACCTTACATCCAAGAATTTCTGTCTTCTTGCTGCCCTCGACTCCTGTTCAGGTGCAATGCGTGCTTCAATATCTCTATTTTAGAGCATAACATTCAAGTCCAATTTAGTATCTTTTTGTATGTTTTCTACTGCTCCCGTCCTCTTCTCCTTCCTCTTCTATTCTCTATGCAGGATAGTGTTTTCAACTATAATTTAGTTTGAACCCATTATTCTTGTAACCTTTTTCATAATTAAGCTTGACCACCAAAACATGGGAACCTGGCACCTCATGGCATCCTTCTGGTGTTCTTTATCTTTCAGCCAGAAAAATGTTTTATTATCTGAGGCACATTACATGTCTGTTATTTTCGTTCGGATGAATTGAAGCTGTGATTTTACTGCGTACAAGACCACACACATTTAATATATATTAAGCTCCAAACAACCAAGCCATAGGTAAAATTGGTGTAAAGAATAGATAATGATGTGAATAAATAACCACTTAAAGATACTTACAACCAGGAGAGTTTTCAGTCATTTTTGTGATCTTTTAGAACGTATATACTCAATTTGAGCTGTTAAAAATTAGTCGGAGATGGACAAATTCAGCTCGTTTAAATCATACTCATGTTTCTAACACGTTGGTAGTCACTTGTAGGAAGCAAATTTATTTCTTATTGATGCACTCTTTGACTCGATGCTTGCGGAGGATGCTGAATATTTAAAGATGAAGGAAGTCCCTGGTCTACTTGAAGCCCTTGATGAGTAAGTGTTATTCAATTGAATATAGCTATGAAGTCATTTCTACTATGTCACATACTTTACTACATTATTAGTACTCAAGATTCTACTGATTGAAATTGAAATGCATATATATCACCAACGTATCGTTAAGGTACCGACAAAAGAATGAGGTTAACAATGAGGAAGTCATCGGATTGATCCTTGAGCAACATGAGAAGAAGAAGGAGGAGATATCGGCATGGAGGTCAGCTATTAACAAGATTCTAGATGAGCGTGACAAAGCTTCTTTCACAGCTCTTGATTCTTTCAACAAACTTATGAAGAAGGTGGATAATCTATAACTCTTGAAATTATGATGAATTAAAACATAATTCTGGCGCAAATGATTCTTGTTGTATGTTTCATAAACAATAAGTGATGTTTCATGTAAATGAACTAACTATAACAAATAAACTCCCGTTAAAATCTTTCTTCTGACATGATGCAGTTAACATCTTATTATCGACTTCTCTGCATCATTACAGTCTAACTTAGACAAAGGAATGAATATACCATTGTTAGTCATGCTGAATTATTGTAACCGTTTACCTATTAACCCGACCTGTAAATATGTAAAATATTATTTTTAAGTGTGTGCCTTTCAATTTTTCTTTCTAAAGTGAATTGCAAACCTGCATCGCTACATATCTCAGTCCTTAATCAAGTGAATTAGAAACCTCGCCACTGATATATCCTAACTTATTGATAGATGTATGCGTTCTTTAAGATCAAAGTATTTATAAGCTTTCCTTAGTACGTACAAGGGGATTATTATTAGAGCGCATTTGGTAGATTACAAATCACTGCAGAGAAGCCAACACCTGAGTTATCATTGCATTACGCATGGATGACAATTTTGATTTGAGAAGACTGGTGAGACAAAGCTTCCATTTCCTCCCTATGATTCCCCTTTTTTTTACAAAGGCCTTATGTTGTCTTCTAACAGAAGCCTCTTGTGTGACAGTGCGTATACCTACGGTGCTAGTGATGGTGCCAGAGGAAGACACAAAATATGCACAAGAAGGAAGGGGGGGGGGGGGGGGGAGAGAGAGAGAGAGAGAGAGAGAGAGAGAGAGAGAGAGAGAGTTTTTAACGTCTATTAGAGGCCAAAATCGGCCTATGAGACAAAACATATACATCAGTATGATCCAATCCACTGTGATCCCAAAAGGAAAATAAAGTGTGAGTACTGCAAACGGGTATAAAAGGAGTGGATAGTAACTGGCATCAAGGGTGTGGGGTGCTATGGGTATGCACTCTATATGCTCAATGGGTGAGATACAAAAATGATATGCATAGGGAGGGGAGGCTCGATAGGGAGGGGAGAGAGAGAGAGAGAGAGAGAGAGAGAGAGAGAGAGAGAGAGAGAGAGAGAGACTTTTTAACATCTACTAGAGGCCAAAATCTGTGGAGAATGAGTTCTCCTATGCGCAACGGAAGTGTGTAGTGAACCCTTGTATGTCCAACACTTGGACAAACATCTGCACCTTAGATAGCTTGCTGCTCTCAATACAAAACTCAAATGGACTTCAGACTTTAGGCAATCAAAGTAGACAAAAAGGCTTTCTAACAAGCTGTAAATGACTTAATGTGGACAAGTTTTGATTAGGAAACACAACTCTCAAAGATGAACTACCTGTCCACACAGGTATGCTGAAGAACTGAGCTTCACTCTCTGACTGATAGCTCTCTGAATATATATCGTTTGAGCAAGATATTTGGTATAGAGAAATTAGACACAAATAGCTTTCCAACAAGCTAAAAATCAAGTAATTTGGATGAGTTTTGATCAGGAAACTCAACTCACCAAGATAAACCACATGCACACATAAGTACACTATAAAACTGGACTTTACTCTATGATAGATATCTCACAGACTATGAACGATCTGAATGAGATATTTGAGATAGTGAAAGTAGATGCCAAGAGCTTTCCAACAAGACAAAAATCACGCAATTTGGATATGTTTTGGTCGGGAAACTGAACCGACCAAAATATACTACCTATCTACACAGGTATACTGAAAAACTGGACTTCACTATTTCACTGATATCTCACAAACTACATAAGCTTTCAAAGAGATATTTGATATGAAGAAACTACACAAGATAAGCTTTCCAATGAATGTTTAAACACACAAAATGGTTACATATGCACGGAGATATCAGCTCTGCAACAGAGCTGTGTACAAACTGACGTGCGGCTGGAAGGAGTCTAAGGGAAAACCAAAATGACAAAATGGCTAGATCCGACTACTGGGAGCTCTTGCCTCTTTCTCTCCTTGTTTTGAATGTGCTCCCACTTCACTTTTATAACCAATGAGCATGTGAAGAAGTTTGTGCCTTCTTCTTAACTCACCACTTTCTCCACTACATGCTACTAACTACAAGGCAAGATATTGTATCTCTTACTCATCATGAATTTTGACTAGACTTTTTTTTTAATTATTTTTTCATTTTTTTCCTCCACTTTTTCTTTATCTTTATATTTGGTAAATTTATCCAAGCATGGCTCATATGAAAATGAGCTTGTACATTTATCTTCAACACTCCCCCTCAAGCTCATTTGGGAGTTATCTTCATCCATGTCCTTCAATTTTATCGCATCCTTGAAACCTTTGAGTTTATAAGCATCCAAGAACTTTGTAAATATATCTGCAACCTGCTCTTTGGTTCTGATGAACTTCACCTCCACATCTTTGCTTAGTACCTTCTCCCTTACATAGTGGTAGTGGACCTCTATGTGCTTGCTCCTTGCATGAAACATAGGATTGCTTGCCAAGTAAATACTTGACATGTTATCACCGTATATAGGGATGGTTCCAACTTGCACTCCAAGATCAGCCAAAAGCTTTTTAATCCACATTGCTTCACATGTGGCAAAAACTAATCCTCTATATTCAGCCTCCATAGATGAAAGTGCAACAGTAGATTGTTTCTTTGAGCTCCATGTGATAGGTTTGCTTCCTATCATGAACACATAACCTGAGGTTGATCTTCTATCTTCCTTTGAGCCTACCCAATCAGCATCACTAAAGCCTTTGACCTGCAATTCTTCATCAAACTTGTAAAACAAAGCATGATTAACTGTATGCTTTATGTATCTAAACACTCTCTTGGCTGAATTTAAGTGTTCACTTGTCGGGGCTTGCATAAACTGAGAAAGTACACCAACAACATAAGACAGATAAGGTCTTGAAATGTTTGCATAGATCAATGATCCTACAATGCTTTTGTATGTCGTTACATCTTCCAATGGTTCTCCATCATTTGAACAAATCTTTGTATTTGTGTCCATGGGTTGAGTGAGTGGTTTGCATTCACTCATTCCAAAATCTGAAAAGAACATCCAACAAGTACTTCCTTTGCATCAAGTAGATGCCACTCTTTCCATAAACAACTTGAATTCCTAAAAACTATTTCAGCTCTCCAAGATCTGAAATTT
The DNA here is from genome assembly GCA_020310875.1 of Ceratopteris richardii. NCBI lineage: Eukaryota > Viridiplantae > Streptophyta > Polypodiopsida > Polypodiales > Pteridaceae > Ceratopteris > Ceratopteris richardii. The sequence continues at coordinate 106,263,324 of CM035443.1, read as the reverse complement.
TAAACTCCTTACCAAGCTTCCTTTTGATATCTTTAATCCCTGTAACATCATTTCCTGTTATGATGAGGTCATTGACGTATATGCAAATATATACCTCTCTATTTTCTTCCTTTTTCATGTACAACGAAGGATCTGCACTACTTGGGTTGTATCCACACTTAGTTAGATACTCTACTAATCTCTGATTCCATGCTCTTGGTGCTTGCTTCAAGCCATAACATGCCTTCTTCAACCTGCAAACAAAATTTGGATGGTTTTCATTTTCAAATCCAACCGGTTGACTCATGTATACCTCTTCTTGTAGTTCTCCATTGAGAAAAGCATTTTTGATGTCGAGTTGATATAATGGCCATCTCCTTGAAGCACCAATTGCTATTAAGGTTCTGATAGTTCCCATCTTTGCAACGGGGCTGAAAACTTCATCATAATCTATGCCTTGTGTTTGTTTAAATCCTTTGGCAACTAATATAGCTTTATATCTAGCTAGTGAACCATCAGCATTCCTCATTACTTTAAACACCCATTTGTTTGGAACAATCTTCATATCTTCTTTCTTTGGCACTAGCTCCCATGTGTGATTATCTTTGAGAGCTTTGATCTCCTCTTTCATAGCTTGCTTCCATTCCTTTTGTGTGCAAGCTTCTTCATATGTCTCAAGCTCCAGGCTCTTTGTCTTTGATAACCTGCATCATGTATGCAAAATGTGTGGCCATAAAACTATCATAACTCAACCTTTGAGTTGGATACCTTGTCCTTGAAGATCTTCTTTCATTGCCTTTAGAGAGTTGCTTCTTTAACCTATTTAGCTTTACCATCGGAGTGATTACCTCTTCATATTCTTCTTCACTTGCATCTACCTCACTGTTTGGAGTAGCACTTGCTTCTTCGGCTCTACTATGAGCTGAATTTGGAGACAAAGAATGACTCCCCCTCCATGTTGAACATTCTTCATTTGATGTAGATGCCTCTGGACCTGAAGCCTTTGTGCTTGATTGTTAAAGTTCTCTTTGATTTGTTCCTGCATAATCATCACAATCTTCTTCAAGAATCTTATCCTTTCCTTTATCTTCATACCATGGTCTTAGTTCATCAAAGACCATATCTCGCGAGACTCTTAATTCCTTTGTTCTATGGTTGTAACACTTGTATCCTTTTTGATCCGTCGAGTAGCCAATGAAAATGCATTTTTCTCACCTTGGTTCCATCTTTGTTCTAACTTCTTGTGGAATGTGAACAAAGCAAACACATCCAAACACTTTGAGGTGTGTAAAATTAGGTTTCTTACCGGAATATACCTCTTCTGGAGTCAAGTGATGTATTCCCGATGTTGTTCACCTATTCATCAAGTAAATGGCGGTTGTGGTAGCTTCAGCACAATAGTATAATGGTACCTTCATCTGCATCTTGCAATTTCAGCAATTTGCCTATTTTTCCTCTCAGCTACTCCATTTTGTTGTGGTGTATACGTACAAGTGAATTGCCTTTTGATCCCATTCTCTTGTAGAAAATTTGAAAATTCTTTGGAGAAGTATTCTCCTCCACCATCGGACCTTAAGGTTTTGATAGACCTTCCTGTTTCCTTTTCAACTTCAACTTTGAATTCTTTTGAATATAGAAAACACCTCTGATTTTTGCTTTATACAAAACAACCATACCTTTCTTGAGTGATTATCAATGAAGGTGACAAAAACCTATTACCAGCCATTGATGCCTCTTGAGTTGGTCCCCATACATCCGTATGTATCAAGTCCAAGACACTTGGAGCCACATAATTACTCCTCTTGAATGGCTGCCTCGTTTGCTTTCCTAGTTGACAAGCTTTACATATAACTCATGTAGTCCAATCCTCTTAAATTTTGGAAGACCTCTTACCACTTCATGTTTGCTCATGTCCTTCAGCTTTGGAATGTTGATGTGTCCTATTCTTTTGTGCCATAAGTCGAGCTCTGAAATCTTCTTGTTCCCACATTGAATGTACATGACCTTTCCATGTGGATGTTGGACATCCAAAGTGAACATCCTTCCTTCTTTTCTACCTCGAGCAATGACCTTGAAGCCTTCTTTTGGATTCTTTCTGAAGCACCCATTCTCATTAAATATGACATGATAACCCTTCTCTACCATTTGTCCTACTGAAATCAAGTTCTTTGAAATTGTAGGAACATGAAGAACATTAGATAGTACCTTTGCTCTGCTTGTATCTCCAAGCCTTATATCTCCAATGTGTTCAATCATGTGTTGAGTATCATCACCTGTTTCAACACATCCTTTTCCACTTGGTACCTGTAGATTAGTGAACAAACTTCCTTGGAATGACATATGGTTACTACAACCTGAATCAATGTACCAGATTTTGTCATCTTCACATGAGCTTCTATACTCATGTCTCATTGCAAGTAGTGTTTCCTTGCTTCCTTCACTTGAGGTTCTTGCATAGTTGCTTTGGTTCCTTTGATTGCCTCCATTTGGTCTCCCATTCTTCAGCCAACAATCACTAGCATAGTGTCCTACTTTACCACAATGATAGCATGTTATACCTTTATGAGAATTGTAGGAGCTTCGGCCTCTTCCTCTACTTCTACCTCGACCTCTTCCTTGTGTGTTGGCATTTGATGCATCCTTGTTGTCTTCCGAATTGTTTTGATTGTAGTTGGAGTGGTTGTGACCTCTTCCTTTTCCTCTTGAGCCTCCTCTTGAGTTTCTTCCTTTGCCTCGACCTGCATATAACATTTGTTTGTGGCTGTCCTTTCCTTTGGGACCACCGAAGCTAAGCTCTTCTGTGACAAGATGAGGGATTAGTTGTTCAAAACCTGGATATACATCTTTCAAGTTAATGGAAGTTATAAAAGGCTTCCATCTTTCATCTTCTCTCAAGCCATTGAGAGTATAACACACAAGATCTTCGTCTTCCACCGTTGTGCCAAGAGAAGCTAAAGCATTGCTTAGCTCCTTAATCTTCAAAGTATATTCAGCTATGGATTGACTCGAACTTTTCTTGATTGTGTTCATCTCATTCTTGAGTTGAAGTTTCCTAGCTTTGGTATTTGTTGAATACATCCTTTCAAGAGCTTCCCAAGCAACCTTAGCTTTCTCTAGATGTTGAATATGACCTACCATGGCATTAGTAATGACTTGCGAAATAAGGAACATGACTCTCCTATTCCTCTCCTCCCATTCTTTTGCTTGCCTTCTTTGGACTTCGGTGGCCATAGCTTGATTGATTTGAGGTTGAGCATCATCGCCGCTCATAATACCCCATAAGCCTTTGCCCATTAGGTAGTTGGTCATTCTAAACCTCCACACTGGATAGTTATCCTTATCCAACTTCTCTACTTGTTGGCCCAAGTCAGCCATTGAAGAGTATCAAAGACTTTGAGAGTTACCTCGAATAGTTATAGTCCTTTGCTCTTGCATTTGTGAAGCTCCTCCTTGTTTTATAGCTCCTCTTTTGCTTTTCTTTATCTCCAGCTCCGTTGATGAAGCTTGAGCACCAAGTTTGCTCTGATACCAACTGTGGAGAATGAGTTCTCCTATGCGCAATGGAAGTGTGTAGTGAACCCTTGTATGTACAGCACTTGGACAAACATCTGCACCTTAGATAGCTTGCTGCTCTCAATACAAAACTCAAATAGACTTGAGACTTTAGGCAATGAAAGTAGACAAAGAGGGCTTTCTAACAAGCTGTAAATGACTTAATTTGGACAAGTTTTGATTAGGAAACACAACTCTCAAAGATAAACTACCTGTCCACACAGGTATGCTGAAGAACTGAGCTTCACTCTCGGACTGATAGCTTCACTCTCGGCTGCTGGAGAAGTCATGCACGGCGACGCTAGAGCTCTACTAGGAAACGATCTAGAGGGTGCTGGTCCTCCGTCTCCAATAAAGCCATGATCTCTTTGGGCCCCCTAAAGAGATGTGGGTAGTGGTCTCTGATGTCCTCATATGCCTGGCATGTGCATGTGTAGTGCTCCTCGTCCTCCACCTCCTCTCGGCATATCCTGCATAATCTCTCATCCCGGGGGGTATGTGTCACACGCCCAACGTCAATCTCGAGCTGGTGTGATGATACTCTGAGCTGCCCAATGGCCACTCTGTCTGCTGGTGCCATGTATGTATCCATGTATCGTGGTCTCTGAATGAAACCATCCACTGTCACAGTCAGGAAGTGCTCTCTGTAGAGTTGCCTCTTTGTGGGAAGAGGCTCCCGTGGTGCTATCCATGTCTCCCTGATGTGTATCTGTAGTAGGTCATGACGGATCATCTTGTTCCTCTCCAAATGAGAGAGGGTAGTGTAGGGGGAATAGAGGTCATATTGAAAAGGCGGGAGATCTGTAATGCTCATGCCATGGTCTGCTAACCATCGATAGGTCTGTGCATACCATACTCTCTCATGCCCCGTCTTTGCCAAATGTCTAGAAGTCTCAAATGCAAGCGTGGTGAGTCTGCTGGCAGGGAGCTCTTTGACTCTCAGAATAAAGGTCACCAACTGAAAGAGGGCCTCCACTAGCATTGGTGGTGTGCCAAGCTCAGCTCGTATAATGTGATCTGGAATGGAGGGCTTGCTGCGGAGCAAGCGTGAGATCACGGTGACATGAGGCCTCTCAATCCGCGTCCACATTGCCTCCGTGATCCTTGGTGCCCATACTGTTGCTTTATACATCAATAGAGACCGAAGAGAGTGGGTGAGAGAGGGCAACCTTGTTTCACACCAATGGTGCTAACAAGGCTCTCTGATAGGCCGTCGGGGCAGCGCACCTTGCCTGAGAGAGAGAGAGAGAGAGAGAGAGAGAGAGAGAGAGAGAGAGAGAGAGACTTTTTAACATCTATTAGAGGCCAAAATCGGCCTATCAGACAAAACATATACATCAGTATGATCCAATCCACTATGATCCCAAAAGGAAAATAAAGTGTGAGTACAAAACAAAGTATAAAAGGAGTGGATAATAGCTTGTGTCGGGGGTGTGGGGTGCTATGGGCATGCACTATATATGCTCAATAGGTGAGATACAAATATGATATGCATAGGGAGGGGAGGCTCAGTGGTGTCATAACCCTCTAAATGTCTGGAGTGGGTGTAGGATATAATGCATCGGTGTGTAAGGCATCGTGGCGATCCTCAAAATGCTCTGCACATCGAGATCGACAAGGGTGCGTTGCTGATGTCTCCGTATCTCCATGTCATGGCGTGCATGAATCGCCTGAATCTCTCTTTGGTGGGGACGGGCTCTCCGCAGTGGGGGTCTCGATCGTCGACGCTGTCGTCTAAGCTCCTCTGCTCTCTATAATGTCACAGCCTGCATCGATCTGGGTCCTCGGGTGGTTGTGGGTCTGAAAAAATCTGTAATATAAGTCTGGGGTCAGGTGTATCTCCATCGGTTGCTGGGTGATGCACGGCAACGCTGGAGCTCTAGTAGGAAACGATCTAGAGGGCGCTGGTCCTTTGTCTCCAATAAAGCCCTGATCTCTCTGGGCCCCCTAAAGAGCTGTGGGTAGCGGTCTCTGATGTCCTCATATGCCTGGCATCTGCATGTGTAGTGCTCCTCATCCTCCACCTCCTCTCGGCATGTCGTGCATAATCTCTCATCCTTGGGGGTATGTGTCGCACACCCAACCTCAATCTCGAGCTGGTGTGATGATACTCTGAGCTGCCCAATGGCCACTCTCTCTGCTGGTGCCATGTATGTATCCATGTATCGTGGTCTCTGAATGAAACCATCCGCTGTCACAGTTAGGAAGTGCTCTCTGTAGTGTTCACTGTTGCCTCTTTGTGGGAAGCGGCTCCCATGGTGCTATCCATGTCTCCTTGATGTGTATCTGTACTAGGTCATGACGGATGATCCTGTTCCTCTCGGAACGAGAGAGGGTAGTGTAGGGGGAATAGAGGTCATATTGAAAAGGGGGGAGATCTGTAATGCTCATGCCATGGTCTGCTAACCATCGATAGGTCTGTGCATACCATACTCTCTCATGTCTAGAAGTCTCAAATGCAAGCCTGGTGAGTCTGCTGGCGGGGAGCTCTCTGACTCTCATAATAAAGGTCACCAACTGAAAGAGGGCCTCCACTAGCATCGGTGGTGTGCCAAGCTAAGCTCGTATAATTTCATGTGGAACGGAGGGCTTGCCGTGGAGCAAGCGTGAGATCATGGTGACCTGGGGCCTCTCAATCCGCATCCACATTGCCTCCGTGATCCCTGGTGCCCATACTGCCGCTGCATACATCAATGCGGGTGTCACTAGAGTATCAAAGAGCCACCCCTTAGTCCGTGGCTCCTGAAAATGTGCCTGAAAGCAGCGTCTCTCCAATCCTGCAAGTGCCGCATAGCCTCGCGTCAATCTATCTCTCGTTGCCTGTGCCATGGAGAATACCCCTGTGCTGCCAGAGAAGGTGATACCTAGGTAGACGTAGGAGTCCAAGGTTCACTCTGAGTCCTCTCTCCATGCAGAAGGTATCGAGCGCCTATAAATGTGATTGCAATCCCTCCTGTGACTCTGAAAGGAGAACAATGTCATCAGCATATAATAGGATGTGTACTGGCGTACCTCCGAGGTCTCCTCCTAGCCCTCCAACTCGCTGTATATACTCTGTGATCTCGTCGATGTAGAGACCGAAGAGAGTGGGTGAGAGAGGGCAACCTTGTTTCACACCAATGGTGCTAACAAGGCTGTCTGATAGGCTGCCAGGGCAGTGCACCCTGCTTGAGAGAGAGAGAGAGAGAGAGAGAGAGAGAGAGAGAGAGAGGGGGAGAGAGAGAGAGAGAGAGAGAAAGAAAGTGTTTTTACGTCTATTAGGAGGCCGAACTCGGCCTATGAGACAAATCAATGTACATGGGTGTATCTTCTGTCAATCGGAAAAGATAGAAGTGCTGAAAAAAAGCTGGTAAGGCTGATATAGATCTCTGTAGTATGCATGTAGAGATACCCATGAAAGTGGGAGGGGGGAATGGTGAATGGAGTGCTATATCTGTAGCCTATATGCAAAAGGGTAGTACAAGCATGATAATGCATCTGAATGACTAACTAGCTCCATCCTGTACTAGTGGGCGGGTGTAAGATGTGGTACATAGGTGGAGGTGGAGTCAAGGCCGCCCTGATGGCTGCAGCGGGATCCTCCATCATCCAGGATCGTCTCTCCTCCATGGAGCGATGAGCACGAGCCTGGCGCCAATGGCTACCCTCGAGCTATGAGGCATGTAGGTATCCATGTAGCGTGGTCGCTGGATGAAACCATCCGCTAGTATGTCCAAGAACTGGTCTCGATAGTGCGATAGTCTCGATCCCATGTGTGGTGTGTGCCATGTCTGACTAATGTAGAGCTTCCAAAGGTCCTGTCTCAGCACAAGATTCCTCTCATGACGCGAGAGGTGGATGTGAGGTGAGTCTGGGTCATATTGAAAAGGCGGCAATCTATCCATATCAAGTCCATGGCTCTCAAACCACGCTCTAACCTGAGTGTACCAAGCTCTCTCATATCCAGACTCTGATATCTGTATAGAGAGAGAGAGAGAGAGGGAGAGAGAGAGAGAGACTCCTTTCATATCTCCCTACCCCCTCTACATGGCCCCATTCTATTTGCATTACACAAGAAGGGATGAACGGGTCAGATATATGGTTAATTTTATGAATTCAAACTTATCTATGTTGACTTTCTGATAACTGAAGGGGTTTACTTTCATCTGCACTGGAAATGTTTGTCATTCAAGGTCTTTTTGGAAATCGAGAAGGACCCATTAACTGGAGAAGAGAAGTTACACAAGTTATCGGAAGAAAATTCAAAACTGAAGGAAAAGCTTCTAGAGTTGGAAATGTTAAATGTTGGGGAAATTCAGGTGACTTCTCTCCCGTATAAAGCTATACAACATATAAAAAATGAATCTAATATTTTCAGGTATCGAAATTGATAATCTAGGACTTATGGTCAAGATTCGATGACAATTATGCTGTGCTAGTGGAGAATTGCAGGCAACATTTTCAGAACTAATATCCTTATTTTATAATTACTACCTCTCTTTGTGTGTTTGTTTGTGTGTGTGTGTGTGTGTGTGTGTGTGTGAGTGTGTGTGTGTGTGTGTGTGTGTGACACATGCATGCATCCATGTGCATGTGTGTATACACACATGCATGTGCACAATCAAGTCCAGCTGATTTACTTCATTTTTCTTTTCTGATTTCTGAAAGTACGTTTATCAAGTCTAAGAAATACTTGAGGTGTTTCATAGTTAGTTTCAACCTAGTGCGTCTGTGCACCCCCTCATCTTGAAACAAGACAATAATCCAATATCCAACTCCACAAGGGATTGGTAATTACAATAGATGAACAACTGGAGGAGAGGGGATAGCGATTAGAATAGATGAACAGTAGAGCGGTGATGGAGGGTACTGTATGTCGTACCTTAGTTGAACCTGGCAACTAGCCCCACCAGCCTGTTTATGGCAAGGCACAAAGATGAAGATGGAATGAGAACAACAACTCATGGTACGAATATTGACTCATGCCTTAACGACTTTAGAGCTCCTTGAAAGTTCATTTCCTTCAACTTCATGTTTGAACATGGGGTGTACGTGTATTGAATCCTTTCACTTCTTGATGTGGTTTTAGGTCTTCATTACTTCCCTGATGCAGAGTTGGAGTTGCAAACCTTGCCTTCAGTACCGCATGATATCATTAGAGCAGAGCTCGCTGCACCACCGATGCTAGTTGAGGCACTGTTCCAGACAGTATGCCTAGTACACAGACTTCGGAGCATGGATACAGAGCGCATTGCTTATCGTGCTCTCCAGGCATCGCGTGATATGGCATTAGCAGGCGACACCTCTTCATGGTATGCACAGACACGAGACTGGCTGGCCCACCATGGCTTTGACATAGACAGGCTACCACCACTACAGTACGACTCACATGCACCCACCTACTCGCTCTCTCATCAAGAGAGGAATAGGGTCATTCGTCAGGAGATATGGCATACATACATACAGAGGACATGGGTGAGCCCTAGGGATACATTGCCACCGAAAATGCTCTATTACCGCGAGCATTTTCTACATATATCGGACGTGGGCTTCATCGAGATCCCGAGATACATGCAGACATATCTTCCCCACCACCTCCGAGTCGTCATTGGGAAGCTCCGGGTCTCATCACATCAGCTCGAGATTGAGAGGGGCCGCTCCAGGGGAGTCCCCCGTGAGGAGAGGTGGTGCCCAGTATGCCAGACAGAGGTAGAGAGTGAGGAGCATTTTGTTATCAGATGTCGAGCATACTTAGACCTACGAGCACAGTTCCAGCTAGAGGAGTCACTCCAGTTGTGCATGACCATGGGAGACCAGCGACGCTTGGGGCGCTTCCTCACAGGAGCATACGAGAGGCGAGAGCGGTCACTACAGCCCACACATCAGCCACGGGTGAGTACCCAGCAGACCATTACCCAGTTCTTTCAGCGAGCGGAGCTAGATCAGAGAGGTCCTTCTAGAGGGCTCACACTCCACCAGGAAGGAGCACAGAGAGCACGACGCTGACCACGCATGGTAGGATATCGTCGACCGCGACTATATCAGGAGGATATCTCACGCATCAGGACAGCCTACGACCACATGATGGAGCATAGGCGTTCCACCACCCCCTGGGTTGTCTTCCTTCAGGAGGCACTCAGACCACCTCCGATGTACCACATACTACACCCACCTCCCCCCATCACCAGTAGCTAGGGTGTTTTGCTCACTCATATTATGGATCCCCCTGTATTAAGTGGCCACTATCTGCTGAGTCAGAGCCACTTCTCCCCAGCCTTTTACCAACCCTTGATAGCTTTGTGTTTATTTCATTTCATTTTCTACACATGGTCACTTGTACATGGCTTTTGTCTCATAGGCCAAGTTTGGCCTCCAGAAGACGTTAATATGACTTTCTTTCTTTCTTTCTCTCTCTCTCTCTCTCTCTCTCTCTCTCTCTCTCTCTCTCTCTCTCTCTCTCTCTCTCTCTCTCTCTCGTGTGGTGTTCTTGCATGAATAGGTCAAAGAAAAGGCATTGTACCTTTTCTTTTTCTCGCATGTACAACTTTTCCACCACTATAGCTCTATGTCTTGAAGTGAGGTTGTTAGATGTACTCAATAATCCACCTTCAAGTAACCACAAATGATCCATGGTGCTCTAAGTTATGAGGCCCCAACTATGAGGAGAAGCCATATGAAGAGCCCGGACATTTGAGGAACACTAACCTCCAAGTTAGATGAGGGCTATGTGTATTCTTGTGAGCTTAGCCGTGAGATTAGGGAGGGCATAAACTTTCAGGCCATTGGGTTGCCATTCAAGGTGAAAATAAATGTCATGTCCTAGGGGTCCTTCCCTCTTTTGCAGGGTCCGAGGGGATGGCCCCCGAACTCGGAGGGCTCAGACGGTAGGATTTTTGGTCGTGGGTATAGTGTTGGAATAATTTATTTTGCCTATTATTTTATCTCGACTCCCATTCTAAAAGCTATATAAGTATGGACTATGCGAAGGTCTAGAGACCATTGCACACTAGTAAGCCCTTCATGTAGATTCTTTTTAGATTGCCATTTAAGATTCTTTCTATATTGCCATTTAAGCTTTATATTGGGAGAGCATGGGTGGACAACACCATCTTTGTAGCAGCATTCCTCTCGAAAATTTGAGAACTTGAGTTTTCTATTAGTAAGTCTGCATTTTCTCATCTCTATCTATTGGTTCATCATCAAAATCACCAACACAAAGGGATTCACAATCACATATGAGGCAAAGTGGATAAGGACAAGCTCTCGGGCATGTAAGGTCCTCTCTCACATGGATCAAGGAGAAACAAAAGATAGCTGACATAGAGATTGCAAGAACAATAATTATGGAAAATCTCTTATTTAATCTTCTTAATTCAAACCAATGGAATACTATGGTGAAAGCAATTAATGAAGTGAGTCCATGTCAAGGATGGAGTGGACCTAGCTACTCCGATATGTAGACAACCAAAATTGATGAGGACAAGAAGAGGATAGATCTCTCACTTGCCCCTATGCGTGAGAAATGGTCTAGGTATGGATGCACTATCCTCTCTGATGGATGGAGTGAGAGAAAAAATAGAGGGGTAATTAATATTCTTGTGTCATGCCCTATTGGTACTTTTTTCCTACGTGTCATTAAGGTTGGAAAGCAAGGAAAGAAGACAACCAGAGCGTTCATCTATCGGCATATCAAGAAGGCCATCAAAGAAGTAAGTTGAAAATTTTAATTTTATTTTTATATGTTTTATAAATTTTGAGATTTAGCATTTATCAAAAATTCTAAGTATTAATTTTTGAAGTTTATGCATAGGTCGGTCCATTAAATTGTCATCAACAATGCAAGCAATTGTAGGCATATGGAGAAGCTTTTGGAGGGTGAGTATTCACATATTGTGTGGGCTCTATGTGCAACTTATTGTCATGATTTGCTCACGGAGGATATTCGAAAGCTATCATGGGTAAAAGCTTGCACACTACAAGCCTCGAGCATTGTTAAATTTTTCACACAAAAAGTGAAAGTGGTAGGTATGTTTATAGAGCACAACAAGCTTGAAGTAAAGAAGCCGGCCACCACATGCTTTGTATACATGTGAATTGTTCTTTCAAGGTTGCTTGAAGTCAGAGTGCCTCCAAGACAAACGGTAGTATCTACCTTTTGGAGCGAGTGGAATGAGAGCTCATTGGAGAAGTCAAAAAGCATACAAAGTCTAATTTTGGATGAGAGCTTTTGGGATAGTGTGAAACCTATTTGAAGTGTCATCACACCTATCTACAAAGTTCTAGGCATGCCAGATTGTGAGGGTGCTACTCTAGGTCTTCTCCTCCATATCATGAGAAGAGCTATGCAAGAGATAAGGGAATGCACTCTTGTCACCGAGGACCAAAGAGATGAAGTATTTGAGGTAAGATACTTTGACAAATTATAATTTATGATTTATCGATCATATCGCACATCATAAATGTATTTGTATTTGGTATATATGTGCAAATTGCAATGTGTATGAATGATGTAATCATGCATGCATATGCCATAAATCATGATGCTATGAGGTATGTATGTAATATGTTTATTTTGATTTTCATCTCATTCTTATTTTTAATATTTAACTCTCTTTCTTTTTTTATAATTAGGTAACAGTGAGAAGATTGGCATGGATGCATTGACCTATCCATGAGTTTGCAGGCTTATTGCATCCCGCATTCAAAGCCCCCAATTATATGATGATGTTGAGCTATTATCAGACATGCTTAGATATATGTCACGTGTAGTTTCCACATATCTACATAATGACATGTTGGAGCAAATAAATTGCTATATGGATGAGGGGAAATCTCGCTTTTCTTTCCCCTACATCTTGGAATAGAGACTTAATAATAAAACCACTTTTTTGGTGGCAAAATTTTGGTTTTTCATTCACTATTTTATGCACATATGCTCACGAGTACATACACATACTTATTGTTGATAAGATTTCTATGCCATTGTCTATACATACATATGGATGTGTATATCCATTTATGTTGAACCTCTACATCTAAATGCATTATGATGATGTATTTGTGCAATTCACTTGTACAATTAATTATAAAAATGTATATGTATATGTGATTCATCCATCTGTGTATGTATATGCAACACTTACAATGTATATTTTTTTGTGCATATTCATGTCTCTACGAGTTTAGGAAAGCACACATGTGCAGGATCATGAGGGGAATCTTTGTCTCCATCTCTCCTTTTATGCACATCAATGCTTATGCATTTAGCTGTCTATACCTTCGAAGTGCCTATGTCTATGGCTACCTGTAAAATTACATGCTGACTCTCGGTACATGATTATCCTTGTACTGAAGTATGTTTGTACATGTGAACCATCCTATGCCTATGCTTTTGCTCATGGTGCAGTCGATTCCTATGCCTCTGTGCATGTGTGTGTGTGTTGGGGGGGGGGGGGGGGGGGGGGGGGGGGGGGGATGTACATAAATGCATGCGCATTTGCATGCCCAGACATACTGTGTTTGTGTACATACATGCATGTTCATTTACATGCCCACACATAGTTTGTTTGCGTATCAGAATTTGAGAGCCATTTAAGGGAAGAGAATTACATGTTTGGTGACTTAACATATTGATACTTTTGCGACAATGAGAATGCTTGAAAACAAATTCTCGGAGTCTGTTTCAGCGCAAGCTGTTATTGTAATGGAGCAGTTTGCAATGAGTGACTCTTACGACGATCTTGAGGATGAAGAAGCAAGGCTGGTATGTACAACATCCAAGCTGAAACATTATTTTACTATTTAAAAATTAAATATTAGTTTCTTACGCGATATTTTTTTTGTGTTATCCCAGCTAATTCATGACAAGGATCTTATGAACAACTGCATTCAAGCTTCTCACGATGCTCATACGCTGAAGATTGATTCATCGGTAGGTTTCTCAAGAAATGACTGCGATCAGATGTTCTTTTTCTCAATTGTGCATGTACTGAGTACCTAACGTGCAGCTTATTGTGTTGGTCACTTAAATCTCTAGATAACTGCCTCTATATTTTGATAAATAAATTTTTCTCCAAGAAATATTTACAGTATAAATCTTCAACCAACCAAAAATTTAGGTAACTAATTTTTCGTTAATGGTGACCAGTGAATTGGAGGTGGACTCCCTGTGTACACTATCACCAAATATGTGCACGCAGCAGATGTCCACATACAAGAATTTTATTTATGCCTCCATGATTTCTATATAAATGTATGGTTCAAAAATCATTGAGGGAAACTGGAGAGGTCAATTGAAACCAGGAAGCCTTTGTAAATTTCAGTGATTGTAGAACTGCTTTCTAGTCAAAGAGCCAAAAATACGCAATTTTGTTAATAATGGGTTTGAATTTCCCACTGCCAATGGGGGAAGCTTGTGTAGAATATCTCTGCATATGACATTCACCATTGTCTTTGAGCAGTTTGTTACATTTCTAATTGCACTTCGAGATATATCTGAACCACAAAAGCAATATTGACACCATCTTCTGACTAAACCTCTTTATGTGAACCAGGAAGATCAAACTTTGTCTAATGAAGATAAACTGTACAAGGCTTTGAATGAATCCATCAAACAAGAGGAGATAAAAAGGAACAGAGAAAGAGTAGAAGAAATACTTTTCATATTCAATACAAATGATGGAAAGATAAATGATAAGCTTTCTGATTATACAGAATCTCCATGAGGCTTCATCAACAATAAAGCTGAAACTTCATAGAATAGTTGCGCAGCATCCATAAGTCCCTTGTGACAGACTCCATTCTACTTGGATGTGATTTTTACCTCGAAAACTTATCATCATAACTCGAGAAATATAGTAAAGATGCAATGAGGAAGACTACTTATCCTTCTGTATGCATTTCGTTCTCTCTTCGTTTGTTGAATATAACAAAGTTGTAATAACATACTTCAAACTTGCCAATGCCATTTTTATCGTTCTAATTTTACTGAATGAGCTCTATTTATATGATTTGAAATAGTTCAAATCTCTCTCTCTCTCTCTCTCTCTCTCTCTCTCTCTCTCTCTCTCTCTCTCTCTCTCTCTCTCTCTCTCTCTCCATTTTTTCGATTGACAAAAGACACACCCATGTACATTGATTTGTTTCATAGGCCAAGTTTGGCCTCCTAAGGTTGGGTTCACACAGAACCGGCAGTACAAACACTCAAAAGTGTACTATTCCAGGTGGAACAGTGAGAAAATAATTAGTTCCATCGACCATGTGTTGACACAAGAAGACGGAATTGTGCAAAAGTTATTTTCATGCCGTCGCTCTATGTGAACACAAGGGATGATGGAACAAATATTTTTTTCACATAAATCTTTACCAATACATAAAAAAGGATCAAATAATTAAAGTAAATACCCTTAACAATTACATAAACAAACATATCTTATTACAATAAATTACATTATAATAAAGCAAAATATAATTGGTACAAGACATTATGATAGTGACGATGATGATGATGATGTATCCATCTCCTCCAAAGGTTCATTTCCAAAATGATTTTGCACATTCATTATTGCTTGCTCTTTGTACATTATGCTTGCAATCTTGTCTCGTCGCTCTGAGTTGCTCCCAAGATCACTTGCTTCTTCATTAGTGCATTGACAACGATCCATTGCTTCTTCTGATCCCATTCATGCATTGCTTGCAACTCTCCCAAGGACATGGATACTACTCTTTCATCCATTCTGACTTGCCAATTATGACTTGCCAATTCTGGCTTGCCAATTCTGCTTCTGCTTTTGCTTCTCGAACCCAATCCATATCAAAAGCATCTCCATGACAAATGCAAATGTTTTGGAGTACAAGACATGCAGCAACAAGATCTGGCATATAACGTAGATCCATATCCAATCTTTTCAATAAGATCCGAAATCGTGCTTTCAACATGCCAAAAGATCTTTCAACTGGCATCCTTGTGCTTGATTGGATGAAATTCCCATAATACTTAAGATGTGATAATCCTCCTTTACAACCTTTGAATGGGACTAACATGTATGGTCGAGAAGGATATGCACAATCACTAACCAAGCAATACTTACCTAGTTCACCTCTTGCACATCTCTGTCCTAGTTCACTTCTTGAGAAATTAAGGGAACCATGCATTGATCCTGCCCATCCTACATCATAATTCCAAATAGAGCAGTTTGTGGCTATTGTTATTTGCAACAAGATAGAGTGAAAACCTTTGTGATTGAATTAATCAACATGATTTTCACGTAGTGCAATTATACGTACATGGCTTCCATCTATTGCACCCACAACATAACGTATTCCTCTGATTGCCTCAAAATCTTTTGCTAACATTGCAAAGCGAGATGTTGAGGGCCATCTAATGTATGTGTCTCTGAGACCAGATGCTATAATAGCTTTAATAAAATCATGCACAATACCACAACATGTGCTCTTTGAGCATCCAAAAGTGTCCCTTATGCCCATAAGCCCATCTCCCATTGCTAGCCTTGTTAATGCAAAAGCTACTCGATCTTGTAAAGGTATAGTGTCACGATAGTTTGTTGTTTTGTTTTGCATAAAGGGTCCAACTTTTCCACACAAGTAATGGAAGGTTTCCTTGTTAATACTCAAGCGATGTTTGAACATATTATCACTATAAGCATTCAAAAGAGCGTCTTTAACAAAGTTATGAGGACGTGGGTAAGCCCATGCTTGCCTATGTTCATGACCTCTTCTTCGATTAATGGCATTATTCATTATCACTGATTGTGCCACACATTCATTTAAGTGCAACCAAGCATGTAGCATGACATGATGACAATTGCGGCTTGACTCTTGAAGTAACTCTATCATATCTAAAGTGCATATCAATGCATAAATTAATGCAACTTTCTTTGACATGCCCATTAGAACCTACAAAATGAAAATGAGGGATATTTAGAATATAGAAAATATGCATATGCATACATGCATACATGCATACATGGAACATATGCAAATGCATAATTCAACATATGCACATGCATACATAATGTATAAATGCATATATGTAAAAAATCCATAAATGCAACATCTGCACATGCGTATGCAAATGCATAATTCAACATATGCATATGCATACATAATGTATAAATTCTTATGCATACATAATGTATAGATGCTTTAATGCAACATATGTACATGCATATGCAAATGCATACATGCATGCATAATGCAACATATGTACATGCATATGCACATGCATACATGCAACATATGCACATGCATATACAAATACATACATGCAACATATACACATGCACATACACATTTCTTGGGATTTAGGCATACTTGGTATTCTCTGCATTTGTGAAATATTTTTCTTAGCTCAGGTATATCAGTTTGTCTCATGCAAGAATATGCATATAAGTCATCCACATAGATTTCTATATTCTTGTGCAAAATTTCTTTTAAAACATGACACATGAGCCGTTGGAAGGTAGTCAATGCATTGGTCAGTGTAAATACTCAAAAGGCATATATTCCCCAGTTTGTGGCAAATGCTATCTTGTGTTTATCTTTAGGGGCTATAACTACTTGATTATAGCTGGAAAATCCATTTAGAAAACTATATGCTTTCTTAATCGCTATACATTCTAATCTTCAAGATAATACATACACATAATTTTCCATTCTTTTTGGGCACTACCACAATGGGGGATACCCTTGTGCTCAATCTCATAGATGAATGTCGCTTTTTTAGTCGGTCAATTTCTTCCTTTATCGTCATTGCATATGTGTCCACTATAGGTATACATTGTTTATTTTGTGGTCTTGGCCTCTAAAAGCATAGGGATACTATGTAAACAAATCCAATCCTTTCATATCATTGCATGTCCAAGCAAAAACGTCTCTGTATTCTCACAATAGATTTGTTGATGCTTCTTCTTCCTTGCTAGTAAGGTCGTTTTCGATATATGTGCTTCGTTCTTCTTGATATTCCATTGTTACCATGATTTTCTTGGTCATTTATTTATTTTCTTAAGCTTCTCCCATGAAAGCTTCTCTTTTTGGCATCTTTACCAAAAATTTCTTATTTTTTATTCCTTTTTTTCGAGGTTATTATGTGCGTTGAGTATTGACTCTTGTTCTCCCTTCAATGGTCATTTTTTTAATTTATTTTTTTTTTCCTCCTTTTATACTTGAGTGGTTTAGAATATCTCCTTCTTGAAATCACTCCTTTTGTGGGATTTAGCATTGACTAGATACAAGTAATCCTCCATAGAATCACAAAATGGATCCATAGTCATATATTATAGGCCTTCCTTTTCATCCTCTTCATCTTCCTTTTCATCCTCTTCAAAGGGTTCACACATGAACAAAGATATATCATAGATATCCTCATCTATGGATAGTCTATTGTTCTTCGTTCACAACTATTTCGATTCTTGCTAATATTTCACCCAACCGTGGGGTTCCAATTCCTCATTTGGAAATATCATGGGTACCTAGGATCTTGTATCAATCTAGTGTTTTCCTCTTTTTTGATTATGTTAGACATCCATAAATGTGTATCTTCATGCATCCATGATGGATTATAAGAGCTAATGGAGTGTACTGACTTTGAGTCCTCTTGTGTCTTGTGGATAGAGATCCATTGTAGGGGTGGGACATCTCTATTTGTGTAGTCTTTATGCCAATTGACTTTTTTCGTGACCCTTAAGTGTTTTAAGTACAAGGAGTTGGTACCCCAATCTTGCACTATCTACAATTATCTCATGAAAGGTCTACCTAAAATCATCTTGTATGTGTGATTCTTTCCAAACTTACATATGGCAAATGTATATTCAAAATCTATACCACAAGTAATGAGAGTGATTCCTTCTAGTGACCCTAATGGTCTTTCAATATGACCATCTATCATTTGAAGTTTCATTCTCGTGGGTTGCATGGCTAGTTTGCCCCGTCACATCCATAAAGATGTGGTAGAAATGATGACGCATGCACCTAAATCCAAGATTTCCTTGGTAGTGTGACCCTAGTCAGTAATGGGGAGATAGGTGTTTCATTCCTCAACTTCACCATATCTTTTATCATGTCCATAGGGATCTCAAGAAACTTTCTTTTGGATCCTACCTTCAAGTGAGATCTATCAAGTTCTGTAACTTGATTTGCTACATGTTTCCATAGCTCTAGTTTCACCTTCAAAAGCTCTTCTATAATGATATCGCACTGCACTATAGTGTTCTTCACAACCTTTGTATTTCTAGGTACGATTGAATCTTCATTTCTCACAAGTATAATAAGGGGACGGATGGATTCTCATGGACATGTGAACTGTTGTAACTCTTGTAAAGAGTTGGATTCAAAATATAACCTCTCTCCTGATTGAGCATCTTCTTGATCTTTTTATAAACATGGAATATCTAAGGGGAATTGCCTAAATAAGAGGGGTGTTCCTTTTCTCATTGCCCCACTTCTCTTCTTGGATTTCTTGCAAGAACTCTTGAGAGTAGTTGGTACTAGAAGGAGGTATTCCACACTCATTTGAGTTAGGAAATAAGAATCTCCTAGAAATAATTCACTTTTCTCAGTTCCAATGGAATGAGACTTTTGAGGTGCCAAATTTCTAGGTTCTAGGCTTGCTCATAATTTTCTCTAATTGTTCCAATGGTCCTTGAAAATGCTGCTCTAGTTTGACTAAGTTGCTTTGGTTGACAAATTTGCTAGCCTCAAACATTATCTGAGCTAGTTCTACCATTTTGATACATAGCTTCATTCTCTCAACTTCTAAGTCTATTATTGGATGACTTTTGTCTAATTCAGTCTTAATTCTTTCTTGGTATTCCTTGAACATCATATTTAAGTCTTTGGGAATGGGGCCTACGAGGATTAAAGTTGACTTAGGAATGGGTGGTGTATGTGTTGGAGCTTGAGATGTAAGCTCTATAATTTTGGCTTTGATTTCTTTCATATCATCCTCTAATTCTGTTAGTTTCTTCGTCCGCTTTTGTTTCATTTCTTCCTTGAATCATATCTTTCCAAGATCTAGCCTTCTTTTTACTCAACTCTTTGGTTTCACTTAGCTTTGATTTTTTTTGTCTTTCTCCCCTTGTTTGGCTTGCTGCACAATTTGTTCTCATATGATTGCCTAGATTTGAAGTAACATTGTTGGATTTACATGCGATCTCTGGACTATGACTATTGCATTTATTGGGCTAACTTTTGATGCATTGGTTGGCTTCTTAGGGCACTCATGAATGAGATGTTCCTTCCCACACTAAGAATAGAAACCTTGAACCATTATAGATTGAGGTTGTCATGCACGTGGAGAATAGGGACATTCTCATATGAACTGATCTCCCTAACATATAAGACATGGTCCTCTATTATCTTCTATCCTTACTTGCATCATCTAGGCCCTTGAGTTGGGATTTGCATACATGACATTAGCATAATCAGATTCCCAACTATATTCCTATGGAGCAGCTTCATATTGATAAGTCTCATGGTGCTTTGGTAACTCTATGTAGTAGCCAAATACATTCTTGCCATGTGAAGAATCAAATATATTCACATTTGGATCATTTTATGTGATGAGTGGTTTTCTTATGCTACAACATACTTAATTGAGACTACATTAGTAGAACAAGGTATTTAACGTTGATCACCTTCTGATTTTTATAATTTGGGAATGTGATCAATTCCACAAGTATAGCAATATTTAACGGTGATCACCTTCTGATTTGTATAATTTGGAAGTTTTCCCCTTGTTTTAGAGCCACTAACTCAGCTAGTTCCTCAATGGACAATGAGGGTTTTGATATGGTGCTAAGTATTCAAAACTCTTATAGAGTTTTGAGAGTTCCCATTCTTCTCCTAGGTTTCCTTGATGTATGCACATCCTCACACATTGATCTAGGATGTTTGTCTCTTTTAGGTACATGTATGATCAAAGCTTTCCACTCAAAAAGAAATCTTAAAACAACAACACTTGCTTGACTGAGCTAGTTCTACCATTTTGATACATAGCTTCATTTTCTCAACTTCTAAGTCTACTATTCGATGACTTTTGTCTAATTCAATCTTAATTATTTCTTGGTATTCCTTGAACATCATATGTAAGTCTTTGGGAATGGGGCCTACGGGGACTAAATTTGACTTAGGAATGTGTGGTGTATGTGTTGGGGCTTGAGATGGAAGCTCTATAATTTTGGTTTTGGTTTCTTTAATATCACCCTCTAATTCTATTAGTTTCTTTGCCCGCTTTTGTTTCACTCTTTCTTCATATCTTTCCAAGATGTAACCTTCTTTTTACTCAACTCTTTGGTTTCACTTAACTTTGATTTTTTTTTTCTTTCTCCCCTTGCTTGGCTTGCTGCACAATTTGTGCTCAGATGATTGCCTAGTTTTGAACTAACCTTGTTGGATTTACATGCGATCTTTGGACTATGCCTATTGCATTTATTGGGCTAACTTTTGATGCATTGGTTGGCTTCTTAGGGCACTCATGAATGAGATGTTCCTTCCCACACTAAGAATAGAAACCTTGAACCATTATAGATTGAGGTTGTCTTGCACGTGGAGAATAGGGACATTCTCATATGAACTGGTCTCCCTAGCATCTAAAACATGATCCTCTATGATCTTCTACCCTTACTTGCATCATATGGGTTCTTGGGTTGGGATTTGCATACATGACATTAGCATAATCAGATTTCCAACTATATTCCTACGGAGCAGCTTCATATTGATAAGTCTCAGGGTGCTCTGGAAACTCTATGTAGTAGGCAAATACATGCTTCCCATGTAGAGAATCAAATACATTCAAATTTGGATCATTTTATGTGATGAGTGGTTTTCTTATGCTACAACATACTTAATTGATACTACAATAGTAGGACAAGGTGGCTGCTGACCTAATACAATTTGGACCTAGGTTGTGATTGATAAGGCTATTGACACAGGTATTGGTTCTTGTAATAAGGTTGAGTCTAGTACTATGATTGATACCTATATGGTTGTTTATAGTTCAGCCTAACTGCCTCTTTATTGTATGGACAATCCTATGCTACATGATTTATGTACTTCCTCTCAATTGTGCAATAGTATGACCCTGGCACTAATGATTGCATAAGGCATGTATTGGGAATGTGATCACTTCCACAAGTGTAGCAACATTTGATGGCGATCACCTTCTGATTTGCATATTTTGGAAGTTTCCCCCTTGTTTTAGAGCCACTAACTCAGCTAGTTCCTCAATGGACAATGAGGGTTTTTATATGGTGCTAAGTATTCAAAACTCTTATAGAGTTTTCGGAGTTCCCATTCTTCTCCTAAGTTTCCTTGATGTACGCACATCCTCACACATTGATCTAGGATGTTTGTCTCTTTTAGGTACATGTATGATCAAAGCTTTCCACTCAAGAAGACATCTTTCCACTCTGTGTGATCTATTTCCTTTAGCTCTCTCTCTCTCTCTCTCTCTCTCTCTCTCTCGTCTACTTGTTCCTTGTTTTGATCTATCCCTTTGTGAGTTATGCACAAAGTTTACTTCTATGGCTTCTCTCGATTTCTCATTATGAAGACCTAAGGCCGTGTTAGCATATTCATACAATAAAAAAGAGTTCTTGATGTGAGGTTTGGTTGACCTAAGATTCCAAAAAGATTCCTCCATAGCTTCGTTTACATATAGCTCTATGTTAGCATTGTGGGAAGGTATATTAGTTGTATCTATGATCCTCATTAGCACATACTTTCTTCTTTGGCATATGTGCTACCTCCTCTCGATCATCTTCCTCTGCATCTCTTAATTATGACTCGAGAAGAATAGTTCCAAAGTTGTCTATTTTATTAGGTTGACTAATAACTACATACATAGTTCCCTAGTTATCTATATACAATCCATCCTAGAAGTCGACCATTGGATGATATATACCATAATATTGCTTAGGTTTTCTTAACTAGGTCACTTATCTCCTCAATCCATCTTCATAAATGTGAGCACCTAAACCGATTATCTCCTCAATCCATCCTCATAAATGTGAGCACCTAATCGGTTGGTGCAGATGTATTCAAGCTCTGTTTTATATGGTCCTTTTGGTGCTTTTATGTAAGCTGCCCTAGTGCTAGCAATATGTCTCTCCATACAATATGATCTATCGAACTTACCATTTTTTGAACTTAGGTTTGATTGTTGGCCACCTAATGATTTTGATCACAACGTGGTAGTGTGATTGATACTAACTTCCAAGGATTTTAAGCTTTATCGATACACTTTGCCTATATGCAGGTTCATTAATTTTTTTTATAATGGAATGACGAAATTACCTATAGAATCATTGCGATAATGCATTCCAAAACCAAAAAGAGCCCAAATCAAAATTTTGATGCCACACAGTAAATTTGTTTTGAAGCCCTAATAACCTTGAGTACGATCACCAATTTTTGTGCGATTTTGAGTATCAGAATGAAAGGGTGTCAACGTGCCCTAAAGAAAGTTGTGACTACTTTGAAACCAATTACTGGATTTCAAGGACCAAAAAAGCACACAAAAAACACAAGGAAGAAGAAGAATCTTGAAGATGAATACAACACAAAATGTATTACAAAGTGAATGTATAATATAAATGACTTGTAAGGGTTATAGAAGTATATATAAATGAGCGAAAAAACCTTCTAAATACGGACAAAAGGTGCCATGATTTTAAGAGTGTCCACATGCATCACTACCTATATATATCAACAATATCTCCTATAACCATATCTCAGAGGGTAGCTCATCAATCCATTGCCTCCCCCAAAAGATTCTACTTCCAATTGATCAGTGGATCAATCCTAAGAATTATCTAAATAACTTTCCACACTTTGGTGCTATTAGAAAAAAGAAGAATAGATTAAACTATCATCTTGCATCTTGAAGCATCACATAAACAAATGTGTATTACATTTGTTGTCTTTGGCATTGATGCATATACTTTGGAAGAAATTTTTTTCGTTAGACGAACAAGTTCTTCCTTTTCATCAACGGGTGCTACATATCTCAAAACTAAGATTTTTCCACATTATCCAACAAGCAAAAGTACACTTTTGAATCAACTTGCTATGCAAAAGAATATCATTCTTTGACCTTGGAATGTCTTCAATTCCATTCACATTGTCTTCTAAAATATATACCATATTGGCCATCGGATGCTGTTGTTCTTTTCTTCGCTTATCATATTTGAATGCTTCTTTGCAATATCTGCGGATACGTCCAATTTCACCACAAAAATGGCACCTTGGTGGTGGAAGAGGTGCACCTTCACACAATTGGCTCGAGTTCCAACGGGTCAGTCCAAAATTGTTTGGTCGTGGTCCTCTATAGGTTTTGTAACTTTGATAAGAGGTATTTCTAAAATGCAGTGGTACATGCTGGGTAGCCTGTTGTCCCTGCTCCTATATTATGGCATTCACGGTTGGTCTAGTCTGCACTTTGGCATTGTATGGATAAGTTTTGGTGGCATGATTCGTCGTATTACAAATAGCAGAGTACATTTGATTTAATGCACATGCTGAAGTAGTATGTCCGGGGTTCTTGCATTTGATGCAATATACTTGTTTCAATGGATCATCGTTCGTGCTCTTGGAAGCCTTTAACCAATCCAAATCTTTAGTAAAACCACCAACCTTATGCTCCAATTGTAACACCATGGCTATCATTGCATCCATGGTCATGCCGCCCACACATCGTATAATCATAACTTGTTTAAGTTGGGGGTTTAATCCATTAATGAACCACTGGGTAATCACATCATCTGGTAGATTAACATGCACCAACAGAAGCTACTGTAGATGAGTGCGGAATAAAGTTGCATACTCTTGCACATTCTGATGTGGTTTCTGTCTATTGTTTTGTAAATAATCAAAGATTTCAGCTTCATTTTTCTTTAATAAAAACGTTGTAAAAAGGCATTCTTAACATCTTCATATTGACCGAAATGATTAATATCATATTCAATTAACCAGCAAGCAGTTTCATTAACAAGAGTAGATTGGAACACTATAGCCTAAATTTTGTATACGTAACTCCAACAGGTACCGGCCGTGGGGATATAATCTGCTACTGCTGCTAATGTTCTTGTTGTTGTTATTGTTGTTGTTGTTGGTGTTGTTGGTGTTGTTGTTTTTGCTGTTGGTGTTGCTGCTAATACTATTGCTGCGTACTACTCATGTTTTGAGTATCATGTCGGAATGATTTGAACAAGTTGATCCTGATTGCTATTGGGTCGTATCGCCACTTTGCAAATTCTCCGGTAATATGATATTATTGAGGCAATCACACACGTCTAAATTCAAATGCCATTCCTCGCATTTCGCGTCCAAGATGAACTTTTCACCATAACTTTCATCCACCAATACACTAGTTTCACTGAAATCAAAACCCGAAGTGGAGCTATCACTAAAGTTCAATAAACTGCCATCGGAATTCACCAAGCTATCATCGAAATTCAACAAATTGTCACCGGAATCAGCGACTACTCCGACCGTACTTTCAACAGATGGAGTTCATTGCACTTCTAGTATACTTTGTAGTCCTTGAACAAGAAAATATTGAGGTGGCACTCCACTAGCCCATATATCCTGCTTTCCTTCCGATGATTGTCCTTCACCACTACCACCAGGAGGCGTTCCCAATGCGCTAGCAACTTGCCAGGGATGCTGATCATTTCTATACTTCGGGTAAGATTCTCCGAAATGCGTTACAGGCATATATCATAGGATTCTTTCTTCAAACCTTAATTTGCTCTTAGACTGGCTACTCCACGCCCCATGGTCGGCGCCATTGTTAAAATGTTAAACTAATATTAACAATTACTGAGATAAACTACCAATGGGTTCTTGGGATGGTCAGGGGTCTGTATTACAGAGGCCCTATATGTATTTTCCCAATTCAAATAGTTATTGTACTGTGTTCTTGATTATCTTACTCTGATGATGCCGATAGACTTAACTAGTAATTTCGTAAACAAATTACTCAACAATAACAAAGTATTCACCGCAACCAAAAATACGCAGATTCTTGACTGACGATCAACGCACTTCCACCATTAACTTATACTTCACTCATGCATACAGAACATCGACAAAATCATCATCTTTCCTCAGTACCAGAACATTAAAAGAATAGTACAACAATATGAGTAAACTACGCTAAAATCGATCTACAGGTACACCACCCAAACTCACAGTCTGGCGTGCTCGCCCTGCCCTCTCTTCCACGTGATTTTTCCATTAAGAAAAGGTTACAACGATTGCGCTACATCCTTTCGATGTGCGTCCTTTCCCAATTATATTTCCCACTAAATATAATTACATTTTGTTCCGGCGGCCTAACAGTATGCATGTGTATATGTTGCATGTATGCATTTTCATATGCATGTGCATATGTTGCATGTATATATTTGTATATGCATGTGCATATGTTGCATGTGCATATGTTGCATGTGCATATGTTGCATGTATGCATGTGCATATGCATGTACATATGTTGGATTATGCATGGATGTATGCATGTGCATATGCATGTACATATGTTGCATTAATGCATTATGCATACATGTATGCATGTGCATATGTTGAATTATGCATTTACACATTATGCATGCATATGCATATGTTGAATTATGCATTTTCATATGCATGTGTATATGTTGCATTATGCATTTACATATTATAAGGGAAAATATTGGGCCACATAATTTCTCAAAATGGAATATCAATTGACAAAGATAAAGTGAGAGCCATTGCAAAGTTATGAAGACCTAGAATGGTGAAGTACAATCCTTCATGGGCCATTGTGTCTATGATAATTTATAAGTGATTCATATATATATATATATATATATATATATATATATATATATATATATATATATGTGTGTGTGTGTGTGTGTGTGTGTGTGTGTGTGTGTGTCTATATATATATATATATATATATATATATATATATATATATATATATATATATACATACATACATACATACATACATACATACATACATACATACATACATACATACATACATACATACATACATACATACATACATACATACATACATACATACATACATACATACATACATACATACATACATACATACATACATACATACATACATACATACATACATACATACATACACACACACACAAACACACACACACACACACACACATCAAGCCCTACTATGTTTGTTCAATAGCCTTGTGACATAGGGAGATGACTAAGATATTTTCTCTTACTAATGAAATATTATTTTGATCATAAGGAGTGTGAGATGAGCTTTGTGATGCATACTTGTTCAACTTAGAAGTGGTTCCAAATCTAGAAAAGCAACTCATACCAATCCTAAATTTTAGACCTCTGAACACTACAATGAGAGAAAATGAGAGTGAAGTGATAAGATCAGAGAAATACCATATATTAGTAGGAAGTATCCATAAGCAAGATGAGCATGGAAATGTATCTTGATTCGTGGATGAGGAAGAATACCGCAAAAGGCTACAACTAGCAGACATAGGTGCACTAGGATGGCATTATTCTAAGCAAAGAACTCTACAGAAATTCAAGCATTTAGAAGTATATTGTCTAACAATTGAGTCCGATGTGCATAGATTGATTAACTAGTGCTCAACATGTATTAGTACATTCGCAATGGAGCATGCAACTTTATATCAAATCTTGATGATACCTGATTGGAGCAACCCTTTAGTAAGTTTCCTAAAAACAAAAACCTTTCCCAAGGAGATGAAACTTGCCCAAAAATGGAGTCTAGAAGCTCAAGATTACACTTTAATTGGAGAGGATTTTTACAAACGTGGGAGAGATGGATACTTACAATTATATGTACATGATAATGATTATTTGATAATCTTAGGAACCGCACACAACAGTGTTGTAGGTGGACACTTTGGACCTGATTGTTTCATTAAAAATATTATATTTCTAGGTCTTTGGTAGCCAAATAGCTTTCAAGACCCGTTTTGGTCATTATGAGTATTTGGTTATTCCATTTGGGCTTATGAACACACTTGCTACTTTTATGTTGCTAATGAAATATATTTTTCATCCTTTCATTGGAAAATTTGTAGTGGATGATTTGTTAGTATATGGTAGGTATGTACACGAGCATGAAATTCATTTAAGGTTAGTGTTGAATAAGTTGAAGGAAAACCAATTATTTGTAAATACAAACCAAACCCAATTATCTTCCAAATATATATCTAGGGCATGTGGTCTCGATTGATGGGGTCAAGATGGATCTAAAAAAGATCTCAATTATATTCGAATGGCGAGATCCTCATGATGAGGGGCAACTTCAATCATTTGAAGGAATTTCACATTTTTATTGGAAAATCATCTCATCTTATTCATCGATGGCAAAACCTGTGATGAATTTGCTTCAAGGAAAAGTACCTTTTGCATGGAAGCAAGAGCAACGGGATAGTTTTGATACTCTGAAGCAAGCCATTTTAGATGGTCCAATACTCAAAGTGGTGGTTCCACAAAAGCCATTTGAGTTGGAGATAGATGCTAGTGGCATATCCATAGGGGAAGACTTGAGCCAAGATGGGAGGCCTATAGCCTTTGCAAGTAAGAATTTAAGTAGTGTACAATGCAATAGGCCAATGAATGAACAGAAGTTGTATGCAGTGCTACATGCTCTTAAATTCTAGAGACACTATCTTCATGGTGCAGACTTTAAGGTATACACATATCACCATACACTCAAGTATTTTTGTAGTTAGTCAGATCCTTGAGGCAGATAGGTTTGTTTGGCTAAGT
This sequence comes from Ceratopteris richardii, assembly GCA_020310875.1. Classification (NCBI taxonomy): domain Eukaryota; kingdom Viridiplantae; phylum Streptophyta; class Polypodiopsida; order Polypodiales; family Pteridaceae; genus Ceratopteris; species Ceratopteris richardii. The sequence goes on along the minus strand of CM035443.1, from coordinate 106,235,001 downwards.
TCATGCAAGAATTCCATATGCAGAAATTGTATAGAAGAGACAAAGAAAACATAGTATCTAATGCATTGTCTCATATAATGTATCAAATGAGCTTTATAGTTCTAAAAAGCTCATTGATTCAAGAGATAAATGATGCATAGGTGGAAGATCCACACTTGTTGCACATTATTAGATTCATCAATGGTGAATCTATGGAATAGTTAAATAGAAAGGAAACTTTTGCATATCAGATTCCTAAGATTTGAGAAGAACCATGGTATTCTTTATGCAGGTCATCTTGGTGTTGAAAAGAACATTCAACTAGTTAGAAGAACATTTTGACGGCATGGATTAGCTAGAGATGTTGTTCATACATATGTTCAATAATGCTTTATGCGAACAAGACAGAAAGGGTTAAGACATCATATCTTTTGCACCTTTTACAAATTCTAGAGCACAATTGGGGTAGTCTATCCATGGAATCCATAGACGGTTAACAGCAGACCCAAAGGAAGTGGGATGTTATCCTAGTAGTAGTAGATAGATTAAGCAAGATGGCTCTATTTATACCCACACAAGAGATGGCAGAAGCTCCGCAATTAGTGGATTTATTTAAGTAGCATGTCTTTAGATTGCATGGGTTACCGACATCCATAGGTTCATATAGAGATGTTAGATTCATGGGTCACTTCTAGAAGTTTATCTTTGACAAGTTGAAAGTTTCATTGAAATTGAGTGGTGGTGACCACGCATAGATAGATGGTTAGATTGGGAGGGTCAATCAAATTCAAGAGGACATGTGGAGGGCATATGTGTCCAAGAGTTAGACAAATTGGGTTACTTATTACCATTTTTAGAGTTTTCTTATAATAATAGACGCCATAAGGTGATTGGAATGTCTCCCTTTCATATGACTTACGGCATGACTCTTACTGCTCCCATTACCATAGGAATGCCAAAGAAATGTCCTCATGCTTTAGAGTTTTTAGCAAATCTCCTAGAAAATTTAGAATAGTGAAAGCCAATATGCAATGAGTAGTTGATAGGGCCAAAGAATATGCTCATAGGAAGAGATGTCCTAGAGTCTTTGAAGAAGGAGATAGAGTTTTTATTCAAGTACCAACAAGATCAACTTCACTATCCACAGGGAAGTGCACTAAGCTTTCACAAAGATTTTGTGGACCTTGGAAGATAGTTAAGAAGCTTAGTAATGTTGCATACCGATTAGAGCTTCCTCCAGAGTGTAGAATCCATCTAGTGTTCCATGTCAGTAAACTTAGAAAGTATATCTATAGGGAGGATAATCTAATAAATGGTATTGTTTCTTTGCATGAAATCGATAGCATAGATCACTCTCTAGATAGGATACTAGATAGGAGATAGAAATGGTTGAGAAACCATGTCATCAAGGAGTATCTAGTATCTTAGAAAGGATTACCATTTACATACTCTACTTGAGAATCAGAAGCTCTAGTTTTCAAGTACTTTCCCTCATTGATCATTGAGGGAAATGATCTTTATAAGGGGGAGAGATTGTTATACATCTGTCTATAGAGATTACTATATGTGTGTGTGGGACAAGGTCTAAGGTTTGCCAAGGTCCCTAGCTCGGGGGATATCCTAAGGTACCTAAGGGGTAATGGGAATGAGTGTGCATGATGGCCACATGTCCACACTAGGGAATTCGAGAGCATTGCTATCTTGGGTGCAAGAGGTTATGGGAGGAGAGTTGCACACATGACCATATTGATTCAATTGAGAGATTTGAGTCAGAAAGTGAAAAGACTTCACATGATCACTTGAATGCAATTGAAAAAGTTTGAGATACCTTAGAATCAGAATGAAACATGCTTTAATGTATAGATACAATGATGTTTTTCAACCCAAAGGGCTCATTAGTGTAGATTGGCTAGGTCCACAAGGGTATAGAAAAAGAATATTAGGATATGTGTTCCTACTTGTAAATGTGGTAACTTGGACCCATTGTTATTTTGTCATCTATGAAGGTTTTGCACATAGATTTATAATTATCCTCTTATGAAGTTATTTGGTAAAAATAGTTTCTAAACCCTCTACAATTGATATTTGATTACTTCCCTTTGCATTGTGATAATATGTCTAGCATTTGTTTAACCAATGATCATATGTTACATGCTAGATTCAAAGCACAAAGAAGTGAACTATTACTTATGTTTCACATAAGTACATATGAGCAATATTTTGACATGTTTACCAATTTTTTTGGATGTTATTAAGATTTGGAATTTCAAGGAGCACAATGATATGGATAATATCATATAACAAGTCAAGTTTGAGAAGTGTTGGAAGTGTGCAAGCTAAATTATGTACACATATGGCTTCAATGAGTGGTTTGAGAGCTCATATATGAACAACGTCATTAACATTGAAAGGAATCAAAAGCCATAACTTTTCAAGGTCAAAATTGGATCCAAAAATGAAATATTTGACTAGAGAGAAGTTCATGAACAAATCATGAAAGAGGTAACTACAACTTCAAGCAACAAACTATTTGTATATCTATAAAGAGCATTAAATTGTAACTCCAAGGAGCTCATTGTGTGTATCAAAGGCTTGAGTATGAATATAGGGTCACTTGACACAACGCCATTATTTAAGCTCATCCATACTTATATGATTGATTGCTTACTTACTAAAGTACATATTCTCTTACTATCTTTCATATCTACCTAGTCTAGACATGTAATTTGTAGTTTTTGTGGTACCTGTCGCATTTTAGTTTATTAAGGGATTATTTACAAAACTCAAATCAATGTTAATCTGGAAGGCCCTTGGGAGAATCATGTTGCAATAGGGACAAATCAACTAGAAGCAAGCGCTATTGAGTGAAGCGGTCAGTTGTTCCTCAATAGTGTGAAAAGCTATAAGCGGTGAGACCCTCTGGAAGATTTGGAAAGAGACGTGTGCGGCCAAATTTGGTAGCCCTGCTAAAGAATGGTCGATTGAAAAATATATTTTCTATTTAGGCAAAAGAATTTCCAATTGTAAGAAGCCTCCAGCTTTAGACATCATAGAGTGTTTCTTCCAGAGAGCAACAAGATTAAAAACAAGTGGGCCCCCATGAGGAGGACAAAAGGGTTATCAACCTTCTTTGTAATTTCTTCTAGCAAGTTTTAAGCAACCCCTGCTTTGTGGGATTTGAGGGTTCCCATGGTTGCTAAGCCTGTTCACTTGTACTATTGTTCTTTCTATTAATTAAAGTCTGGCACAATATGCTATTGTCGAACTTCCTTTTGAGAAAAAATAATCATTCTTTTGCATTTTTTTACTGTTTTATGTGTTTGAAATGAATATGAAACCTTGTTTTTTCTAAGATGATTCAATTATGTTTACTCCATGATTCTAATTATTCTATTCCATATATATCTTGATAAAATGATAACATTTGATGGGTGGAATTGTTATATCATACCATATGACTTTTTCAAGGCTTAACTAACAAAATAAGAGTGCAGTCAAACCTCTAATTTGAGGAGTTCTTCATAGCAAAAGTGACAAAAGCCTACTTTGGACACTAGTGCCTAGACCACCTATTGCACCTTGGCTATGACAAAGAGTCCAAATATTCCATCAATATGTATGCATGTATGTACATATGTATGCATGTACATGTATGTATGTATGTATGTATGTATGTATGTATGTATGTATGTATGTATGTATGTATGTATGTATGTATGTATGTATGTATGCATGTATGTATGTATGTATGTATGTATGTATGTATGTATGTATGTATGTGTGTGTGTGTGTATGTATGTATGCATGCATGCATGCATGCATGCATGTATGTATGTATGTATGTATGTATGTATGTATGTATGTATGTATGTATGTATGTATGTATGTATGTATGTATGTATGCATGTAGGTATGCATGTATGCATGTATATGTGTATGTACATATGTGTGCAGGTATGTATGTATGTATGTATGTATGTATGTATGTATGTATGTATGTATGTATGTATGTATGTATGTATGTATGTATGTATGCATGTATGAATGTTTGTATGCATATATGTATGTATGTATCTATGTATGCATGGATGCATGATTGTATATATGTATGTATGTATATATTTATGTATGTATGTATTTATGTACTATGTATGTATGTATGTATGTATGTATGTATGTATGTATGTATGTATGTATGTATGTATGTATGTATGTATGTATGTATGTATGTATGTATGTATTTATGTATGTATGTATGTATGTAGGTATGTATGTATTGTTGAAAATGTGCAAGCTTCAATTGTGAATCCCAATGTCAAGTTTGCCTTTCATTTCTTGGTTGCATTTCTTAGTTTTAGTTCTCTCTTGTATAGAGCATGAGAACTACCTCTTATTTCATCTAAATCATGAGCATAGTTTATAAACTACCTTTAGTCAAGTCAACCAAGCTCAAAACTTATGTGAATGCAATTAGAGGCCTTCTAAGTTTTTGCGCAAGCAAATTTGAGGAGTAAATGAAGCTAATCAAGCACCTAACTCATGCACATGAACTTGGAGTTGATTGAAGCTGAGATTGAGGAGATAATGCACACAATTGATTGAGAGAATCTCTCCCCTAAGATACTCTACCTCTTCAGCTCATTGAAGAGCCATTCTCCACACACTATATAAAGAGGAGTGCAACACACTACCTTCTTGAGCTCCTAATAGAAATAGGTATCCATATTGTCCTCCTTGTCATTGTGATGAGTGTTATAACTCTTCTCATTGTGTAGAGAATTAGCACTCACTATCCTCCCACATACTATGGAGTGATAAGTGATTCAAATTTGCATTGTAGAGTTTGATCATTAAGGTTTATGCTTGTTACATACTCTCTCTCTCTCTCTCAGTTACTAATGAATCATTTTTAGCTTATCTGTATGGTTGAATGTGTGTGCAAGCTTCTACTACTCTTATGTGACATGTAGATGTGTATAAATGTTAGAGAAGATTTATTTGTGACTTTCGAATATGTGCATATACTTGTGGTCTACTCTATATGAAAGTGCATATAATTCTATATATGCTAGTGCATTGTATTCTATATAATCTTAGGTGTGTTGGTTGAGTGCTAAATGAGCATTCACACCTATGTGCAAAGAAGTTTTGGAGTAGTCCTTGAATAATCAAGTCACTTGAATCATATTGCATCTCATATTTGAAACTAGTGTTGAGGATATTGCCTTCGTGTGAAGCATCGTGGATACGTATATACACCCCAAACATTGAGTAACGGTGTATGAAGAGTTTGTACTATGCATGACTGGATAATAAGATGATTTGTTGAAATGCAAGAAGATTGTTGAAGCAACTAACAACTTTTCAGATCATTGTAGAGGACCATTATGGATAAGTCTTTATAACTATTACAAAGATTTTATTCGAATGTTATGAATGCGGTTTGATATTCTAGGGTATGTACTTATAAAGATAAGTGAAAATTTTGCAATATCTTAATTGATACAAGTTTTATTGATGATCAAAGTTGGAGGTTTGTAACTTTTGCACAGGTATGATATTCAACTGTTCTAGAGGCCTATTTTGGACAAGTTTTTACAATTGATGTAAAATGCTTATTTGAATGTTATGAGTATGGCTTGATAGTCCACGACATGTACTTCTAAGGCAAAGTGGAATTATTACAATATCATATTTGATTCAAATTTCATTGATGATCAAATTTGGAGGTTTATAACATTTGAACAAGTCTAAAATTCAACTGTTGAACCATTCCAGAGGCCTATTTTGGAAAAGTGTTTATAACTTATGTAAAATGCATATCTAAATGTTATGAGTGTGGTTTGGTAGTAAAAGGCATGCACTTCTAAGGAAAAGTGGAATTATCTTAATAGCATAATTGATGCAACTTGTATAAGTAGTCAAAGTTTGAGGTTTATCATCTTGGACAAAACTGAAATTTACATAAAGAAAAAGTTGTCAACTTGCAGCGCATGTTTCATTGTTGATATTGGAAGTCTATCACCTAGATATGATAGTCTAGAGTGTATATATGATGGCGCAATATTGATTTTGTTTATATATGCTATTTTGGTACATGTTTAAGGATGCCCTAATTGCCTCTCTAAAAGGATTACATGAAGAAGAAATTGTGAATGATTTTATACTACATGTGTGCAAAAGTAAATGTATGCTAATTCGGTTAAGTAAAAGAGTGCTTCACAATTAAAATTCAGCATTCAAAGATCCTTGTGAGGTTGTGAGCTTATCGATGCTTTCACATGTTATAGAGGAGTGATTACCACATCCCTCTTATCACATCAGTGGTATTAAAGAATATCACACACTCCTCCCTCTCATCCCATCATGTATTTATGTATGTATGTATGTATGTATGTTTGTGTGTGTGTTTGCACGCATGCATGTTATCTCCGTATGTATGTATGTATGTATGTATGTATGTATGTATGTATGTATGTATGTATGATAGCTGAAAAATGAGAAGGCAGAGAGCAAGATTGCGCATTTCCTTTTGGTATTCACTTCAAGTCAAACTAGGATTTTGGGCTTGTTGACTTTGACATTCGAGCACCTCTCATTGTGGCCTTCGAGGAAGCTGAACTTCGTTTTCAACCTTCGGACCCACCAAAACCAAGTTCCTATGTTGGCTTTAGGGTTGGCCCTTTCCAAGCTCTACCCTAGTGGGCCTTCAAGCTTTTTAATCTTGGTCATGCCATGCATCTTACCCCAACTATTGTGGGATACGAGGGGTCCGATGGGTATTAAGCCCACCCTTATTTGTATTTTTAACTAATTCAAGCTAATTCAAAGAGATTAGGCTCAGGTCCAACGTTCTTTGTGAAAAAAAAAATTAAGGAAAATATGCATGTATGTATATATGTATGTATGTATAAATGTATCTGTGTGTATATCTGCATAGGTGGGATGTATATGTGTGTGTTTGTACGTGTACATTAGCATGTGTTCCTCCATTAGTACCATTTATTATGTGCATAAGTACAGCGTATGTATTTTTGTATATCCATATTCAAATTCAAATCAATGTGCCCTCGGAATCTCAATGTCAGACTATAAGAAGTCGGAGAACAAGACTATGTTGCATTTACTAAAAGGAATGTAAGAGTTATATTAATAATTTACAAATGAGCCAATTGCGAAAGATTGCGAGTACTCGGGAGTTTTTTTAAGAAGTTGTCATTCGCGCATATAGATATGCCAAGAACATGCAACAAAAGATCCATTTCATGTGGTTCTAATCTGTATGGGGATACTATCCAGCAAACTACTTCAGAGGAATCAAAATATGACAGAGGAATGGATCGATCATATAAGTAAAGAAATCAGATAAAATAAACATGTGAAGACTAACGCAAGAATGGAGGAACCTTCCCATGGAAGAAGAGAAACGGCTGAAGACGGGGCTGGGGAATTGATTGTGGATGGAGGGGTTTTGGAAGTAGGTGGTGCAACAGTTCCTGTCGATGGTGAAGATGAGGCAGCGGTGACTGTAACTGCCAGTTTCATGCCTTCAGCACAATGTGATGCAACACCACACATGAAATAGTAGGTTTGGTCCTTGTCCAACTTGAACACGCTATTACCTCCCGTTCCAGTAGCGATGGCGTTTGCTGAGTTGCATGAGCTGTAATCAGCCTCATCGACTTGTACAACTGTGTGTATGTCACTGTAGCTAAACACTGCATTGCACCCAAAATCAAAGCAATTACCCAGAGAATCAAGCACATTGAAACATAAGAGAAAAACATCAACCCGGTTATCTCTCTTTAACTACGCCTATTTACAGAGAAGAAAGGTACTTTGACATTAGTTTTTGTGACAAGTTTAAATTTTTTCCGTTATCATTATCGATTACAGTCATTGTCAAGTCATATTCTGCTGGTAATTCTGCAGAAGAATTCAGAAACTTATCAGTTAATTGTCCAGTACATCGTTTCTCTGTGTCATAAAATTATAAGGGCAGCAAGGGAAAGTCCAGGCGTGTGGATATTTAAGAGTTTTCATACATGCTTTGATTTTCTCTCTCAGAGACTTAATGCAGAAATGGTTCAACATAGATGCTCATGATGTGTCCGCTTTTCGACCCGAATAGGCTCTAGCATTAGATATGGAATGCATCTCTCTCTCTCTCTCTCTCTCTCTCTCTCTCTCTCTCTCTCTCTCTCTCTCTCTCTCTCTCTCTCTCTCTCTCTCTCTAAGGTTCTACTTTGACATTTGTGCAGCTCTAACGTTCATTCAGTGGAAAATTTTGTACATACAGTAGTGAAGGTGGGGTCGGAGGGGAGCTCTGTGTATTGAGCAGATTGATGACTCACGTGATTTGAGCCTCTCATACCAGAAATTAATTTTAGATAACCTAGTCTGCCATTGCCACTGTATGAATGGCATGCAGAAGCAGCTATGATATGTAAAACAAATGAGTCAGCCATGCACTGCTTTAATCAGAACCTTCCAAGCACAAAAACCTACCATAAATCCCTTAATCAGAGTATAAAAAATTATGAGATCCTTGGCATCTTCAAATTATCATACTAATCCATCAGCAGCAATGTAGTTATGCAATGGCTCCCCACCTAATATTCGTTCATGTTGCACATCATAACCTACTATTAGATAACTGCTACTGCGTGATCAAAGCATATAATGGCTGGTAAGAATTAACATCCGCACCTACTTGAAGCAAAGCAGGTGTACAATACAGCATAGGACCCTAACAATCAGAAGAGATCCTTTGAAGCCAAAGGGCTTATAAGGAAGGGCACTGGATGCTCCAAAGCTTTGAAGCGGATGCAATGGATACCAGTGGAAGACCAAGGCCTGCATTATGTTATTTCTGAATGATTTATATGGCGTACATCAAAATGAAACTTGCACAGGAGATTTATGTATCTGAACTTGACTTGTCTCCAAAAATGGATATGTAGAAGTCTTCTCCATTATCTCTGTATTAAGCCGAGAGAAAGATAGAAAGAGGGAGTAAGAGAGACTTGCCCAATGAGTCCCCCGTCTTGAAGGTAATGGAGGAGGCCCAGTTTGCATAATCTACTCCCAGAGACCAACCGGAATTGCCTCCTACAGTGTACTGTGTGCCCTCAACCATGTATGCGCCGTAGGATAGACCAACGAAGAACATGAACAGTAAGATGTCACGCAGAAGCTCTACGCCGCTCGTTGCCGGGCGCGTTCGCCTCCTGCAGAACGCCATTTCTCTCCTGTCTGAAGGCACGGTTTCGCTCATCTGTGTAGCAAAGGCGGGCAGGTTTGCACACAGCCACTGCTACAAGCTTCGAGCCAGTGCGCACATTTGCTGGTGGAAGAGGTTAACGAGGACATTTATGCATTTCTCGCATTGTTTCGAAAGTGCGCGGTGTGCGTGTTGTTGACAGGGAGGATCTGGTGTGTGCGCCCACGAATACGGCATCCCAATTCCAGACTACCTACCGTTTTGCACAGAGAGAGAGAGAGAGAGAGAGAGAGAGAGAGAGAGAGAGGCTTGGGACCTGGATACCTGCTTCAGTGCCTCTCGCGTATGGGGATTGGGGACGGACGTGGACGTGTACGTCTGCGTTTAAGCAAGAAAGAGAAGAAACTCGGTAGTCATGGTCGTCAGGTTGATTCCTGATGTGTGAGTGTGTGTGAGAGAGAGACTCATCGGAGAAACACGGATAGGGAGGGCACATGAAAGTTTCTTTCTTTTTTTTTTTTTTTTTTTTTTTTTTTTAACAATGGAGTTTACTCCTTCAGGCTTTAACTTTGAAGTTGTAACTGTACAAGGAAGGGTATAGTACTCATGTGGCTGGATTCTTGTTTCGAGAGTTGTTTCCACTGTTTGAACCCTTGTTCCATAACCGCTTTGCAGTCTGGAGGTTCCAAGACTCCACCCCCCTAATGCCGCCGATCAGGAACCAGATAGAGTCATTTTGTCTTATCCCAGCCGCCCACTTCCACTCCTCACTGATTCTGATGAATTGTTTGGCCTTGTTCCAACTCTTCCATAAAGAACACATGAGGCTAGAGCCTTTAGGGGACATCGGGTGAGGGGAGAACAAAAGCATGAGAATCCCTAAGTCCTTCCAACCAGGATGGCCAACTAAGGTAAGGTCTTCCATGTTTCTGAAGATCAATTTAGCCCAAGAGGACTCACTATTGCTCCAAGCCTTGATAATCCATTTTGCCGCTAGCTTGTCAGCCAACCCAACGATATCCAAAATTCCCAAGCCCCCTGAGTCTTTTGGGCTGATGCAAGTTTCCCATTTGATTTTGGGAATCCCCTTCCTGTTGGGCTCCCCAGTCCAAAGGAAGTTTCTGCAGATTCTTTCCACTTTGGCCAAGTCTTTCTCCTTAGGTCTCCAACACGAGATAAAGTAAACCGTTGTAGAAAGCATAAATGTGTCAACGACCATAGCACGCCCTACAAGGTTGACTTGCATACCTTTCCAATGATTTAGTTTGCTATCCAGCTTGGATAGCACCCAGTTCCATCGTTGGTCCATTGAGATGTCAAATCCCATCGGAATGTCGAGGAGATGGAAGACTTAACCTCTAGGGATAACTTGACACCCCTGATCTAACAACAATTGGCATGTTGGTCCGCTGATTGCTCTAAAAGCAGTTTTAGCATGGTTGATTTTTGAACCTAACACCACACAAAAGGTGTCGAGGCACCACCAAAACACCTCAATGTTGTTTATATCATTATGCACAAAGGCATTCATGTCATCAGCAAAGAGTCTCGCAATCATTTGGCTATGATTTAGAGGTAGGGACAAACCCTTAAGATTTCTAGCATCCATGTGATGCTTTAATAGGCGACTAAGTCCATTCTAGGCGACAGCGAAGAGTAATGGAGACAGAGGGTAGCCTTGCCTGATTGATCTTTTTAAATGAATGGGCTCAGAGAGCTTGTCGTTGATATTTATTCTAGTTGAAGTGTTTCCAAGAAGAGTGGAAACCATCTTTGTGAACTTTTGGCTGCATCCAAGGTCTTTCAATGATTGAAGTATAAAGTCCCATTCCAATCTATCATACGCTTTGTTGAAGTCAATCTTAATGAATACCAGATCTTGTGTAGACTCCTCAGCAAACGCAAGGCCTCCCCAAATGTCGACAATTGCTTCAAGTATAGATCTACCTTTGATAAAACCTTTTTGGTCCTCACAAAGCCATGACTTTAAATGATATGAAATTCTGTTGGCGATAACTTTTGCAATTATCTTGTACCCTGTTTGGAGCATGGTAATCGGTTGCCAGTTTTCAATTTTGTTCTTATCTCCCCTTTTGTGGATTAACTTGATGACTCCATTATTAAGACACTCAAGGAGGGCACCGAAGGAGAGAGCCTCTTGCCACATGTGATGTAGAGGTGTGGCCACCTCATGTTTGAAGGACTTGAAAAAATCATTGGTGAGGCCATCAGGACCTGGGCTTTTCCCATTGGGAAGAGCATCAATAACCTCGATAATTTCATTCTCGAAAATGTTAGCATCCAGCAAAGAAATCATGGTATGTGGGATTCTAGATTGAGCAACCCTAGAGATGGTTGCCATGCAGTCACGCCTGTGCGGGGAAAGAGGAGTCGAGACCCCGAGAAGCTTGGTAAAGTGCTCGACGATGATAGATCTATTCTCAACTTCCGTGCTACATTCGGCTCCATCGTTATCGACCAATAAGGGGATGGATTCCCTAGCTTGTTTCCTTTTGAGGATGTTACACATCTCTTTCGATGGTTTCTCAGCCTTCCCTGCCCACCAATCTTTGAAGAATATTTGAAGATTTTTCCTTTGAACCTCCTCCTCTAATCTTAGTCTTCCCCTGATTTTCAAAAGACCTTGTTGGCATTGTAAGTTACCTTTGTTCACCTCTTCTTCAAGCTGTGTGAGTCTCCGGTACACCGTTTCTCTTCTTTTTTTTGGATATCTCTTATAGCCTTTTGAGTCTTGATCAAAATTTTTCGAGTCTTGTCCACCACGCTTCTCCAGCACTTAGCTGGTTCATTACAGTAGGCAAAGGCTTCCGCCCACACTGTAGAAATTTTTTGGTGGATAGAGGGGAGGGAGGACGATGTCTGACGAGCATGAAACCAAGGGGATTTCTGGAGCATGGGGATCGGTTTGAAAGATAGAGTAATCGGGTAGTGGTCTGAGATAGTCAGGTCCATGCATGTGTTGGGAAATCGAAGGAATACCCCACTAGAGGATGGTGTTTTGATCGATGTAACATCTATCGAGTCTTGCTTTCCTCAAAGAGTCCCCCAATTGGAGATTTGACCAAGAGAACCCCTTCATGTCTTTCACCTCGACTAGGTCGAGATGGAGCTTGATTTTGTCCCATATCTCTTTCTCCTGGCCGTCAATAATTTTCCCCTTGTTATTCCATCGGTCCTCGGGGAACTCAACCATGTTGAAGTCCCCACAAATCAAAACATTATGAGAGAACGAGTCCAAGGAGGACCAAGAATCGATCCTCGCAGCATCCTCATTTGGAGCATACATAGAGATCAGGGAGAATTGAAAGGGTGTGGAGAATGAGTTCTCCTATGCGCAACGGAAATGTGTAGTGAAACCTTGTATGTCTAGCACTTGGACAAACAGCTACACCTTAGATATCTTGCTGCTCTCAATACAAAACTCAAATGGACTTGAGCCTTAAGTCAATCAAATTAGACAAAGAGAGCTTTCTAACAAGCTATAAATAACTTAATTTGGACAAGTTTTGATTAAGAAACACAACTAACAAAGATGAACTACCTGTCCACATAGGTATGCTGAAGAATTGAGCTTCACTCTCGGACTGGTAACTCTCTGAGTATATATCCTTTGATAAAGATATTTGCTATAGAGAAAGTAGACACAAATAGATTTCCAACAAACTAAAAAAAAAGTAATTTGGATGAGTTTTGGTCAAGAAACTCAACTGACCAAAATAGACCACCTGCACACATAAGTACACTATAAAACTAGACTTTACTCCATAATAGATATCTCACAAAGTATAAATCGTCTGAATGAGATATTTGGGACAATAAAAGTAGATGCTAAGATCTTTCCAACAAGACAAAAAACAAGCAATTTCGATATGTTTTGGTCTGGAAACTTAACCAACCAAAATAGACTACTTGTCTACACAGGTATACTGAAAAACTGGACTTCACTCTTTCACTGATATCTCACAAACTATATAAGCTTTCAAAGAGATATTTGGTATGCAGAAAGTACATGAGATAAGATTTCCAATGAATGTTTAAATCCAAGAAGAAATGGTTACATATGCACTCAGATATGAGCTCCACAACAGAGCTATGTACAAACTAACGTGCGGCTGGAAGGAGTCTAAGGGAAGAAAAAATGACAAAATGGCTAGATCCGACTACTGGAAGCTCTTGCCTCTTTCTCTCCTTGTTTTGAATGTGCTCCCAATGAGCATGTGAAGAAGTTTATGCCTTCTTCTTAACTCACCACTTTCTCCACTACATGCTACTAACTACAAGGCAAGATATTGTATCTCTTACTCATCATGAATTTTGACTAGACTTTTTCTTTTATTATTTTTTCCTTTTTTCTCTACTTTTCCTTTATCTTTATATTTGATAAATTTATTTCCAAGCATGGCTCATATGAAAATGAGCTTGTACATTTATCTTCAACACTCCCTCTCAAGCTCATTTGGGAGTTATCTTCATCCATGTCCTGCAAATTTATCACATCCTTGAAACCTTTGAGTTTAGAAGCATCCAATAACTTTGTAAATATATCTGCAACCTGCTCTTTGGTTCTGATGAACTTTATCTCCACATCTTTTCTCAATACCTTCTCCCTTACATAATGGTAGTGGACCTCTATGTGCTTGCTCCTTGCATGAAACATAGGATTGCTTGCCAAGTAAATACTTGACATGTTATCACCGTATATAGGGATGGTTCCAACTTGCACTCCAAGATCAGCCAAAAGATTTTTAATCCACATTGCTTCACATGTGGCAAATGCTAATCCTCTATATTCAGCCTCCATGGATGAAAGTGCAACAGTAGGTTGTTTCTTTGAGCTCCATGTGATAGGTGTGCTTCCTATCATGAACACATAACCTAAGGTTGATCTTCTATCTTACTTTGAACCTGCCCAATCAGCATGGCTAAAGCCTTTGACCTGCAATTCTTCATCAAACTTGTAAAGCAAAGCATGATTGTTAGCTCAATAAATGGTTGGTTTTTATGCACTAATGCGGTTCTATTTGGCAGGAAAATACGCTTGATTTCAGGATAAAGCTGATGCAGCGTTGAATTGTTTTGATCTCATGGAGCAGAAAGGCCTTTCTCCAGATGGGATGACCTTCATTCATATCTTGAAAGCATGTGGCTGCTTGAGCATAGTGGAAAAGGGCATCCAAATTCATGGTGAAGTTGTCAGGCAAGGGTTGCTTGACAAAAACGTTGCACTTTGCACTACATTAATAGATATGTATACAAAATGTGGTGTACTTTCAAGAGCAAAAGATGTTCTTGATGAACTCCTTGTTTCATGTGTAACTGCTTGGTCTGCATTGATTGGAGGATATGCTGAACAAGGGCAGTGCCAGGATGCTTTGACTTGCTTTGATCAGATGCACACAATCGCGCGCGTTTGGGAGGATAAGGGAGACGAACGCGTGGATTGAAAAAACATTACCTTGTGGCGCTTGCTGGAAGGCACGGATCGGGGAAGAACAGAGGGAGGATGCATGCAAAAGAGAAGGAGGAACCTGGCTACTTGCTATTGATTTTGCATAGGGAAACAACAGAAGAATCAGCATGCTCTAACGAGGGGGAGATTTTGTTTGATGAGGCAGGACACGAGAGATGAAGGCATGGGGACAGGCATCATGAGGGGAAAAAGGCGACAAGCTTTGCTTCCCAGGAAATAATAAGAAAAGGAAACATAGCAGCTAGAGAAGGAAGTCTGCGTTGTTATTTGGTGGGGGCATTTTGATCTAGGAAGAAGAATAAGGCAGGGGAAACTACTCATTTGGATGTAGAGGTGAACGGTGCAACAATACTTTTTTTTGGTTGTTGATAAGAAGCAGGCAAGCCGTCGTGTGGAGGAAGTTTTGAAGGGATTCTCACGTAATGGAAAGGGGCAGATGGCTGTAATCGAGATGGGGGAAAACAGATGTGCTCTTCATTTTGTGCTCTCTGTTTTTAGCAAGGAAGGGAAAGTTCTCTAAGGAAAAGAAGGTTATAACCAACTGAGAGATGCCTTAATGATAAGGGCGCAA
The DNA here is from genome assembly GCA_020310875.1 of Ceratopteris richardii. Taxonomy (NCBI): domain Eukaryota; kingdom Viridiplantae; phylum Streptophyta; class Polypodiopsida; order Polypodiales; family Pteridaceae; genus Ceratopteris; species Ceratopteris richardii. The sequence goes on along the minus strand of CM035443.1, from coordinate 106,219,737 downwards.
AAGAAACTATGCATACAGAACCTAAGAGAAATTGGCATTGAGTCACAACATGATCGGGATGTTGCTAGGACATTTTGTCTAAACAAACAGGAAATGATAGGAATTATAAATCGATGAGCTTGTTGCTGAAGATCTTTTCACTGTTGATAGGATACATAGAGCATATCAACGCCTTTTTGCCAAAGATAAAATACGAATTCACTTTGATAAAGGCATGCATGTCAATTCAGCGGTCAACATTTTGCAATCGTGTTTATGATTGCAATTATTGTCATCTTTGGTTCACAAATCATGAAAACACCTCAGCTGCATCTGAAGTTCTTATTGCCACTCAGTCGGTCTTTCGCAGATTGTGGACCCCAGCTTGTCTGATCCATAAAAGGCCACGGCCATGATTTGCATGAATTTCTGCTAGTCAATGAGTAGTTTAATTTAATCCCGTTTTTGGCTCTGACAAGCGAAACAGAAAAGGGGGCAGTTTCTCTTTTTTGTTTGGATCTGTACAGGCACACATGGGGGAGTCGCTTTCTGTTACATACGACAGGGAGAAGCAAACAAGAAGGGGATTAAAGACTCAATCGGAGGACAACAAAAGGGGGCTCTCTCGCTCATCTCTCTCTCCTTTTTTTGGTGTGCGAAGTATGTCTACAGGATTCTGCCCGTTCATATCTGCTTCTGCTGGGGGGATCGACACAGTTGTGGAGCGCAGACAAGCCTCTATCGTGCAGCAGAAGGCGGCTTCAGCTCCGTCAATAGCACGGGTGTGAGTAGCCCAAATCCTCAGTGGGGGGCCACACCTTCTGGAAAGGGGGGGGGGGTAGAGATGTATGCGGGGAGGCTCCGATCTCAAGTTCTGTTGTTGAAGATATGGCGGAACCTGTTTCATGGGGGAGTCAACGAAACCTTAACAGGCGATGCCCTTCAGAGCGTGGTAGAGAAATATGGTCCGGTCTGTGAAGCCGTCATCATCACTGGCAAGAACACAAGACATAGCCTCTCTGGAGAAGCCCACAGACGAGGAGTTGGAGACAAAGCTGCACCTATCTGCATAAGCAATACATCTGGTAGCACTACCGGTTTTGACTCCGGTGATTTCCATCAGTATTGTCAAACAAGACGTCGACAACAAGTTCGATTATCTGTATAGAGAAGAATTATCAGAAATGCAGATGGAACATATTTTGATTTGTTGCCAATTACCCAACGCACTCGCAATAAAGACAGAAGAAGCGTGAGGGAAGATTGCAAAAGGAAGGAGAAATGCGAAGTAGTAGTAGAGATCGAAGTCCGAAGGGAATCCAGATTGAAAGCTGCAGAGGAATTGGATTTGTTGTAACGAAAGGGGAAAAAAAACCGATGAAAATCATCGTGCAGCTGTGATGCTTAAAGCGTTGTTGCTACTTCTTTGGCCTAACGGTAATCATTTCCGTTTATTATTGGAAAAGCACTATGACAGTAACCATAATCCTGCATTTTCATATTCTCTTGGTGATTTCCTGCTTGAACTTTGAAAATCACATATGTTTGCATTATGCCAGATGCACGCGTTAATTTTTTTAAAAGATATCTAGAATGTGGATTCTGTTTCTCTCAAAGAAAAAAAAAACTATTGTGAGTGTATCGATTCGATCAATTCGTTTCACTTGTTGAGCAAGGTTTGAATGGCTGTTATGGGGGAGGATGGGGGTTTGATTGGTGAAGTTTTGCTCTTACAATGTGTTTGTTCAGGTCAACTGTTACCTCTGTCGGTGCCCTGAAAACTGAAAGCAATGCGCCCATCAATTTTCTCTCTAGGGAGGCTACCGCCTCTCTCATCAACACTTACGTCTATCACGACTTTCAGTTGTCCACCGCCAAAGTTGTCGAACAGTTAATGCTGCTCTACAGACACCAGAGCTCTTATCTACGTGGGCTCTTAAGTTTCAGCAGCTAAATGAGGCAGTATAGGCTTGGTTGTTCTTCCTACTTAAGTGCTCGCTCAGCTCGAAGGACCTGTTTAACATGCAACATCTTTTTCTCCGATAATGTTATAGGCTAGTAGTTTAATTATGCATTTGTTATATTCAGGTGATACGACCAATGTACTGGGTATGTGAGAGAGTTAGCCATGATTGACTTGTAGTGTTGGTGAGCGTTAATGAATTAGTGATGAGTCCACAGTTGGAGAGTGGAGTGAGGGTAAGGGGAGAACAAATTGTGCCAAACCTGAAAAAGAAGAGTGAGGCCGTATGTGTATGGTGGAATATATATGTGCGAGTGTGTGCATGAAAGTGCATGTGTGAGTATATGTACAGGAAGAGAGTTTGAGAACAATTGAAGGATAAGTAGGACAAGGGAGAGAGAGAAAGGAGGTTAGGAACTAGGGTGAGAAGGTAAGAGAAAGTGCACGAGTATGTGTAGGTGAGGAAGGGAAGGAAGTGCGACCGAGAACTTATGAGCTAGGCATAGACACAGGAAGAATCCATTGAGGGATAATTATGGGTTCTAAGTGATCCAATTGGACCGATTCCGAGGGGTTTGAACAAAATAAAGCCTCGTGTAATCATCTTTTCCTTGGGCTCAAGACCTTATCATTTTGGTGCGTCTGCCGGGAACCATATGAGCTAGTGCATAGACATAAGAAGAATCCATTGCGAGATAATTGTGGGCTCTAGGTAATCCAAGTAGACCGATTCCGAGGGGTTTGAGCAAAATAAAGGCTTTCACAATCATCTTTTCCATGGGCTTTAGAGCCTGTTCATTTGGTGCGTTTGCCGGGAATAGCTTGGTACGTCTCTATAAGAGAGTGCCATAGGTTCGCCTAGCGCCACAGGTTGGTTGAGCTTGCGGACCCCACGATCTAGTACATGAGCGAGGGGAGCTCATCGTCAAGAGCAACACAAACTCAAAGAGAGGAACGTGCTCAGAGAAGAGCCCTTGAAAGAGAAAGGAGAAGGTGGGAACCGCCAGGTGAGTGGACCTCGATTGGTTCGAAAAAATCAGTAAAAAACGTGTACTCCCGTAGGAGAGTCGCGAATCAAGTGCGGAAGTTTGAAGGGGGGATCCTGAAGCCACGTGTGCTAAATTTTTGGGATCGAAGTGATATTGACATCACACCTCTGTTCGAAATGGCTCAGCGGATTTCAGTTCACTTGGGGGACTTCACCAAATTTTCAGGTACTTGGGACGAAGATCCGGATAGTTTTATCCAGTTGTTTGAGGTTACTTGTGAGGCCAATGACGTAGTTGACCAGGATCAAAGGTTGCGAATTTTTCCGGCTATCCTCCGTGATGAGGCAGCCAATTGGTATGGGAATTTGACACCACAAGAGCGTGGAACTTATCAAATGCTCAAGGAAGCCTTCTTGGCAAAGTTTCGGCGACAAGGCTTCCAAGACAGATTGGCCCAACAAATGGATTATTTGCGACAAGGAGTCAATGAGAGCATCGATAACTACATTCAGAGAATGGAAACGTTGGTAAGAAGGATGGGCGCGAATGCCCCGAACGATGAGACATTGAAACGAAGATTCATTTCGGGATCGCGAGATCCTACGGCACAACAGCATATCAGCCTGATAAGACCTGCAACTTTAATGGATGCTAAGGAACAAGCGAGGCTGTGGGAGGAAGTACAATTATGCCAACAAAGGAAGATGGAGCTCTTATACGAGCCTTTGGGAGGCCCAGGAAACATACCGATGAAAGATCCTGGTCAAGGAAGTCCCGCATTGACGACTCCAGCTTTTGTAGCCGCCACTAGCACGCCAGTCGAGGCAAAGCCTGCGCTAACTGAAGAACGAATATTGGAGTTGGTCACGCAAGCTATAAAAGCTGCCACAATAACTCAGGAGACATACATAGTAAAACCAGAGGTCACAACAAACCCGAATCAAGTGTTTCGATCAAATACATGGTGTGGAAAGTGTCATGGTTACGGCCATTTGGCTTCAGAATGCCCCACAATCTCGAGAGTATTCACAGATAGGTCGCCACCTAGGATGCGTTGTACTTTTTGTGGAAGAACAAATCACACGGAGGACCGATGTTACAACAAGAGAGCCTATGAAGAAAGGACCATGAAATCAGGAGATACAAGAGAAAGACCTTACACGGGATTGCCCGCTCAAAGTGTACCACCTACATCTCGTTGGGAAAACAGACCGACTTATGGATATGGTGCTCAGGGTCAAGGAGGAGACTATTCAAGAGGAGCCGCGCGTGATCAAAAAAGAGATGGTCCAATCCAGTGCTGGAGATGTCATGGCTTTGGCCATACTCAATCTAGATGTCCAAACGAAAAGAAGCCAATTGATTATACTCCACTATGTAGGTACTGTAGTGGAGAGGGCCACTTTGATGAAGATTGTCCAAAAGGAAGGGCTGCCGCCGGCAAGGAAAAAGGACCAGTAGGATCCTCGAATTATGTTGATACTCAGATGCATTCCACATCGAGAGTTCAAGAGCAAGTTCCTACGATCGGAGTAGTGTTCAAGACACCGAACCCTCAAGAAGGCTCTAGCTCGTCGATGCACTTTGTGGATGCTTACTAGGCCAAGAAACCACACAAAGATCCAACTGTGGCTGTAGTCACAAGGACTCAAGAATATTCGAAGAAGAATCCAGGAGGCGAAGGTGAAGAAGGGAGTCAAGAGAAGATAGCTGAACGCGAAGAGGTAGAAAACCAAGTTGGGGAATTTGTTGAGCAGCAAGAGTTTGAGGATGGGGAAGAGGTTGAGATTCTTCCACCAGTAACCAAGGAGTTTGTGCCATAGCACCATTCCCTGAAAGATTGAAAGCTCCGAAGATTAGAAAGGAAAGACAAAGTTTGGAAGAAGTCGATATTGTAAAGTTGCTCGCTGACACGGAAATCATGTTGGACATTGGCACATTGCTAAAATGTTCACCTGTTTATAGGAAACAATTCTACAACGAATATATTAAGAAGCCAAGGAAAGCTCGAGATAAAAATAGACAAGATAAGGATGTCCAAGGAATCATTCAAAGTATTACAACGCAAATTGATTCGAACGCTCCAGCTGTGACGGTCGAAATTAAAGGATATGCAGTCCCTGGTGCTCAGTTAGATAGTGGAGCCGCAGTCAACCTTATGACTGAGTTCATGATGAAAGCTTTGGGCCTTAACCACATGGAAGAGACGCCGATGTCTTTGAGAATGGCAGATCAAACACAAGTGAAGCCTGCGGGCCTTTTGAAGAATGTAAGCACAGTTGTGGGCGGTTTAGAGTTTAAAGTTGATTATCTGATAGTAAGACCAAGGACCTCAGAGGCTACCTTCTCGATCCTACTTGGACGGCCATGGCTGGTGCAAGCCGAATGTGTGCATGACTGGCGCACAGGTTTTATTTCAATAGGGCCAAAGTCTGATCGGATTCAAATACAAGTATCCCCACCCTCGAGCAACAAGAAGAAGACAATAATAGTCGATGAGATGGACAAGAAGGAGAAGGAGAAAGCAAGGCACGATATTGCACGAGCTAGGTTTTCCTTGAACACGGACGCCTACAAAAATCTGCTTCAAGACGGGTTCAACTTGCAGCTCTTTAACAATCAAGACACGAAGATGGGAGAGTATCAAAATCCATTGCTCTATACCGACGATTCCGATCAGGAGTTGCTAGGATGGTTGACGCATACAAGAGAATTTGATTGTTACATGTTGAGTATAGACGCAAGTAAAAACAAAGTTACTCAATCCCTGGAGAAGGGAACTTCAAGAGAAGAGTTGAAACTGGAGTTAGCTCCGATGATGGAAGTGCAACAGTTGCGAGAAAGAGTTGGAATGCTAGAAGCAGAGATTCTAAAGAAAAGTCGAGAATCGGAAAAAGAAGCGAAGAGTAAGACTAAAGTGTCGGAAGCCATTGCAAAAGTTGCATTAAAGAAATTAGGTTCAATCGAAAGAGAACAAGACAATGATTTACTGGCCAACCATGCACGCGTGATCGGAGAGCACATTCCAATCACAGTGTCATCAAGGAATAAGGAATATTCGCGAGAAGCTCAGTTGGAAAAATGGGAAGTTTTTCCAGAAAAGTTCTTGAGTGTAGGGGCAGAGCTACCAGATGGAGTACGAGATTGTATTAAAACGACACTCAAAAATTTCAGCAAGGCCTTTGCATGGTCATACAGTGATTTGAGGGGAATTGATCCCCGAATCTGCCAACATTATATAGACTTGGAAGAAGGCACACGACCAATATGTCAACGACTCAGGCGAACGAATCCAGTCTACTCGGAATTGATCAAGCTGGAATTGACCAAATTATTGGAAGCAGGATTCATATATCTCATCGCATCCAGCGAATGGGTATCACCAATTGTAGTGGTTCCGAAGAAAAATAAGAAAATCCGTATTTGCATAGATTATCGAAAGTTGAACGAGCGCACGAAGAAGGATCACTTTCCCTTGCTATTTACTGATCAAATCTTGGATAGAGTGGCTGGCCATAAATTGTACTCATTCTTGGATGGTTTCAGTGGGTACAACCAGATCCAAATTCATGAAGAGGATCAATCCAAAACTACTTTCACGACAGAATGGGGTACGTATGCATATCGTGTGATGCCATTTGGATTATGCAATGCACCGGCCACATTCCAAAGAGCAATGATAGCTGCATATCAAGACTACTTGCAGGATTGGATGGAGATATTTCTCGATGACTTCGCGATCAGAGGCGACGATGAAAACATGATGGAAAGGATCGAAGCGATTTTAAGAAGAAGCATCGAAAAGGGCATCGCATTAAATCCTGAAAAGTGTACATTTGGAGTACGAAGAGGATTGCTTTTGGGACATGTTATTTCCGAAAAAGGGATTACGGTTGACGAGGATAAAGTGGAAAAGATCGGACAACTTCCACCACCTCAAAACTTGCGACAACTCAGAGGATTTTTGGGCCATGCAAATTATTATCGACGTTTTATATTAAATTTTGCATCTATAGCGGCACCACTGATGACTCTTTTGAGGAAGGACCAACAATACCAATGGACTGGAGAGTGTCAGGTTGCATTCGACTCGATCAAGGAGAGGTTGATAAATGCACCGATTTTGGTAGCACCTGACTGGACGAAGGAATTTCATGTACATACCGACGCTTCTCATACTGCGGTTGGAGCAGTGCTATGCCAAGCCGATGAAAAGAAGTTGGACCACCCGATTTATTATGCAAGTCGCAATTTGAATAGCACTGAGAGGAACTATACGACTACAGAGAAGGAATGCCTATCGATGATCTTTGCGGTGAACAAGTATCGGCATTACTTGATGGGAAAGCATTTCACTTTTTATGTGGATCACAAAGCCCTTAAGTATATCATTAATAAACCAGAGTTATCACGGCGACTGATGAGGTGGATGCTACTTCTCCAAGAATTTCAGTTCACAGTGGTAACCAGACCAGGCAAAGCACATATATTGGCTGACCATTTATCTCGAATTGTTAATGAGGAGCCAATCTCTGGTGTGCCCGACGATGCTCCTAATGGGCATCTATTCCAGGTTGAAGCTAAAATACCTTGGTATGTCGACTTGGTGAACTTCTTATGCACTACTAAATATCCGCCAGGAGCAAGCAAGAGAGAGAAGCAAAAACTGTTAGCATTGGCGAAGCACCATAGCATCATTGGGGGGCAACTCTATCGATATTTTGTTCATGAGAGCATTTATCGGAGGTGTCTCGAGGAAGAAGAAGCAAATCTAGTGTTGAGGGCTTTGCATGACGAACCTTGCGGTGGGCATTTTGCTGGTGAACTGATGGCAAGAAAGATTTTATTGGCTGGGTATTGGTGGCCAACGCTGTTCAAAGACTCACATACATACTGTAAGAAATGTGACAAATGCCAACGAATGGGCAAACCCACATTAGCACATGCTGCTCCTCTTACGCCGGTGTTGGCTCTTAAGCCGTTTGAGAAATGGGGAATTGATTTTGTGGGGCCTATTGATCCTCCTTCACGACGAAGATCCAATAGGTATATCTTGGTCTGTACTGACTATGTTACCAAGTGGGTGGAAGCCAAAGCTCTGAAGACTGACCGAGCTGTTGATGTATCTAAATTTTTGTACGAACAAATTATCACTCGATTCGGATGCCCGTTGGAGATAGTGAGTGATAGAGGGACACATTTTGTCAACGAACTGATCGAAGAATTAATGGAATTATATAAGATCAAACATAGAAAAAGCACTCCATATTACCCGAGGGCAAATGGACAAGTGGAGGTCACCAACAAAGTTCTTGAACAGATTCTGACAAAGACAGTAGCTGTGCATAGGAGAGACTGGGATGAGAGACTTTTGGAAGCTTTGTGGGCATATCGAACATCCTACCGAGTGACGACAAAGAGCACTCCGTTCTCCCTAGTATATGGCGAGGAAGCCATCTTTCCCATCGAAAAAGAAGTTCCGACATTAAGAGTGGCCATCGAAGCCAGGTTGGGCCAGGAAGAGTCGTTAAAGGAGAGGTACATACAACTGGTCAAGCTGGAAGAAAAGAGACTCATTGCACAACAAAGTTTGGAAGCTATTCAGAAGAGACGTAAGGAGAGACATGATAAGAATCTCAAAACCTATGTGATTCAAGAAGGGGATTTGGTGCTAATTTACGATAATAAATATTATAAATTCCCGGGGAAGTTACAGACAAGATGGGCAGGACCGTTCAAGGTGGTGGAACTCAACTCCAATGGTTCCATGCAAATTCAAGATTTAGGAGAAGAATATGCTCCCGTGAAGGTTAACGCGCTTCGAGTTAAACCATATTTCAAGTGATATTAGGACGGGAGAAGCCAGACGAGACCCAAACGAAATGACGAAGTAGACTCCTTGTACATACGTGTATAGTATTATATATATATGCGCATATGTAAGCTATGATTTGTGTGTCATAAATATCCTTCCTTGCTAGCTCAAGAATTTTGGACTTCTAATATTTTTTGTGTTATGCAGAGACTGTTAAAGCTTAAGTAACAAAATGGAAGACCAAATTACGCAACTCTACTTGTACGAGCTAAGGATATATTTCTCGGACCAAACGTTCGCTCGCATGGACATAGATGTCGACGACTTTGAGACGGAATACGATGTTGAGGAAGCGCATTGGCTGGTATGCTTTATAAACCAGGATTTGGGTGTTGCATTTTACATTGAGTGTTTTGAGGAATACCTAGCTCGATGTGTAGGATGGGCGGGAGATCGATACTACTATTTTGATCCTTCTAGGGAAATGCCTAACGAGGAAAACGATATCACATGGGCTTGGGCAGATGTGCTAACGCTAGGAAGTGATGATGGAGCTCCCGAAGTTGAGCCTGACTCGCCTTAGGGAAGTTGTCGGGATGCGAGTACGATGTGAGACTACATGAGACATTCCGGAGACTCACATTCTAGGACACCTAGGGATAGGTATACGAGGGACTAAGGCATAGCTGGCTGTAGTTACCAAGTGAAAAGTTGAATCGATGAATACATATGTAGTGTCTGTAATTGAGAGAATAGAGTGAAGAGGTGGTTGATCTGTCAAAGGCTAGAGTGTATATGTTTGCATGTATGTGTGGGAACAGTGGGAAAAGTCCCTTTCTTCCTCTCCCTAATTCTCAGGACTTGGGTGAACTAATTAACTATAAAAAAAAAAATGAAGAAAAGGAAAGAAAAGAAAAAATATTGTGTTGTTGTGATCGTACCAATGCGCTATGGTGGGCTAGTAGGTGGGTGGATTTATCCTCGCCGGGTGGCTAGGACCACGAGCCGCAGCTAGTTTCGCCATAGGCTTGGAAGGTATATGTCTGTGTCTTAGCTACGCGCCATAACGGGTTGGTAGGTAGGTGGATCTATCGTGGCTGGGTAGTCACGACCACGAGCCGTATCCAGCTTCGTTATGGGCTAGCTGATATATGTTATGTGCTATCATTATGTGTTTGTGTGTTGTGCGCTGCATTGCGTTGGTAGATGGGTGGAATCAACCTGATCGGGTGGTCAGGTCCACGAGTCGCATCCAGTGTCAATGTAGGCCAACGTGTGATTAAAATAAAATTTTCATATGAAGTTATTCCCCACTCCTGAGGGGGAGAGAGAGAGAGGAGAGGGCGATGATCTCCTGGAAGGGAACGTTATTTGCTTGTGTGATTGGTATGTGTTGGCTCGCGACAGATCAGCTCACTTTGAATCAACATTCTTGAAGGCACGGAGACTCTATATGTATTTATGGATGAGGCTTTAGCGAGGTAATGTAACGGTCTTGCTTTATAACTTGTGTGCTCTATCTGAGGGTTTTTCTAGTGTGTGGGACACTCCAGGGTTCTGATGTATGCCTTCACTTGCACTCGAGTTTCGATGGCTTTTGTAGGACGACGATGGGGATTCTTCGGGAATGTCTAGTCATGGAATGATTGTACATAGCGAATAGTAGGTGCAATAATGGGGTATGCATTTTGGGTATTTTTGCATCTCCGATTTGATTCATTTCAATTGTTGTTGTTTTCGGTATTTTCTTTTTTGTTTTCCGTAATGGTAGTTGCATGTGTAAAATATGGAAAGGTATGTATGTGTTATCTTGGTTGAGACCATTTTCCATAATGGAATGTATGAGCAAATTGATGCATGGCTGAAATGGGATTGCGCATATGTGCATGTTCTTAGATCATTTTGGAAGTGACTCATTTGAATGTATTTATGAGTGATTTTTGAGCACTAATAGCTTCAATGAGTGCAGGTTCAGTTGGAGTATCGGCTTGATGGGAAGGTATGCAAACTAGTTGTGCACTGATGTTTTCATGGCTATTTTGATTAGATTGCAGCAAAAGTGGCTCGTCGAGGACGACTTCGCAAATAAGAAGAGGGAAGTATGTTAGCTCAATAAATGGTTGGTTTTTATGCACTAATGCGGTTCTATTTGGCAGGAAAATACGCTTGATTTCAGGATAAAGTTGATGCTGCGCTGAATTGTTTTGATCTCATGGAGGCCTTTCTCCAGATGGGATGACCTTCATTCATATCTTGAAAGCATGTGGCTGCTTGAGCATAGTGGAAAAGGGCATCCAAATTCATGGTGAAGTTGTCAGGCAAGGGTTGCTTGACAAAAACGTTGCACTTTGCACTACATTAATAGATATGTATACAAAATGTGGTGTACTTTCAAGAGCAAAAGATGTTCTTGATGAACTCCCTGTTTCATGTGTAACTGCTTGGTCTGCATTGATTGGAGGATATGCTGAACAAGGGCAGTGCCAGGATGCTTTGACTTGCTTTGATCAGATGCACACAATCGCGCGCGTTTGGGAGGATAAGGGAGACGAACGCATGGATTGAAAAAACATTACCTTGTGGCGCTTGCTGGAAGGCACGGATCGGGGAAGAACAGAGGGAGGATGCATGCAAAAGAGAAGGAGGAACCTGGCTACTTGCTATTGATTTTGCATAGGGAAACAACAAAAGAATCAGCATGCTCTAACGAGGGGGAGATTTTGTTTGATGAGGCAGGACACGAGAGATGAAGGCATGGGGACAGGCATCATGAGGGGAAAAAGGCGACAAGCTTTGCTTCCCAGGAAATAATAAGAAAAGGAAACATAGCAGCTAGAGAAGGAAGTCTACGCTGTTATTTGGTGGGGGCATTTTGATCTAGGAAGAAGAATAAGGCAGGGGAAACTACTCATTTGGATGTAGAGGTGAACGGTGCAACAATACTTTTTTTTGGTTGTTGATAAGAAGCAGGCAAGCCGTCGTGTGGAGGAAGTTTTGAAGGGATTCTCACGTAATGGAAAGGGGCAGATGGCTGTAATCGAGATGGGAAAAACAGATGTGCTCTTCATTTTGTGCTCTCTGTTTTTAGCAAGGAAGGGAAAGTTCTCTAAGGAAAAGAAGGTTATAACCAACAGAGAGATGCCTTAATGATAAGGGCGCAGAAGAAACTATGCATACAGAACCTAAGAGAAATTGGCATTGAGTCACAACATGATCGGGATGTTGCTAGGACATTTTGTCTAAACAAACATGAAATGATAGGAATTATAAATTGATGAGCTTGTTGCTGAAGATCTTTTCACTGTTGATAGGATACATAGAGCATATCAACGCCTTTTTGCCAAAGATAAAATACGAATTCACTTTGATAAAGGCATGCATGTCAATTCAGCGGTCAACATTTTGCAATCGTGTTTATGATTGCAATTATTGTCATCTTGGGTTCACAAATCATGAAAACACCTCAGCTGCATCTGAAGTTCTTATTGCCACTCAGTCGGTCTTTCGCAGATTGTGGACCCCAGCTTGTCTGATCCATAAAAGGCCACGGCCATGATTTGCATGAATTTCTGCTAGTCGATGAGTAGTTTAATTTAATCCCGTTTTTGGCTCTGACAAGCGAAACAGAAAAGGGGGCAGTTTCTCTTTTTTGTTTGGATCTGTACAGGCACACATGGGGGAGTCGCTTTCTGTTACATACGACAGGGAGAAGCAAACAAGAAGGGGATTAAAGACTCAATCGGAGGACAACAAAAGGGGGCTCTCTCGCTCATCTCTCTCTCTTTTTTTTGGTGTGCGAAGTATGTCTACAGGATTCTGCCCGTTCATATCTGCTTCTGCTGGGGGGCGACCATGTTTTTTATGGCAGCTCTCGAGGGGATGACAGAGGAAAGGGAGAGCGACTCGAGAACAGTAGGAGATGTCCTCGCTGCCTTCACGACTGGCCATGGCGGAAAATGAAAGGTGTCCTAACGCAGGAGGCAATGAAAATGGCGGTTCCAATGCGCCCACTCGCATTCTCTTGGCTGTCAACCAGTCTTCCATCAAAGGATATCCCTGCCCGTCCATCAGCAGCTTGGGCGCGTTTCATTGGGTTCTTGAGAAACTTATACATCCTCATCTTGGATCAAATTTCGAGCTTCTCATTCTGCATGTCCAAGTTCCTGACGATGATGGTAAGGTTTCTTAGTTTTTAACATAAAGCTTAACTTGATTGAAGGCTTCATACCTGTAAAGGAAACAAAACTTGTGCGTTTGTGCGTGCTCTTATGTCTATCGAGTCTGAGTCCATTGAGTGAAGGCAGTGAACTCGGTTCCGGATGACAATCCTTCACTAGAAAAAAAATATAAGGTTTCGGTGCAGCTCATTTTTGACCGGCATCCCCTCCCCTTCTTAAAAATGCATGGATGCGGTACTTGTTTGTTGATTGACTGTAGGTACAGGATTAATAGAGGGCTCTTCCATTCTCTTTCAACAGCTTCTACTTCCTCATCGACTGTATGATAGGATAGTGGCAGAGCTGAAGCTATAAGTTCTGCTGTTGAGCATTGCGACTAGTATTCTTTTGATTCGAGCTCAACATTGTCGCGCTGTGATTTGAAACAAATTCGGGTTCTCAACGAGAACTTCGATACATTCATTTTCAGGTGGTAATTTCAGTTGAAGTGGTCCTCCGTTTAACAGAATTTGATGGTCAAAATTTCTTTTGCTATGGGACTGCCATGCGTTGTTACTCCATGATATAGCCTCTTTGCTAACAAAGAAGATTTTCAGACCCTGACTCATGGAGATGTAATCCGGGGTGTCCATTTATTACAGCACTTTGTCCATGAATGCAACAACCTTAAGGTATGCAGAAGGAACGGAAGCTACTTTGACTGAGAGGGAAACAGCTTGCTGAGTGTAGAGGGGGAGGATGGAAGACAATATATGTGGTAGTGGGAAAAGAGAGGTCTTCTTCTTTGTTCTTGTCCGAAGATTGTTGCTCTTGGTTGGTGCTCATTCTTAAAGGGGGAAAAGAAAACATCTGCTGTTATCTTTCGGGGGGGTTTTTGTTCGTTTTTGTTCTATGCAGGAGTATTGTGCTAATCATTTCATTGGTGTTGGGCTGAGGAAAAATTCCTTGGTGTGCACAAGGAGGAGAAGGCTTCCATCGAATGGGAATTCTCCGAGAGCCAATGCATGTGAACGAATGACAATGGCAGCAGGACTGAAGGGGGGGTTCATTCAAAAAGAGGATGTGATTCATCTGGCTGCCCTCGGCTGCTAATTTGATGATTGGGAGCTTCTGCAGCAAAATATGTTTTAGAGCCAAAGCAAGCAGGGGCTTTTGACATGTTGGTGTAGTATGACAGTTTATTTTTGACTTCATTGTGTCATGGATTGAAGCCCATGGAATTAGGAATGTGTTCAAAACCCGCGAGTTGAGTTGAGCACAGGGGATTGGAAGTGGAAGATCAATAGGGGTTGTGTCCTCTAACCCAACTAGAATCACTGGGAATATATTTTGACAACTGTGCTATTCACTTGTACCTCTCAGCGTTGCAAGTTAATTTCTAATCCATTGCCAAGACTTCAGAGGTTATGTTCAAAGGTTGTGCTAGCTTCAGCATGAAAACGTTTGATATTTGTTGTTTGCACTAATAGAGACCAATGTATACTTTCCAATCCTGTACGTTGCCAAACATTGTGAGCAGTTCTTTTGGTTCTTTGTTTATTGAGAGTGTGAGAAGAGAGTAGTAAGGATCTGAAGCGAGCAGAGGGAAACTTATGTCTAATGCTGCTAATCAAAATTGTTCTGAGTGTTTACAACAAAACAACACCACAGTGCCCCTTAATTGCTTCAAAAAATAATCTTCAAAAACTGTTGTGGACCATGGAAAAAGGAGTGTACGAGATCGGGCGACTTCAACATCATGAGATAAATTAATTTTTTTGCTGCGATCGAGGGAGCAGTTGTTGAGGTCGCGGCATTTGTACAACTCCATCACTTCATCTTGTCAAAAGATCTTCTGCAAGTTTGTTATAAGATACTCAGAAAAAATTTGAAGGAGATAAAACTGGAGCAAGTTTGGCAGACTGTATCAAATCAACTTGGACGGGGGGGGGGGGGGGGGGGGGGTAACTTGTCCACATGGGATCACCTGAGAATGAGCATTCCAATGGCATTGAATCTGGGTTTGATTTGGGCAACTATTTAGTGGTCCTAACATTGGTGACTATGCTGGGAATGCAATGCAACAACTTTTTGCGCTTTGAATGGGCATTGGTGCTTTGTTGCCATTTCTCGTGGTCATTCTGAAAAGGGAACAACCAATCATGAGTCTTGGTCATTTGGTCCTGACTATGGAAAGGACCCAACATTGTGTGGAATTGAAGCCAGCTTTCTGTTGGGTGCATCACTAGTAAGGCAAGTAAATTGATTTTGGGAAGTTTGAGCAAAATATAAATGTGTGTATGCATCTTTTCCTTGGGCTTAGGAGCTAATCATTTTGGTGCATATGAGCTACTGCATAGACATAGGAAGAATCCATTGCGAGATAGTTGTGGGCTCTAGGTAATCCAAGTAGACCGATTTCGAGGGGTTTAAGCGAAATACAGGCTTTCACAATCATCTTCCCCTTGGACTAAGAAAGCCCTTCATTTTGGTGCATTTGCCGGGAATAGCTTGGTACGTCTCTATAAGAGAGTGCCATAGGTTCGCCTAGCGCCACAGGTTGGCCGAGCTTGCGGACCCCACGATCTAGTACATGAGCGAGGGGAGCTCATCGTCAGGAGCAACACAAACTCAAAGAGAGGAACGTGCTCAGAGAAGAGCCCTTGAAAGAGAAAGGAGAAGGTGGGAACCGCCAGGTGAGTGGACCTCGATTGGTTCGAAAAAATCAGTCAAAAACGTGTACTCCCGTAGGAGAGTCGCGAATCAAGTGCGGAAGTTTGAAGGGGGGATCCTGAAGCCACGTGTGCTAAATTTTTGGGATCGAAGTGATATTGACATCACACCTCTGTTCGAAATGGCTCAGCGGATTTCAGTTCACTTGGGGGACTTCACCAAATTTTCACGTACTTGGTACAAAGATCCGGATAGTTTTATCCAGTTGTTTGAGGTTACTTGTGAGGCCAATGACGTAGTTGACCAGGATCAAAGGTTGCGAATTTTTCCGGCTATCCTCCGTGATGAGGCAGCCAATTGGTATGGGAATTTGACACCACAAGAGCGTGGAACTTATCAAATGCTCAAGGAAGCCTTCTTGGCAAAGTTTCGGCGACAAGGCTTCCAAGACAGATTGGCCCAACAAATGGATTATTTGCGACAAGGAGTCAATGAGAGCATCGATAACTACATTCAGAGAATGGAAACGTTGGTAAGAAAGATGGGCGCGAATGCCCCGAACGATGAGACATTGAAACGAAGATTCATTTCGGGATTGCGAGATCCTACGGCACAGCAGCATATCAGCCTGACAAGACCTGCAACTTTAATGGATGCTAAGGAACAAGCGAGGCTGTGGGAGGAAGTACAATTATGCCAACAAAGGAAGATGGAGCTCTTATACGAGCCTATGGGAGGCCCAGGAAACATACCGATGAAAGATCCTGGTCAAGGAAGTCCCGCATTGACGACTCCAGCTTTTGTAGCCGCCACTAGCACGCCAGTCGAGGCAAAGCCTGCGCTAACTGAAGAACAAATATTGGAGTTGGTCACGCAAGCTATAAAAGCTGCCACAATAACTCAAGAGACATACACAGTAAAACCAGAGGTCACAACAAACCCGAATCAAGTGTTTCGATCAAATACATGGTGTGGAAAGTGTCATGGTTACTGCCATTTGGCTTCAGAATGCCCCACAGTCTCGAGAGTATTCACAGATAGGTCACCACCTAGGATGCGTTGTACTTTTTGTGGAAGAACAAATCACACGGAGGACCGATGTTACAACAAGAGAGCCTATGAAGAAAGGACCATGAAATCAGGAGGTCGCCTTGAGGAGACGAGGCAGTTGTGGTGGCTTGGAGGAGGGCAATGGTTTCCCTTAGTTGCAACGCTGAACAGGCTGATCCGAAGCGCTATGAATAAGGAGCTCGTGACATGGCAGCTCGGTGCCATAGGAAGATAACGTTTTTGTACGTCTTTGGAAGTAGGGATTAGAATAAATTTTTTGAGGAGCTAGTGGTCCTTTCCCACTCTAGAAGTATCCTTGAGGTCTGCTGTGTATACGTTTGGAGATTGTCCATGATGATGGGTATATGGCAAGTTTTTTTCCGGGAAGTTTCAAAGTAGAAGTGCAGGATGAATGTTTTGACCATAGGTGTAACTCTTTGAGAAGAGGCAACTGAGAGATGGCACACGAGGCATTCAAGCAGATCAAACTCACAAGAGGTTGACCAGTTTAGAACTCCTAACTTGGATCATGAAGAGGACAAACCGAGTGGAGTTCAACATAGCAATCGGAGGCAATCGAAAGAGAGGGATGTATATCAACAAAGGATTAATCAAGTTAAGCAATGCCAACAGTAGCTGGATGTGATGTGCATGAGGATTCAGAATATGTCCGAAGATAATGCCTTGAAGTACGGAGGTAATTGGGCACTTCTCCTTTGGGGATCATCAGGGAAGGGTGCATGAGGAAAAGGATGAGCAGACACGCAAGGGGTCTTCTGGGAGATGTGTGAAAAGCTAAGGGAAACTCCAGATCCAGGAGGCTGGAAGATTGCAGAGAGGATTCTTTTCTTCATAGAGTTACCTTCAAGGATGCTTTTGCTCCATAAAGGGTTCAAGAGGAAAGATACATCCACGCACCAGGACAGACAATCAAAATGTACGCGAGTAACTTTTGATGAACAGGAGAGAGAAAAGGGGAGTTCAACAGTAATCAGAGTTCAGGAACAGACAGGAGGAAATACAGGAGCTATGAGGAGGAGGACGCCCCAGTCATGAACAGGAGATTTGGAGGCACAAAAGAAAGAAAAGGAACTCAGCTTGGTTCTTAAGGGCTGATGCAGGAACCTCTACTTAGAAGGAAAAGTGCAATAGCAAATAGAGGATTTGCTTGGGATTTCAGGACGAGAAAGAGCTAAGACGTGATGGGCACTTACACCGAAGAGGGAACCTCTGTGAAGAAGAAGAAGAAGGAAGGGCACTGGCTTCTGTATGTTGTTACCTATTCATCAAGTAAATGGTAGTTGTGGTAGCTTTAGCCCAATAGTACAATGGTACCTTCATCTCGTTGAGCATGCATCTTGCAATTTCAGCAATTTGCCTATTTTTCCTCTCAGCTACTCCATTTTGTTGTGGTGTATACCTATAAGTGAATTGCCTTTTGATCCCATTTTCTTGTAGAAAATCTGAAATTTCTTTGGAGAAGTATTCTCCTCCACCATCGGACCTTAAGGTTTTGATAGACCTTCCTGTTTCTTTCTCAACTTCAACTTTGAATCTTTTGAATACAAAACACCTCTGATTTTTGCTTCATACAAAACAACCATACCTTTCTTGAGTGATCATCAATGAAGGTGACAAAAAATCTATTACCAGCCATTGATGCCTCTTGGGTTGGTCCCCATACATCTGTATGTATCAAGTCCAAGACATTTGGAGCCACATAATTGCTCCTCTTGAATGGCTGCCTCGTTTGCTTTCCTAGTTGACAAGCTTCACATAACTCATGTAGTCCAATGCTATTAAATTTTGGAAGACCTCTTACCACTTCATGTTTGCCCTTGTCCTTCAGCTTTGGAATGTTGATGTGTCCTATTCTTTTGTGCCATAAGTCCAACTCTGAAATCTTCTTGTTCCCACATTGAATGTACATGACCTTTTCATGTGGATGTTGGACGTCTAAAGTGAACATCCTTCCTTCTCTTCTACCTCGAGCAATGACCTTGAGGCCTTCCTTTGGATTCTTTATGAAGCACTCATTCTCATTGAATATGACATGATAACCCTTGTCTACCATTTGTCCTACTGAAATCAAGTTCTTTGAAATTGTAGGAACATGAAGAACGTTAGATAGTACCTTTGCTCTACTTGTATCTCCAAGCCTTATATCTCCAATGTGTTCAATCATGTGTTGAGTATCATCATCTGTTTCAACACATCCTTTTCCACTTGGTACCTGTAGATTAGTGAACAAACTTCCTTGGCATGACATATGGTTACTACAACCTCAATCAACGTACCATTTTTTTTCATCTTCACAAGAGCTTCTATACTCATGTCTCATTGCAAGTAGTGTGTCCTTGCTTCCTTCACTTGAGGTGCTTGCATAGTTGCTTTGGTTCCTTTAATTGCCTCCATTCGGTCTTCCATTCTTCAGCCAAAAATCACTAGCATAGTGTCCTACTTTACCACAATGATAGCATGTTATACCTTTATGAGAATTGTTGGAGCATCGGCCTCTTCCTCTACTTCTATCTCGACCTCTTCCTTGTGTGTTGGCATTTGATGCATCCTTGTTGTCTTCCGAATTGTTTTGATTGTAGTTGGAGTGGTTGTGACCTCTCCCTTTTCCTCTTGAGCCTCCTCTTGAGTTTCTTCCTTTACCTCGACCTGCATATAACATTTGGTTGTGGCTGTCCTTTCCTTTGGGACCACCAAAGCTAAGCTCTTCTGTGATACGATGAGGGATTAGTTGTTCAAAACTTGGATATGCATCTTTCAAGTTAATGGAAGTTATAAAAGACTTCCATCTTTCATCTTCTCTCAATCCATTGAGAGTATAACACACAATGGATTAGTAATGTTGAATATGCCCTACCATGGCATTAGTAATGACTTGTGTTCAACATCATTCTTGAGTCCTTAGCTTTCTCTAGATGTTGAATATGCCCTACCATGGCATTAGTAATGAATTGTGAAATGAGGAACATGACTCTCCTATTCCTCTCTTCCCATTCTTTTGCTTGCCTCCTTTGGACTTCGGTGGCCATAACTTGATTGGTTTGAGGTTGAGCATCATCGCCGATCACAATACCCCATAAGCCTTTGCCCATTAGGTAGTTGGTCATTCTAAACCTCCACATGGGATAGTTATCCTTATCCAACTTCTCTACTTGTTGACACAAGTTAGCCATTGAAGAGTATCAAAGACTTTGAGAGTTACCTTGAATAGTTATAGTCCTTTGCTCTTGCGTTTGTGAAGCTCCTTCTTGTTTTATAGCTCCTCTTTTGCTTTTCTTTATCTCTAACTCTATTGATGAAGCTTCAACACCAAGTTTGCTCTGATACCAGCTGTGGAGAATGAGTTCTCCTATGCACAACAGAAATGTGTAGTGAAACCTTGTATGTATAGCACTTGGACAAATAGTTGCACCTTAGATAGCTTACTGCTCTCAATACAAAACTCAAATGGACTTGAGCCTTTAGTCAATCAAAGTAGACAAAGATATCTTTCTAACAAGCTATAAACAACTTAATTTGGACAAGTTTTGATTAAGAAACACAACTGACAAAGATGAACTACCTATCCACATTGGTATGCTGAAGAATTGAGCTTCACTCTCAGACTGATAACTCTTAGCAAGTGTGAAGTAGGATCTAGCAACACCACTTCATCTCTTGAGACTATCCACCATCTCCTCCAACAGTGGTATTAGACTAACAACAAATAAGATGGGAGATGGATTGCCATCCTTCATTGATAAATTGGATAGAAACAACTACTCAGCATGTCACTTAGGATGCAAGCCTCCCTTCAAGGGAGAAGTCTATATGGATACATCTCGGGAGATGAAGAAATGCCAATCTTCAGGAGCAAACATCAACTTACAATGGAAGAGCAAGAAAGGTTGACCACATGGTGTGCAAAGGATGCTCTTGCCAGGTCATATCTACTAAACTCAATCTCCGATTTCTTATTACCACATATTAGGAATTGCAAGACCTCCAAAGAGACTTTGGGAAGTGCTCTCATAAAATACAAGAGCTAGGAAGAATCAATTATGGATGGAATTTACAACCCTAAATAAACAACCAAAGCAAGGAGTGGCTGATTATGTAACCAAGACAAAAGATGTAGCTGAACAACTTGCAAGCATTGGAGAGGAGATAGAAGAAGAACACACATTAATGGAATCAAGGCCGATGATAAGTGGGAGTCCTTCACCATAGCCATGGACCTCTACATGGATATGCAAATACCTGATTTCAACACCTTGATGGGGCAACTCTTCACCCATGAGACAAAGCTCAACAAGAATGGTGACAAGTCTAGAGGTAATCAATCCTTTTCCCTTTATACAGATAAGAATAAAGTTAAGGATAAAGGTAAAAACAAGAAGAATGAAGAAGAGGCTAGTACCTCTCAAGCTAATTATGCAGGAAGAGGAAGAGGTGATAGAGGAAGGGGTAGCAAAGGAAAGCAAGGCAGGGAGAGATCCTACAACAATCAACCTTGCAACACTTGTGGTCTTACCAACCACACCACAAAAGAATGCTTCAAGAATACTAAAAATCAAAGGGGAAGAGGCTTCCATAGAGTTAGCTATGGACAATCCAGAGGCAGGTACAATAATGGAGGAGGAAACTACAACCATAACTACAATCAAGGCTACAACACCAACAATTAACAAGGTGGCTTTAGAGGAAGAAGGGACTACAACAACTATACTGAAGACCAAGAAGATTCACTAATCATCATGAACATGACATCTAAGCAAGGTAAAGATGATGAGAATCTTTTCTATATTGATTCAGGTTGTTCCAATCATGTGGCTAGAAATGTAGCTCTATTATCTGACCTTGAAGAACCCAAAGGGAAGCATGAAGTATAGACAGGTGATGATACTAAACACTCAATCAAGAAAACTAGAAATGTCAAAACATATGATGGTAGCATGATCTTTTTGAGTAAAGTTATGTATGTGCCAACTATAACCAAAAACCTAATTAGTGTTGGGTAGATTGTATAGAAAGGTTTATAGGTCAGATTCACTAAGCATGGAGCATATGTGGAAGACCCTCAACAAGGCTTCAAAAGGATTGCTAAAGGTGAGAATCCTGGTATATTATTCACATTTGATATTGAAGACACAAGAAACATAGCACTATTCAATTATAGAGATCAAACCTTATCTGAGTTAGAAATATGGTACAAAAGGCTAGGACACATAGGAGAAAGAACTCTGAAGCAAATATGTAGGGATCAAAGTGTGCTTGGCATTCCCAATGTGACCAAGCAACATATGATGTACAAATGTGGAGCATTTCAATTTGGCAAAGCTCATAGGCAACCATTCAACATGAAGGGATACTTTCATGAAGACTATTTGCAGCTTGTACACATTGATGTGTGGGGTCCTAGCAAAGATCCATCAATCTCAAGTTCAAGGTACTATGCTTCATTTACTGATGATTACAGTAGATGGACAATCCTTTATTTCATGAAGCATAAGGATGAGGTATTTACATGTTTCAAAAAATACTTGGCACTAGTTGAAAATCAAACAGGAAGGAGCTTGAAAAGGATTAGATCTGATGGAGGTGGTGAGTTTTCACATGAATTTGATTCATTTCTACACGACAGAGGCATAAAGAGGGAAGTAACAATAAGGTACACTCCGGAATTGAATGGAGTGGCAGAGAGAAGGCGAATGTTAATTGTTGAAGCTGCTAGGTCTATGTTGAATGAGAAGAAACTACCTAATTACCTATGGGCAAAGGCTGTTTCCATAGCCACCTACTTGGTCAATAGGCTTCCATCCAAATGCTTGGATGGTATGACACCCTATGAAGCATGGAATGGCAAGAGACCCTCATTGAACCATTGCAAAATATTTGGGTGCATTGCTTATGCACACATTCCATCACAAATTAGAGGGAAGCTTGACCCTAAAGCTGAGAAATGTATATTTATTGGGTATGATCAAAACCAAAAGGGGTACAAACTATACAATCCCACTAATAAAGCATTTATAGTTAGTAGGGATGTAGTGTTTGATGAAAATAATTCATGGTTTGAAGATGATTGCAGGAAACTCAAGTTACCATATGATTTGGAAAATGATTTTCCAACCCTCGCTCAAGAAGATCAACAAGTAGCAAAAGATATCAACTCAGAGGATGAAGAACAAATTGACTTCAAGGCTTGGAAGTCAAGATGCAAGATCAAACTCAAACAATTATAAGACATACCAGAGTCTTCAAATCAAGCACTAAGGAGATCACAAAGAGAAAGCAAAAGGCCTATAAGGTATGATTATGATACATCATTAGTCACCATGCATTCTATGTATATCATTAAAGACTCTATGGCAGAAGATCCTTCCTCATTTGAAGAGGCTAGGAAGAAGAAAGAATGGAGAGAAGCCATGCAAGAAGAGGTAGAAGCACTTCAGGAAAACCATACGTGGGATCTAGTTCCCAAGAAGCCAGCCATGAAGGTAATTGGATCCAGGTGGATATACAAAATAAAAAAGAACTCAGATGGCTCTATAAACAGTTACAAGGCAAGGCTGGTGGCAAAGGGATTTGCCCAAATTCATGGAGTGGATTATGAAGAAACTTTTTCACCTATGGCAAAGATGCCAACGATTAGGGTTTTGGTAAGTATTGCTGCCTCTAAAAATTGGAATTTATATAAGTTAGATGTCAAGAATGCATTCTTAAATGGATGGATATCAGAAGAGGTGTATATGGCACAACCATTAGGTTTTGAAGATGAAGATAAAACAGGTTATGTATACACGCTATGGAAGGCACTCTATGGTCTCAAGCAAGCTCCTAGAGCTTGGAACCATAGGCTTGTTACTTATTTGCACTACCAAGGCTTTGTGGCTAGCAAGGCAAATTCTTCTTTATTTGTCAAGAAGATCAGGGAATGATGCTAACGGCATCAAGCAGGTTAAGGCTCAACTAATGGAAGAATTTAAAATTAGTGATCTTGGTTTATTAACCTACTTTCTTGGCTTAGAGCTTGTGTACACATATTCTGGTATATTTATTAGTCCAAGGAAGTATATACATGATATTTGGTAAAGTTCAAGATGGAGAACACTAAAAGTGCAGGTACTCCTATAGAACTCAACCATAAGCTGAGTTCTCATGAAGGAGAACTACTTGATAATGTTATATGTTATCAACCACTTGTGGGAAGTCTCAAATATGCTACTCTAACAAGAGTAGACATTGCCTATGGAGTAAGTACATTGAGTCAGTTTGTGCATGCACCAAGGAAGCCTCATATGGAAGCTGTAAAAAGGGTGCTTAAGTATCTAAAGGGTACAATGAATGAAGGGTTGTTCTATCCCTTCACTTCTGACATAATATAAAGATGTATTCTAATGTAGATTGGGCTGGCTCCAAGGATGATAGGAGGAGCACTTCAGGGTACCTATCCTTTGCAGATTCATTTCTTATATCATGGTCATCTAAGAAGCAACCAACTGTGGCATTATCTTCCATAGAAGCAGATATACAGGTTTGAAAAATGCAACTCAAGAAGCTATGTGGCTTAAGCAACTATATGTAGATTTGGAGATACACTCTTACACTCCAATTATCTTTGGAGACAACACTAGCTCACTTCATTTGGCTGTTAATCCTGTATATCATGCAAGGACTAAGCACATTAAAAAGCACTATCATTATGTAATGGAGAAATTGGTTAGCAAGGATATTCAATTATCCTATGTATCAACTCATTTACAATGTGCAGATATACTCACAAAGACATTGGATGGAACAAAGATGAACATGTTCAAATTGATGATTGGTCTATAGGAAATCAAGGAGGAATGAAGACCAAGCATGTTAGGCTTGAGGGGGAGCTATTGGTGCAATTAAATCCAAGCCCACATACTTGGTTAATTAGCTCATACATGATCTATTATGCAACGCTTCATATGATCATCCACTTGTAAAAAGTTCTTCACATTTACCTTTGTAAAAGTGGTACACATCCACGAGGAGTTAGGAAGCTCTAAATCACGAATCATTTGGTTGTTGAATGATGAGGGAATCTATCCTATACTTTAGGATTCACCTTTTAGGTAGATTTTTGAATTTGAATTTAAACTTTGGCTCCAAGTACAACTATAAAAAGGGGATCAAAAGACCCATGTGTTATCTCGAGCCCATGAGATAATTTTGAGCGAGTTTCATTGTGAAGTGAGAGCTTATCTCATAGCTCATTCACCTCTCACACATTGATCAATGTACGATTGCCAATGACATTGTATTTGTATACGATTTAATACATATATGATCATTACATTCTCATTTCACTTCTTTGTTAATAACTTCATCAGAATAGTGATCTTCTCAGAGCTTGTTCTCGGTATACAGTTGATCATTTGTCATGATTTAAAGCATGGTAGATTGAGCATGCTGTCTATTATATGCCTACAAAATTTCATTATCATAGCTTCTCGTGATCATGAGATATTAACATATCTTTGCTCACTAGTCTATTGATTGCTGCACCTGTAAAAGTCAGGATGGTCTTATGATTTGCTAAACATATTTCTCTGTGTGTAGTCCATCATTTTTTATGAGATCACTCATGATTGATAGCTTAATAATTTAATTAGAGTTTCCCAAAAGGAGTTAAACCAATTGCTTCTGTGCTCAGAGAACTATTCAAAACATTGAACAACTATAGGAACAAAAATAGCAAGTTTTTTACTCTTGGATCAACTCCTACCTATATGTTTTGATCCATTGATTAGTGGATCATATTCCAAGCAACATATATGATTATTTGTGACCGTTAGCTAGCTAAAGAGGCCCACTACAATCTCTAGAAATCATTCTTAGCAGGCATGAAGTAGGATCTAGCAACACCACTTCATCTCTTGTGACTATCCACCATCTCCTCCAACACAATTGCCTCAAACAAGGTGTATCCATGCACCTCAAACTGCTCTAGACTCATATCAATAAGAGTTGAGCTCACATCTGACTGATGCAAGAACTAATGAAGTTGCTTCAAAGCTCCAACTCACTCTATTCCTATGTCAATCATTGAACGATTGACAACTCCAAGTTCAAATGCTCCAATAGCAACTACAATGTCTGGTCCCAAGCATAATACCTCGCACATAAGACTCTTGAATGCTGAGGAAACCTATGCTATCCTGGCTAACCTAAGCGTGTCAACCATGCCTATATCCAAGCATCCAAAGCACCATCATCAAGACCAACATGTCCTGACATATCTCTATCAATATCTGGCATGAGCGAATCCAAGAATGACTACATAACTACTGACTCCTCAACATCCAAATTAGTCATCCTATCAACTAGGAATGTATCCATCTGTGCATCTTGAGAGCTAATATGCTCTACCATATAGTGTGTATCATAAGAGCTATCCTTCTTTATCACACCAAGTGTATCATCATGCTCCACATGAGCTAATGACAGAACATCGATACCAAGGTCAAACTAATGATCACAATCTAACTGAGTATCATCATAATGCTCTACACCAGAATCCACGTCATGCTCTAAAGCATCCAAATGATCATCCAAATTTTGCTCCACATGAACATCCATATGATCAATAAAATCATGCTTTATATAAGCATCACAAGCATTCAAAACATGCTCTACATGTGCATCCATCTAAGCATTTGAATCATGCCATACATCTGCATCATGAATATCATTAGAACTATCTGTAGGTAGAAAAAATGAGACTGAAACCACTACCTGACCTACATCACATGCATATCTCTGACGTCATCATTGCATATGCCTGAAGCAACATTGTCGAGTATGGCCATCATGCCCATAGTGCCAACATCGAAGCTATTGATGTGATCTACGTCTCACATGAGTCAATGGACTTGCATACATATCATGTAGTCTCTGCTATAATGCACTACTCGTCTCCTCATACATAACACACTCATATATAGATAATCAGATAGTGGAGTTGGCCAATGCATTCATATCCATCTGTATGTGGTTGAGCATGTCACGGGGCCTCTATGTATCTCTATGCATATACATGTGTAACCCTGCACGAACCAATGTATACCACATCTGAGCTTTCCATCTATAAAAGTCAGTGCCATCAAAATGAGAAGACAACATGCTGGAAACCCAAGAGACTAGAAATATAACAAGAGACTAGAAACAATACTCTAGCCTCAATAGGATCACACCTGCATATCCATATGCATAAGTCACATCACATATGTCTCATTGGAGAAGAAACCATGTGAACCATCTATCACATAACCATGAATCTAGCATGCACATAAAACCAAGGGCATAAGCTTACTCACCAAGTCTCCAAAGTGACTAATTAGATGTGAAAGAATCCTAGGAAAATTTGATAGAGTATCCCATGTAAACTGAGTGATCAAACAAGATAACCAATAGCAAAAGAACAATGAGTAACTTGTCACCGCCTATCACTGATCCAATCAAAGATAATGGCAAATACACATGCCAAAAATTGATGGCGATACACACCAATACAATGGTGATACACCTTCCACTCAAGAATGAATCTTGCAACCTGGTCCGACTTGTCACAAACAACCTGTGACCAAGTCCAAGTGAATGGAGATAAGAAACGATCCAAAGCTATCACATAACCATAAATGATCTACTAGAGTACATGCAATGTCTAGTCTCGTAGCTACCATGGCATACATGAGACTACGAATAGCAGACTGATAAGGAATTTTGGTGATGATTTCCTTTTCCTCATCTAATTAGGTGAAATCATCCTTTCTCAATTTCACATATGTGGGTAACAATGTACTCAATGCCTTTCCACCTTGCATATTGGACCTATGAAGTACTTCCGATATGTACTCACTTTGAGACAAGTATATGCATCTTTTACTCTTATCATGAGTAATCTGCATGCCAAGAACATGTTTGGCATCCCCCAAATCCTTCATATCAAATGTCTTAGTCAACTTCTTTTTGAGTCTCTTTAAGTCCATATAAGGTCTTCTTGAGCTTACAAACTAGCTTTCCTTTGCTAGGAACTACATAACCCTTTGGTTGTTCAATTAAAACAAATTGAAGAATATAGCATTTCTTGGGGCAGCCTAGGACCATGGAAAAGATCAATCACCACTGTATCTATTAGTTGTATATTCTAGGAACCAAATTATCTTTGTCAATAACCAAAGTGGCCTCTTCATGGTCCTCCTCATTAGACTCTATGTCTATCCTATTGCCCTCAAAAACTTCCTTACCTTTATCCATAACATAATCAACCCAAGGGCTAGAAGTACCTAGTTGATGCATAGGATTGAAAAGCAGTTGAAAAGGTTCCCCTTTTGCTTCACAACCTCAACAAAGGTTTGTTGAGCAGAATTCATGTTGCCAAAAAAAGAGGCACCAACCCTTACACCGAATGAACAATGCATATCATCTCTATATTACTAATATTTCTCGAAAAAAGCATCCATTAACAGGATCCCCTCCATAGAGGGGAGGTGGGGGAGCAAGGAGCTCAACCAAAATAGACCTCAGTGGAGAACACAGGACAAGCTTTGAGAGGAACTTGATATCATGTCTTCCAACTTGCACAAACATGGGAACAAAGAAACCCTAATGGACATGCTAGATCCAAAATCCAAGGCTAGCTTGATTGTGTTTTTCTTTTGAGAACATTGTTTCTGAGAGAGCCTATCCAAAAGAAGATAACAAGGTTGGATGATTTGTTGATAATTTCAAAGCAATGCACTTCCAAATATAGAACATTGTAAGTTTATTAGCTCATTTGCAGCTATGATCAGATCTTTCATCTCCAAAACACACTTATGATAACAAAACTCGATACCATCAACCTTACCGTGGGGTTATATGGTGTTCTTTTCTACTTTGGAGTTGCCCATCATATCTTCATCTTGATTATCTACTTGTTTTTGTATATTATGGATGAGTTCAATTATCATTGCTTGGTCCTTTTGAATTGATTCATCCTGGTCCATTTGTGTCATCACATGCTCTTTTTGAACTTCCACTTCTTCTTTTATTTTTATCCGTGTTTATTGCTTCTTTTATCTATTCTCCCCTAATTTTACTTGGAGTATTTCATTTTGAAATATTCAAACTTTTTAGAAGGAAAGACTCAACATAACTATCCTCACTCTTTGTATATCTTCCTTTATTGGGCTCTTCAAAGTTTCTTGCTCCTCAAATTCTCTTCCTAATTTTTGAATCAATATAGATCCTCCTCCTAAGTATATCTCTACAATGGCTATCTCCCGAGTTTCATCTTTTTTCCCTTTGGCTTTTGGTTCTTTCATCTTCTACTTCAACTTTGGATCTTTCTTTCTTTTAACTACAACCACCACTATAGTTCATTTTTCATGAGGATTTTGTAGCTCTGTGAAATATGCTAATAAATTAGTTTCTTTTTATATGAACGTCACTTCTATTTTTGCATCCATCATTTGATCATGCAAATCTTCATAATGCTCCATTTCTACTTGAGTCCAATCAATGGCCTTAGTAGAGAAGTGTTTTAACATTTTTTGGTATTGGGCTTTATAGAAACCTCTTTTAGCATTGTCCGACATCAAATAACTATACAATCTTTATGTTAAGGTCTAAAGAGGATGAGGCTCCTTATTTTCTTGTAGCATTTTTTGTTATTGCTTCAAATCCTCTTTTGTAACCTCTTCTTCTTCTAAAACAATCTTCCTTGGATGCAGCTCCATTTTCTTTAATGGTGGTTAAATCTCCATTTCCAGCTCTTTTCTCTTTTTTAGTTCTTCTTTGTCCCCTACCTTCCTTAGTGGACTCTTTACTCCTACTAATGGTTCCCTAAAAGCTTGTGCAGGAGGTGCCAACTGCATCTTATCTTCTATAGTACCTAGAATATGATAGATGATCTTTGTTAATAACCTGACCCCATTCATGAACTTCTTGGACTCCCAATGCTTTGATGCCTCTTTCAATTATTCATGGATATAGAGAAACATTTCCGATAGTCCAAAAGAGTTACTCTTATATTTATTATTCACAAGAACTAGTGTTACTTTTTTATGTGGCATGGTGTATCTCAATAACCTTGGGAAACATAGTAACTACAAGAACATCCTTATTGATAATTCTTCATTAGTTTTTGCCTTGAGATTAAGCATATGAAGAAGCACTATGTTTAACAAAACTCACATCAATTTTTGTTCCCATGGGAAAGAATTGTAGTGTAGCCTTAATGTGCTTAGGTCTGATAGTGATCTCAATTTCTTAATTCTCCAAATTTTTCACTTTGCACCTAAAATGAGGTTCAAAATCGGGCCTCTTCACTTCTTGTAAGGTGCTCATCAACTTTTCATACCTATCAAAATCTATGAAGTAGATAGGTTCCTCCAGTAGTCTATGTATACTTACTATCCTTCATCTCTTATATACCACTTCAGATCTTTGCAAATTATAGAACTCTTGAGACAACATAGTATATTCAAACCTTTGACTATGAATATGTGATTATTAGTTATTTTGAGATGTCCTTTTCTCTGTATTATTTTTATGGTACAATCTACTCCTCTTTTGACTCCAATCTAGTATCTCTTTGGCTCCTTCATTGTCTAGGAACTAGTATCCCTTGGATAAAGAAATTGGATTCACATCTAGTTTTGCTATATGAAATACTTAAGTCATTTTCTTGTAAAAAGGTAATAGAAAAGATAAACTCCACTCTCAGTTAACAGACTTCATGAAGAAAGAAATTCATCACAAAAAGAAGAATATTAATTTTCAACATATATTTTTTTCACGCCATTCACACAAGTTCATGAAAGTGATTATCACATGTATGCAATGTTTTCTTCTATGTGCAATTGGAAGCATAAATGAATTCCTCTGAAACAAAAAAGTAAAAAAAAAAAATTGTAAAGAAAATGAAATCTCAAAATATTCACACACCCATCCTATATCTTGTAATGTGCCAATAGATATCGCATAATTATTTTCCATTTTTTCATCATTTTTTCTTTTCTTTGTATTTTCTTCTTTCTTTTCTTAATTTATTTTTTTTCATCCTCTCTGTTTTTTAAATCAATTAATAGAGAAGATTTTATAACTTTCTACCCCTCCTATATCTCGTATCATTATTGAAAGGGTTGTTTTGAGTGCCTAGGGTTATATAAAAATTATGCCTAGTGTATGCAAAACTTTGTAATGTATCCCTATTTATGCTTATTTTGGAAATAAAATTTTATAAATGGTGCATTAAAAAGGCCTTTACCATTTTACTTAAGTGGTTCTCTCATGTCGACACTTTACTTCTTTTATTTTATTTATCATCATGTACATATATTTGTATTTCAATATTGTTGTGAAAAGACGACTGTCTGTTTTTTCCATGTTGGTTCATGAGATTGAAATTTCTTCTTTGTTCTTTTAGATTTATTTGTATATTTGCATAGAAAATTCTTGTAATAATTCATGTTTTTTTTGGTCTCCATATTTGTTTGTATGTACTTTCACTGTTGTTTGAATGATGACCTTGTTTCACGATTTCTTTCTCAACTGCTACCTTGGGTACCCATACTTGTTTCCTATTTTTTAATGAAATGATATTTTTTTTGTTCTAATTGTTGAATCTCTATCAATACTCAATGAGTCAATTGATCACGTTGTCCTATTTTTTTATTTTGGTTCAAACTTGTCTTGCATTGTTCTTTGTGATTTCCTTCAATAGGATATTTAAACATCTTCATTTTTGCTTCTTGTGTGTCTGTATCAAGTTCTTGTACAATATTACTTACAAAAATAGATCTCGTACATTTTCCTTTCACTTTTAGTTTTAATAGTTTATCTTTAAAATCCAAAGAGACTTGATTTTATGCCATCCACTCTTGACCTAAAATTAGACTTTTAGTCATTAACTCTTCAGGCCATTCTTCAAGCTCTACTAGATTTTTCTCATGTCTTGTTTTCAATTCAATTTGTATAGGTGACAAACAAAAGAGACTTTGACCATTGATAGCTTTAATTATTGTTTCAATATTCATCTTTTTCACTTTTGTGTGATGCAATAATTTTGAACTGATTAAATCCACTTGTGCTCTAGTATCCAACAAGACTCTAATGTTTCTCCCTTGATATTGCATTTTTTCCACTGGTAAATGATCATTTGCTATGTCCTTGACAACCTTACAAGTCATTAATTGTCAGATTTTCTTCAATTCCTTTCTTCTTCTATTTCTCTCTTATCATTTGCTATGTCCTTGACAACCTTACAAGCCATGACTAGTTTGATTTGCGCCAATTCTTTTCTTCTTTTAATTCTCTCTTTTGCTTTTTCATAAGCTTCTTGTCTCATCTTCATTTCTTCTTCTTAATGAGAACTGAGAATAAAGAGAAAGATCTTCCCCAATCAATTCAACAAGATGAATGAACAAGTCTTCCTAAGGTCAAATTTGCACTCACCTTTTCATCGAGCTCTTGCACTTGAGTATTCAAAAGTGCCTTTGATGAAGTGTTTGTTACCATAAATTAGGAAGATGGAGCAAGGTCCAATGCACTATTCACAAGAAACAACACCAAAAATGTTTGTTGTGCTTTGGAGCTGTCCTCTCCAATCATCATAACATAGAGGAATAACAACCACAAACACTAAATTGTCAATCTAGGAAGTATACTAAGACCATAGATACTTTCTAATCAATGAAGCCAAGTATTATTAAAAGAAGATTAGTACATTCATCAATCCATATCATCTAAAGATCAAATTTCGAGATCTTATCATTTTTTATTGAAAATGTTCATTTGAGCATAAGTAAAGATTGGAATGAGCTTTTTCAATGATTTCAGTCCCTAAAGTGTATTATTTGTTATGAAGAAGACATATGTAACATTAGTTTAAATTTTTTATGAATGCAACCCCTTGAAGAGAGAATCAAGATTTCTACAATTTCACACAATCTTGAGAAAACGGATTATACTTTGATTTCACAAGCATTTAAGATGAAAATACATCAAACAAAAGCATTGTACACACATTAAACAACTAAAGTTCGAGATAAATCCATGAATAGAACTCATCGAATCCACTTCAAATTACCAAGAAAGCAAAGTAACGAGAAAGGACTTTTGAAAGAGGTCTCTTCTTCTCAAATCTCCGAAAATGAATCCCCTTACAAAAATGACTTAGATTTTCTTTTGTATCAATTTAAGTGTCCAAATTCACACTTAGCAATGGTCTTTTTCTCTTTCTAATCTAAAAATATACACTCTAGAGAGCTCTAAAAATTCTATACAAAATATTAATGAGATATATATCATCATGAGGAAGACTTTTCCTCATTTTTACAAAATTTGGGATAATTTATCATATTAAAAAATACATTTTTCTCATTTTCTTCATACAAAACTTTCCCTTCGAAGCTATTTTGGCATCCATTCCAACATATGAGCAAAGGAAACAACCGAATCTCCACCTAGCTATAGATGAGGCTCAAACATTGGTTGCATGGAATCGTTCTTCTTGGTCCAATACATACATTGGTTTTCTTCTTTATAGTAGAAATGCAGTGCACCTAATAGTAATAGGATCAATGGTTGAATTGAGGGCAACAATGAACTCATATAACATAGTCGTGATTTGATGAAATGATTTGATCTAATAAATGCATGAAAAGAGGCAAAAAACCACGTAGATCTTCAACTTTCATATTTGTCATCTTCATTTGAACCCAAACTACTTGCATAGAAAAAAAACTAAAAATTATAAAAACATCCATGTTTAACATAATCTCCTTTCTTTCGTTGTTTTTTGATTTGTTGAGGGACTCAACTTACATCTACTCTCATCTAGCTTGAATTACTGAATAAATTAGACATTGAATAAGCATGGTATGTTGCAAAGTCCCTTGCAAGCACATTCTATTATGATCTATTTCCATTAGGTAGTTTTTTGCATAAAAGAAAGTCGACCTGATTTGCCTATATCATATACTATTGGAATCCCCTTAAGTTATGCATGTAGATTGCTCATTTTCGTATCCCCTTTACAATTTTAAAAAGCATCCTTAAGTTCATTCCTAAAGACGGATTTGTTAATGACTCTAAGGGAAGGAGGGGAGCTTTGAATGGGGTTTTTCTAAGAAGCCATAGTCTAATAGGAAGGACATTTTTTTAAACTTTACACATATCCGTAGGACTCTAACCACCAAGATCTTTATCATTGGGATTAGTCCCCTATTCATTTGAATTCTCTTTATCTTTGCTAGAATCAAAATTGGTGTGACTTGTATGATCAACCACAAAAGGATCAAACATATTGCTAGTCCTTGGGACTTTTTTCTTTGCAACTCTTAAGAACTTGGATTATCAATAGTATTGAAACCAACCACTTGATCATCTTGAACATGACTTTGATAACTAGTTGAATCATCAGGTTTTTTGACAAGGGAACAATCTTTAATTAGATGATCTTGCTTATAGCAATTGAAACAAGCATTAGGAAGGTTTTGATAAACTCAGTTTTTGATAAGGTTGCAACTTACCTTCAAAATCCTTTATAAACAGAGATGTTTTTAATTCGTTAGACACATTGACTTTTTATCAAAAGTTGGGGATCCCACTTGGGGTTTATGTGGCCTCTTGATTTTTGGTCCATAACTTTTCCGATGAGCTCATCAAGTTTGTCAAGTCAAGGATATATTTCAACACATAAATCTAGAAAATCTACCTAGATTGGAGTTTGGTAGGCTTGGGTGTTCTCGAGTTAAAATCAAGAGATCACTTGGAAAAGGTCATAGGTGTTGATCTAATGAGCTATTTCCCTTGAGTTATAACATTGAAAGTATTGTTTGCATCACCATAAAAGAACATAAACTAATTTTTAGGCATGTATTGTATGTTGTGGACAAAGAATCCTTGAGATTCCTAGTTAGCAAAAATCCAAGAATGTAGCATTTCTTGAGGTGGCCTAGGACCATGGCAAAGACCAATCACCATTATATTTATTAGTTTTTTCTATCAAGAAGTAAAATTTATTTCTATCATTAAACAAAATGGCCTCATCGTGATCATCCTCATCAAACTGTATGTCTATCCTATGGGCATCAACAAATTCCTAACCTTTATCCATAACATAATTAGCCCAAGGGTTAGAAGTACATGGTTGATCTGTAGGGTTGAAAGGAGAGATAAAAAGTTTCATCTTTTTATTTGCAGCTTTAGCAAAGGTCCATTGAGGAAAAGTGACCCTACTAGCAAGGAAAGAGGCACCGAGTCTAGCACCTCGAGAGCAATGCATATCATTTGTATTGTACTAATATCGTGTCACAAAGCATCAATTAATGACATGCACCCCATAGAGGGGAGGCCGAGGTGCAAAGAGCTCAACCAGACAAGACCTCACTTGATTGTGTTTTGCTTGTGACACATTGTTGCTAAGAGAGCCTCTAAGAAGGTAAGAAGGTGGATAAGCAAGTTGAGAATTTCAAAGCAATGCACTTTCAAATATAGAACATTGTAAGATTATTAGCTCATTTGCAACCACTGCCAGCTGATCTGTCATCTCAAAAACACACTTGTACTAGCACAACTCGATACCATCAACCTTATCATGGGGTTAGATGGGCAATGGAAACAACCTTTGTCACCCTCATTTGACCCCACCGTACTTGCATAGTTGTTTTCTGTAAGGGGCTCGGCTTGCGTCTGCTCTGAGCTCTCCTCTAGCTTGATTTAATGAATGAAGCAGAAACTCATTGGGCATGGTATCTTGCAAAGACCCTTGCAAACACGTGCTATTGCGATCTGTTTCCGTCAGGGAGCTCGCTTGCAGACAAGAAAGTCGACCTGATTTGCCTACATCACACGCTACTGGAATATCCACAAGTTATGCATGGAGATGGCTCATCTTCTTGTTCCCTTTACTCTTTTGGAAAGCATCCTTCATCATCCTAATAAATCTCTTTCTTGACTGTCTAAAAGTTCCTCGCCTATTTTGGATTCCAGGAGACCGGTCTGCTGCATGCAAAGCGATTGAATAACAACCTCAACGACCTCTCACCAATACCGTAAAGGAAAAGGCGAAATCGACTCTCTCCTACTCACATAGAATACCATACCTTCCAGCTCGCAAACTCTTCAAACCTGGATTTTTTATTCCTTTTCTGAATCAGACAATGTATCTGCCACCAACGGAAGCGGACCTTGATCTCTTTTGATGGTGAGTTTTGAGTAGGAAGACACTCTTCATATCCATGACGGAGCATCTCTGACTATACTTTACGTCGGATGCTATAAACCTGCTCCACTACTCCGAATGTGAAATATTTGGCCTGGTAGCATGGATAGAAACGGGGGACGCACAGAAAAGGTGTTCAACGACATTGCCAAGTTACCAAAAAGCACGGTCCCTAGAACGATTGCGAGCGGTATGAGATTGACTATTAACAAGGTTAAAGAAAGTGCCTGTTCAACCGTCAAAGGATCTGCATTCTGTTTGATAGCGATGTGTCTCAAGCTTTGCAACAGCAAGCATTCAAGCTCGTACATTGAAAATGGCCTGTTGCCTTTGCGACCTTGACTTCTCCATATCCTAGGTTCACCGAGCTATGATGGTTGGTAGTTGAAAAACGCGCAAAAAAGATGTTGAAATGTTGATCAATCTATATAGGTTCGGAATGTGGAATCTTTACTAGTCTGCTTGAGTAGGTAGATATTTCCTGTGGTTCTATTTCTTGTACCTGAGAAATTGTCAATCCAAGCTCTGAATATAACAGATCTGAATCGTACTAAATGCGTGCTACCATCAATTAGATCACAGAATATTTCCTCACAATTTTCGTTTTCTTCACATGAAAATCATCAGTCTAACCGCGATGTTGCGTCTAACATGTACCTATAGCTCTTGATTATACCTGCATTTGACGAACGCAAAGAAAGGATCTGCATTTGACGATCAAACTATATGATATGTTTGGAGCGTGGTTTTATCCGTACTTGTCTGCTAAAGTAGGTAAACCTTCCCCTATAGTCCTGTTTCTTGTCAAGATCAGGCTGTGACAGATCTGCGTTGTATAAAATGACAGGTACCTTCCACATTAACATATATATTTTCCTCACTTTTTTTCCCCCTTTTCATTTGATTATCATCAGCTTCACCGCGATGTTGAATCTAATGTCTAACCATCGATCATAAGATTACCAGTTTAATAAAAGGGTATTGTTAAAAAGAACGGCAATAAAAAATCTTGAATTGTCAATCGAACTAAAATTTCGAAAGTGATCTTGTCAGTAGCTTTCTGCCACAGTAGGTGAAGCTTTCTGCCACGTCGCTATAGTAAAGGGACGGTAGAAGAAAACGCGAAGAAAAGCTCTCGAACTGTGAATCAAATTATATAAAGTTAGGACATAGTCTAGTTATAGCAGATCGATTAGCATTATACAGCTTGATCGTGATGTTCTGTCTTACCTTGACCGTATCAGTACAGAAGATAAATAATAGAAGAAAAACCGGCGGATAAGTTCTTGACTGGGAATCAAGCTTCATAGCTGGGAGTCTAGTTCACTCAGAACTTATCTGCTGAAGTAGGTAAAGCTTTCTTATATAATTCTTAAACGCGAAAAATATGAAATTAAGTTTTTTTTTTTTTTTTTTTAATGGAGGTTCGGCCTAGGCCTACTCCCCCGGACTTTAACTTTGAAATTGCAACTGTACAAGGAAGGGCATAGTACCCATGGGACCCCCTTATCCCACAAGAACAGGGGTTTACAATACTGGGTTAAAAACGGCGGTCAACACTACCACAGGGATAGACAAACGGTGGCACTCAACCACAATACAACATCATTCCAAATTACATGTCCCTTGCATGTTGTTGCCAGGGATTGAACCCTCGCCCCCACCTCAAGAGACGAGAGGCCCAACCACTAAGGCAACGAACTCCTACCTCACTTCTATTTGTTTCGCTTGCAAATCGTGATCTTAACTGCGATAATGCATCTAATATTGTACCTATGGAGATTGATAAAATCAGTTTAATAGGAGAGTAAGTGCACTGTCAATATTGATGATGTTGAGGGCCCCGCATTTTATTCTGCATCAGCTACGCGGAAACTATGTTTCTTGATAAAAAAGCAGCCTACTTTACTTCAATTGAAACTCATGGATCTTTGAAGATTCGATGTCAGGAGTGTGGAGCATGCATTTCGTATGCAGTTAAGAGAAGAGATGTGCCAACAGGAGAGAGACTACCATATCTCAAGATTGGAGCTCAACTTGTGGGATATTTTTGGTGAGATTTGTGGGATATTTTTGGTGAGATTGTGCTTTATAAGTTGTGTAGAACATTTTACCTTTTTAGGCCAGCCCAAAATGACAAAGAGATAAAGAGATATGGTCCGTGCAAAATTGTCTCCAAAAGAGGTGTGCTATCTTGAAATCTCTCCTAAGTTGTAGGAACACCTTTCCAACTTGGCATTGACTTCAAGTCTGATTTATGTTGGAGCGTGAGGTCTATGGAAGCACACGAACAACATAATGAAGGAGAAACATCTTGGAGCACAACATAACACTGAAGGAATTACCAAGTGAATGTAGAAAGATAAGTAACTAATTAGGATTATAGGCATACATAAAATCTGAGGGGAAAAAAGCCTCCTAAAGAGCAAAAAAAGTGCCCTTATAGTCCTAAGAGTGTTCACACACATCACTATCAAAATATATCAACAAATCCCTCTGAGGAGTGATGTGGTGAACAAGGACCTGGCAGTCATGTATGAGGAAGTGTGAAGCTATGTGGAAAGAAATCAATCCACAAAAGGAAGTCTCTCAAGTAGAGAACCTCTCTGTGACATAATGATAGTGCATCTCAACGTGCTTTGTGCAAGCATGGAACACAAGGTTCCTTGCAAATATCAATGCGCTCTGACTATTTGTGAAGATTGTGGTGGCAAAAGATTGGCCAACATCCAAATCAACCAAAGGCATCTAAGCCACACACACTCAATAGGCACTGTGAAAGTTGCCCTATACTTAGTCTCACAACTAGAAGTGTCCATAGTAAGCTACTTCTTGCTCAACCAAGATATGTTTGAGCGATCGAGCACGAAGCAAAAACCACTCGTGGACACACGAGTGTCATAACAACCAACCCAATGAAAGTAGGAAAAATCATGTAATCTAGCGGGAATGATCCCCCCTTGCGAATAGAACAACCCAAGTAGTCATGTATCACTCAAGTAGTGAAAGATTTGCTTAACCGTGTGCCAATGCTTAACACCAAGGCAATGCAATATATATTGCACCACGATGGACTCTCCTTCTAGAGAGCTCCACGATGATACTCTCAAATTGAGCTCCAAATGCCACACTTAGTACTTTGCACATGGCTTGCAAAATGCACAAAAACACATAGTACACGGGGAATGTGAACACAAATCTCTTAGGTGTTACAAATGTGATCAAAGTTACAGTCTATGGCTGACCAAACCACTATCTCTTTTATGAAAGAATATATAAAAAAGTATCTGGTGGCTGCTCGGCTTTTCAAATGGACACTAACTATAAAAATCTCCCACTAAAGGCCAATATGGTCGAAGTGACTAAGGGAGAAAAATAAAAAATGATAAAGAATACCTGAGTGTAGGTATAGAGACTATACCTCCCACCTAATGGGCATGTTCCACAATATACAAGTAATTGTGTAAGATCAAGAATCAAGTAATCCCCATCAAGTGATAATAGTGTCGAAAGCTATCCTATGGTAGAGCTTTGGTCAAAGCATCTGCAACATTATCTCGAGTATGAAACTTCTCAAAAATAATGCACTCAATGGCTAATAAATCTCTAATGAACTCATACCTCACCTCAATGTGCTTGGTCTTTGCATGATAGATTATATTCTTAGACAAAACACTGGCACTCTAACTATCATTGAGCAAATGAGGTGCATGCTAAGGTAGACCCATATCACAAGCAAGACAAGAAAGCCTCTAGAAAATCCACAAGATCACTTAAAAATTCATGATACAAGCTAATTTTATAGAGAACAAGTTTGCCGCTAATATCTAGGAACCACCTTTCCCAAAAAATCTGCCTCCTATATTGGAGGACAATTGGGATGATTTATGGAGTTTTTAGTTGAGTTAATTTGATGGAATCGCATGCTTTATGTCTTTCATACATAGTTCCACATGTTCATGATTGATTTTCCATGAATTTGGCTAAATCTTGATTTTTAACAATGCACATACAAGCTAATTTACGTCTTTCCTATAATCTCAAAACCAACCACCAATTTGTGTAGATACACTTTTTGATGGGTAAAAAGTTGGTGTTTGATTAAATTTGTTCTTGTAGATATTCATAACTGATTTCCCGAGTTTATTTCCTTTTATTGATCCACGTGTAGAACCCATAATTGATTTTTTATGACTTGATTTTCAACCAAGATAATGATAATGTTTGATTGAGAGAGCATCAACAAACAGCCCATTGGAAAAAGAGCCTTCAAGAATGTGATTATAAACTTAGGTAGAAGATGGGAAGTCTTAGTTTAGTATCTTATTTGCACTTTTTACTCAAGTCACTAGTAAGTTGTGTTAAATGTTACACAGTTACGCTGTTTTAATAACTAGCCGAAATCGTACCGAGCAAGTATTTAACATAAAATAGAGGTTCACCGTAAACTATATTAAACTTTCAATTACCGAAAGGCGTTGTCAGATCAAGTGGGTTCTTGGGAGTGGTAGGGGTCTGTTAGACAGAGGCCCTATACTATTTTCCCAAATCCTTACATAACCACAAATACTCTTATCACGTCTTAGCTCAGATACTTAGTTTTAATTGACCAGTAACTATTTCTGCGTATTAGGACGCCGAACTTACAGACTAATCTGCTATGGTAACGGAGCAGTAGTCTGGTTCTGACTTGCAGACTAATAGAGTTACTCAACTTACTAAACTTATGCGAATCACTACACACTTCTTCAGGACAGACATGTATACCAGATAGTAATCAGACATACGACCATACCAGAGGGTGTACAGGCTTACCGTATGCCGAACTCAATCAACCGTCATACTAATCACAGTTTAACTCATCACCAAGCTTATCAGTGCTCCAACTCGCAGTTCATACTATTATCGATATTAGTCCTTCCCTGTGAACGGAATCAACAGTGAATACAGAACACAACTGTCAACAACAGATTCACACTCGATACTACACGTTCATTATTCTGCACTACAGTAGGAATAGACGAACAGACTGAACAGAACAATATAGGACTATGATTCAATATCTTGATGACACCACACCACTCAGACAGTACTCAAACAACTTCTGAGACAAAAAAACGGGTCTCGATCACTCTTTTTCCATTACTTTAAAAAGACGTTTACAGAATGCACGTATCAATTTTTCACGCGTAATTCAAGGAACTCCGTTACATCCGGCATACATTTGTCCTACTCCGGCGGCCGTCTAACACTGGCACGCACGGTGGACTCGAACCCGCAAGTGATTTTTATTACAAAATTCATTGTTCCTCTACGATTCCTTCTAGATACATATTTCTTGCTAGTCTAAATGTGCGGGCTATTTTTTTCTTAAGTGTTTCTAATAATTGTTTAAGGGTATCAGGTTCTAAAATCTGCGCATCTACTCTAACGGAACTAAGTGCGATGGCTTCAGTAAGCAAAATTTCGGCCTGTGTTTGCGAAAAGGCCTCCTGTAAATAAAAATCGTTTGATAATGCCGCGTCTCTTGCTGTCTTCATGTCCGTTACTTGTTTTTGCATCTCGTTGATTCTGTCTTTCTGGTTGCATACCTGATTATCTAATCTTCCGAACTGTTGGTTCTGGAACTCTATGGTTTGGTAGTAAGCATCCCGTTCTCTGCGGGCATTTGCTAAATCCTTCTGATATTTAGATTCTCTGTTTAGTTGATGTTTCAGCATGTTGTTGACATCGTCTAAGGATTCTTTTGCTCTTTGTAACTCATCCACTGCCTGCTTTGCTTCTCTTTGCTGCTCTTGATATTTCTGTATTGTGTCCTGCAACTAGACTCTTGTTTCTTCCAGTAGGTTTCCTAGTGCTATTCTTGTATCTTCGGTATCTTTGAGTGTTTGTTTTAACTGTATTATTTCCGCGTCAGCAACTATCAGCATTTCTTCTTTTGCAGCCATTGCCTTATCTCTCTGGCTTGAGCTCTCTTCTTGTACTTGAAGTGTAGCCTGTAGCTGCTTGATCTGCTCTTGTAGTGGCAGGGGAGGACGAGGTTGTGACGAGGTTCTGGCGAGGAGTTGTTGTGAGTTTGGAGGTGAATAGGATGTAGAGGCTTCAGAAGTTCCGGTGTGGTGACTGGGCTTGATGGGGCTGCGGTATGGTTTCGGTGGGGAGATGGGGTTAGTAGGCGGGGTTTTGGGGAGAGCAGAGTCAGTAGTTACCTCGTTTATTTGTTTCATTTCTGCATTGTGTGCTTCTGTAGATTCCACGGCCTTCAGTAGCTTGTCTAGTGCATCTTGATTGGATTGCTGCTCATTTTCCTGTTGTTCTGATTCTTTTTCGGTCGAAATTATTTCCGTTTCTACTTGATCTTGTTGTTCTTGTTGCTCAATCGACGATTCATTATGCATTGAGGTGGCAGTATCATGAAACGTCTCTTCTTCTTGCTTCTCGTCTTCTTTATCATCATCTTTATCCTTTCCTGCTGAACCTTGTGCTTCACTTTCTGAGGAGCTAATCCTGATACGTTTTCTGCGGAACAACTGATTGAGCTCTTCTTCATCTTCTTCTTCCTCATCTTCTAGTAGTTGAACTGACTCTTCGTGCCTTAAAACTGGTCCTCGTGGTGGTGGTTGAGCGGCGAGTATGGTTGGGAAGAGAAAAGAAAGGATGTGGGGAAGTCTGGATCGAGGGGTGGTTCCTTTGTTGATTTGTTTCACTATGGCGACACACTCCTTATGGATTCGGTGAAAGAAAAATGAGGCGAAATTAACGGGTTCTCGTGCGGCAAGGTCGATGGCGGAATAGAATGGTCGGGAGATACCGTATGTGCATTTTTGGAGGTTAAGGATTGCGACTAAGAACTGTAATGCAGTTCTTTCAGGTTCGGGGCGGCAGAGAATGGCGTATTCATTTGATGAATGGCGCGGGAAGAGTTCGGTCATGCGGGCTACGGG
The DNA here is from genome assembly GCA_020310875.1 of Ceratopteris richardii. Taxonomy (NCBI): domain Eukaryota; kingdom Viridiplantae; phylum Streptophyta; class Polypodiopsida; order Polypodiales; family Pteridaceae; genus Ceratopteris; species Ceratopteris richardii. Next base: position 106,176,924 of record CM035443.1, on the reverse strand, counting down.
GATACTGGGGCCATTCTCGCGGCCTTGTGGAGGGCTTCGGCGAAGGCCTGGAAGGTTATTACGGTTCTAGATGGTAGGGAAGGGAAGAGCCATTGTCGTTCAGCGATGGAAGATTGGGCGATGGCTGGGATAATTTGTGCGAAGAAGGGATGGGCTTCCATTGAGCGCCAAGGCAGCTCTTCGAAGTTAGCCAGCCCTCGGATACGCAGGTATTCTCCTACCTCGGTAGGGATACCATCACAAAAAGTCGTGTAGTTCGCCAATGCTTCCATTGCGCACGCGAACACGAATACATAGAGCACAAAGCACGGATACACAGAAAACAAAATCACAATCACAAGAGCACACTAGCGTTTTTTTGGCGTAACCGAAGAGCTTAAGTACCAATATTACGGTGGGGGGTAGGGATTGATGGTTATCATTGTGCAGTGCTGGAATGATATTGTTTTTAATTTGGCGTGCATGCTTGAGTAATTGGTAAGGAGGGCGGCTTATGACAAAACACGTCTATTTAAGAAAAGAAAAGAAAGAACATAATGAAAAGTAAAACCAAAAAAATGCGATCCACCGCCGAATGATTTAATGTGGATTAATAGCGCTTTGATACGGCCGCAGCTTCGAGCCGTTGATTGCTTTTGGAAGTGGATTTCCGGTCAACGTAGTCAACCGAAAAGTTGCTGGCCCGATTTGCTTTGAGATTTTGTAAGGGCCGAACCACCGTAATTTGAATTTGCCTGCGGATCTGTTGGACTTTGCATTATAGAAAAGTACAAGCTGTCCGACCGAAAACACTGGAGTTTTCAGGTTTCGATCGTGCGTTCTTGCCTGTCTTAATTGAACTTCGTGCATGGTTAAAAAACTGAGCCATCGGTGTTCGTCTAACTCTCTGAGTGTGTCCAACCAAAATGTCAGTGAGTCTTTTGGTAGCAGTTTCTGGGTAATGGCTACTCGTAAACTTGGTATAACCATCTCCATTGGTGCTATTGCTTCTAAGCCATAAGCTAATTTGAAAGGTGTCAATCCTGTTGTTACCTTGTAGGTAGTCCGGTATGCCCATAATACTTCAGGTAGTAGTTGATCCCATCTTTCCGGTGATTCCATGATTAATTTTCGAAGGATATTCAGCAGAGATTTGTTTGTACTTTCGGCCAATCCATTGGCACGAGGATAATAAGGAGAACTAAATTTATGTGTAACCTGGAACGACTGTGTAAGTGCCTTCATTAAATTGTTTACAAAATGAGTGCCTTGATCTGAGACAATTTCTAGTGGTAAGCCAAAACGTGGAAAGACATCGGTTAGAAGACACTTTGCTACTGTAACTGCTGTAGCAGACCGTAAAGCCCAAGCTTCAGCCCATCTAGTTGCATAGTCTGTACAGGTCAGTATGTAACGGTTGTTACTGAAGACTGCTGGTGGTGTAATTGGACCGATAAAATCTAGACCCCACTTCTGGAAAGGTTCTATTGGTAAGATGGGTTGCAAAGGAAAAAAATGACGTTGTAATGGCTGACCCGATCTTTGACAAGTATCACATTGTTTGACAAAGTGTAATATATCTCTGTACATTGTTGGCCACCAGAGACCACTCTGTAGAATTTTCCGGTGAGTTAGATCTGCAGCAAAGTGTCCACCGGAAGGAATCGAGTGAGCCAAACTGATAACTGAGTTAACTTCATGTGGTGGAATACATCGAAGTAGGATTCCGGTGTGATCTACATAATATAGTTCTCCAGCAATTAACCGAAATCGGCGGCTAAAAACTGCAATTTTCTTGCATACTGCTCTAGAAGTCTGAGATGGAAGGAAACCATTAGTGAGAAAGGTCAAGATCTGATCATAATATGAAAATGGGATAGGTGGGTCTATAGAATCTTCATTAATTGGTTCTGATACATAAATCGCGGGTGTCGTGTCATCTATACCCACCGGAGCTTCACCGGAATCTAAGCGGGATAAAAAATCTGCTAAGGCGTGTGAACTGCCTGGCCGGTGAATGACCTCGTAATCGAATTCCTGCAAGAGTAAGACCCATCGCGCTAATCGACCACCTAGATGTTGTTGCCGAACTAAATAGATAAGTGCAGCGTGGTCTACATGAAATGTGAATTTACGGCCTAGCAAGTAATGTCTAAATTTCTTGACCGAATATACTAGCCCTAGACATTCTCTTTCTGTTACAGAGTAATTTTTCTCAGCAGGTGCTAATCTTCGACTTGCATAATACACTGGTCTGAACCATTTATCAATTTGTTGCATTAATGCACTTCCAATTGCTATATCTGAAGCATCAACAAATATATGAAATGGGTGATCCCAGTCCGGCGGTTGTAAAATAGGAACTTGTGTTAATAAATGCTTTAAACGATCAAATGCTATCTGACATTCCTGGCTCCATTCAAATTGTCGAGGTGTTTTGCTGATTAGCTTGTTTAGTGGTATAGCCAGATGAGCAAGCCATCGTAAGTGCCTTCCATGCCACCGTACTTGGCCCATAAAGCGCATAACTTCTTTTGGAGAAGTTGGCACCGGAGTTTCTAATACTGCCGAAATCTTATCTGGATCTACTTGGATACCTTGTGCAAATACAATGTGGCCAAGTAACTTGCCACATGAGACCGCAAACACCGATTTGTTTGGATTCAAACAGAGTCTATATTCTCTGCATTTCTGAAAGCAACACCGTAAATGAAACAGATGTGCTATCATCTTACCAAAAATTGAAAAATCGTCGAGATATACTTGCATAAATGAAGTGAGATAAGGAGAAAATATCTCCTGCATACATCTTTGAAATGTGCTTGGTGTGTTTCTTAATCCAAACCACATTACCGTACAAGCAAAGACACCCCAATTGGTAATAAATGTAGTTTTCGGTATATCTTCTTCGGCCATTCGTACTTGGTTGTAGCCACTGTACCCATCTAGAAATGAATACATCTCATGACCTGCTACTCTATCAAGCATGGTATCCAAAAAGGGAATTGGAAAGGGATCCGGTACGGTTGCTGCCTTTAATTTCCGGTAATCTACACAGATTCTCAATTGCTTGTTTTTCTTAGGCACAATCACAATCGGAGAGATCCATTCAGCATGCTCTACTGGTATGATAAATCCAACTTTCAATAACCTATCAAGTTCTGCCTTAACCTGGGATGCATAATGGGGATTCATCCGGTAGCTGGTTTGCTTTATCGGTCTTGACTCTGGCTTTAGCATGACCCTGTGTTGGGTAGATACTGGGATCCAATCCTTTCATGTCTTTGTAGTCCCATGCAAAGACATCAGTGAATTCTTGGAGTAGTTTAATCATCTGCTCGAAATGTTTCCGGTAAGTTTTGCTTTATCTTCACAGCACGCGGATGATCTTTATCTCCTAAATTGTAAGTAATCAGCTGATCTTCGGGGACATAGAACTGTTGATGTTTCTCTGTGTTGTCTGTTGGTTTAAAAAGTTGCTGCAATTCATCGTCATGTGTCGAAACAGTGTCTTCCTTCTTAGCCACTTCTGTGACGGGTATTACTGTACAGATTGAAGCATTCCAATTATCTACAACATGCTGTAGATCAATAGTCCCTAATGAAATTAAGTCAGCGTTACTCTTCAAAAACTCTTCTTCTTCATCATCTGACAATCCATCTAGCATATGGACTGGTTCAACAAAATACGGTCTAGCGTGTAACTCGCAAGGTTGTATAGCATCTAATTTTACCACATATCTACGATTGGCATCTTTAAACGTAAGCTCTTGTGCAGACCAGTCTTGTATTACCTTCGCATGTTTCAGCCAAGGTCGGCCAAAAAGAAGGTTGTAATCCAAAGTGGATTCTAGTAAATCTAGTATAACAAAGGTCATTTTAAAGGTCGTACCTTGCAAAGTGATGGGTACATTTCGCACAAGTCCTACAGGATGGACTCTTGATTGATTGGCCATTCTAACAAAAAATTGAACTGGTTCGATTTCGGTCCATCCTAATCTTTTGCATAATGCCGCAGTCGCAATGTTAACACCAGAGCCTCCATCAATTAATACCTGCGTAATCTTATGATTCTTATACCATACTGTAATCAAGGGAACTGAATGATCAACCGTAGAATCAGGTTCCGGTTGAACTGCTGCTGTTGCCGAAATAGAAGAAGGTACCGGACTGAACTGTTGTTGGAACTGTTGTCGAATTCCAGGTACTAATGCCAGTAGTTGGCCCAAAGGCAGAGTGATCGATGCCTTAGATAAGATTTCCCAAGCCTGTTGAGATTGATTGACAGGCTCTACTGATGTTGAAGTTGATGCCTCTGCTGATGTGGAGATGTCTACGGTGGGCAATGTATCTGCTGCTGATGATGTTTCTGCTGCTAACTCCCTTTGTTGTGTTCCTTCCTTTGTTAACGAGGGCTAGGCTACCGGAATAGGCTCTGGAAAGACTGGTGGTTCTGTTGTGGTCCATTGACTAGCTTTGTTATACATTCTGTGTTGTTCACGTACCCCTGGTTCAAATATTTCTGCTGCCGGTTACAATTGTTTACCGGAACGAGTCTGGACTGCAGCAGCCTGTGTCTCTACCAGTGTGAGTTTTACCATGTTGGCCATTGGATTTTGGTGTTCCTTCTTCCTTTGATCATACTCAGCTGCATCTTTGCAAAATCTTCTAATATCTCCGAATTCGCCGCAAAAATGATAGCGTGGTGGTGGTAGATTGGGATTTTCCGGTGGTACTCCGTTCTGCCAGCGGTTTGCATTAAAATTGTTGTTCCTCTGTCCTCGGTAGTTACGATATCCTTGCGGTTGATTGTTTCTCAATTGCGGAGGCACGTAGTGATTCGCTGGCTGTCCATGTTCTTGAATAACTGCATTGACCGTTGCTGTTCCCTGTATTCTGGCATTGTAAACACAGTTTCCAGTGGTGTGTCCGGTAGTGTTGCAGATAGCACAAAACATTTGATTGAGTGCACAATTGGCACTAGTATGACCTAAATTTTTGCATATGTTGCAGTATACCTGTCTAGTCATATCTTCTGCAACATTCTTGTTTGCTTTTAACCATTCTAAATCTTCTGTAAATCCACCGACTTTGTGTTCCAGTTGCAGAGTCATTGCAATGACTGCATCGAGGGACATGGCTCCAACACATCTTATGATCATGATCTGCTTAAGTTGTGCAACCAGGCCATTGATGAGCCACTAAGTGATAACATCATCTGGTAAGTTAGCATGGGCCGGTGGTAGCTGCCTTAAGTGTGTTTTGAAGAGAGTAGCATACTCCTGTACAATTTGATTTGGTTTTTGTCTGTTGTTCTGCAGATAATCAAAAATTTCGGCTGGATTTTTTTTTTAGCCTGAATCGCTGCAGAAAAGCATCTCGTACTGCTTCATAGGTGCCGAAATGATTAATATCATATTCTGTAAGCCATCTAGCCGCTTCATTAACAAGTGTAGATTGGAAGACAATATCTTTGTAGGCCTGATCCGGTGGATGATTGAGTACTGTGTAGCTTATCTCGAAGGTGCGTACGTGAGCATCCGGATCATCTCCTGGAAATCCACCAAACTTAGTGTACGTCACTCCCGTTGGAGGTGGCCTGGGTGGACATAACTGTTGTTGTCCGTTCATTGTGAGCATGTTATACTTTCCTTCTGAACTACCGAAATCTGTATCGTCGGATAACGCACTTTCCGGTGCGATTATCTTGTCTAATATGCTTCGAATCTCTGTTTCGAACAGCCTTCCTTCCTCCTTGATGTCCAGTGTATGGGAACTTGCTTCCAAGCACGGCAGATGGGCTGAAGATTTAGCAGAAAATGCTAACTCGTCACCGAAAAACTGTGATTCTCTTACCGAAATTTCACCGGAATGAACCGAAATTGTGCCCGAATTCGGCGTTTTTTCGCCTTCGCCGATTTCTGTGACTAAAGTGTTTCTAATTGTAGATGAATCTGAATCTTTTCCCAAGAGTGTTAAGCTAGATTCCAAATGCGTCTTGGTAGGTTCTGGGATTACTATATCTTTGACAGACTGTGCCGAAATAGTACCGGACTCTACCAGAGGCATAACAGGTTCTACCGGAATATGACCGGAACTAGTTTTAACGTTCTTAACTTTCTTGACAACTGGGTCAGTCCTAGTTGTACTTCTACCTCCCAAAGTTGGCTTTAGTACTCCAGACTGATGGTTCTTGGGATACGTTTCACCGGATCGAGTAACCGGCATATATCATCTTTTGTACTATTCGTGTAGTATTACTAACGAGACAGTCTGCAACAGTCTGGTCTGTTGCTACTGCCAATCGAACGATAGTCTAATTCTGACAAATGACTGGCAATTTTGATGCCACCTTCCCACAGACGGCGCCAAGTGTTAAATGTTACACAGTTACGCTGTTTTAATAACTAGCCGAAATCGTACCGAGCAAGTATTTAACATAAAATAGAGGTTCACGGTAAACTATATTAAACTTTCAGTTACCGAAAGGCGTTGTCAGATTAAGTGGGTTCTTGGGAGTGGTAGGGGTCTGTTAGACAAAGGCCCTGTACTATTTTCCCAAATCCTTACATAACCACAAATACTCTTATCGCGTCTTAGCTCAGATACTTAGTTTTAACTGACCAGTAACTGTTTCTGCGTATTAGGACGCCGAACTTACAGACTAATCTGCTATGGTAACGGAGCAGTAGTCTGGTTCTGACTTGCAGACTAGTAGAGTTACTCAACTTACTAAAACTTATGCGAATCACTACACACTTCTTCAGGACAGACATGTATACCAGATAGTAATCAGACATACGACCATACCAGAGGGTGTACAGGCTTACCGTATGCCGAACTCAATCAACCGTCATACTAATCACAGTTTAACTCATCACCAAGCTTATCAGTGCTCCAACTCGCAGTTCATGCTATTATCGATATTAGTCCTTCCCTGTGAACGGAATCAACAGTGAATACAGAACACAACTGTCAACAACAGATTCACACTCGATACTACACGTTCATTATTCTGCACTACAGTAGGAATAGATGAACAGACTGAACAGAACAATATAGGACTATGATTCAATATCTTGATGATACCACACCACTCAAACAGTACTCAAACAACTTCTGAGACAAAAAAACGGGTCTCGATCACTCTTTTTCCATTACTTTAAAAAGACGTTTACAGAATGCGCGTACCAATTTTTCGCGCGTAATTCAAGGAACTCCGTTACATCCGGCATACATTTGTCCTACTCCGGCAGCCGTCTAACAGTTGCTTGAATAAATTAGAGGAAGATGTTGGGATGACCCTACAAATCTTCCTTTATGGAAATGCATATAGAAAAAGGATCTAGTGATAGTTGTTTCCATGGAGGTAATAACATCAATGGGTGTTAATAAAGAATAAATGGAAGATTTATAATTCTACAATTGACACTTTTTATAGAAAGGTAGGGTGTGTCTCTTGAGAGATTTAGATAGTAGGACTTGTATGAGTTTCATGACCTAAAAAGAATTACGAACTTGTTAAAAGATATTTCTATTTTCTTAGAGTTCATAGGGATTCCTAAGATTATATGTTTAAATGCACAAAATTCGAGTCAATAATGCTAAAAAGGCTAAAATTTAGAGTTCTTCTCCAATCATTAGAGTTTCGCAATGGGAAATGAAAGTAAATCAATGGAATTTATTGTATGACTATTGAGGACTCAAAGGGAGTACAAATTGCTTTGGCAAATAGGGGACAATTTAACCAAAATGGCTATGTTTATTGCGACAAATTTATAGTAATGACTCTAAAACTCTTTAGATTTTTTGTGGAAAACTTACATGGATTGTATAACCTACCGTTATATACTATGTCTAATATGGATACAAAAGTAAATGGCCACGTTTGGAGAGAATTCTTGGAAAGCTTGACTACACTTGAGCATCAACAAATTCATGGGAAAATAAAATGGGTTAATGTCACATCATAGGGGTTGTGAGAACACCTCTTGGGTGAGGTGGAAGAGATGCCACTTGGCACCAACAAGGGCTTATGTCATATGGTAGAGGAATTTAGAGAGGTTGATCTCATTACTATGACTTATGTGTGTGTGAGTAGTCTCATTAACTAAGGGAGTTGCTCGACGGTTGGGAGGAAATGGACGCGAATCGAACAACAAAAGAACGATGGTATCAGAGCATGCGATCTACTCCATTTTCACACACGCACGGAAGATGGGAGGCGCAAGGATTGAACACCTCTTGGGTGAGGTGGCAGAGATGCCACTTGGCACCAACAAGGGCTTATGTCATATGGTAGAGGAGTTTAGAGAGGTTGATCTCATTACTATGACTTATGTGTGTGTGAGTAGTCTCATTAACTAAGGGAGTTGCTCGACGGTTGGGAGGAAATGGACGCAAATCGAACAACAAAAGAACGATGGTATCAGAGCATGCGATCTACTCCATTTTCACACACGCACGGAAGATGGGAGGCGCAAGGATTGAACCCACGACCTCTTGGAGTCAAGGACGCTGCCCTATCCAAGCTGCCCACTCACATTTGATGACAATAAAGCTTCAATTTTTTTAGAGAAAGATCACAGCAGCGTGCAAAATGGAGACGGAAAGGTGGGTGCCAAGGATATGGGATTTATTAAAATCCACCTATATATTCCATTACATATATATGGAATATATATTTGGTTTGGTGTAGGTATGACATCGTGAATTGGAAGAAGTTTTCACTGGTATGGGACGGTGGAAATGACTTCCCTTTGAGCACTCTTCTTCTATGGCCATGGAGAAAAGGACTCATCATTCATGGCGTCATGTCTCACTAGATCATAGGAGAGCTCTTAGTAGACATCTCCTTAGGATTCGGAGTTATCCTTCATAGCTTAGGGAAGATTTATTCTTCCAATAGAGAATGTGATAGGTGATTTTATCACCATTGGTATCACATACTCGTTATGAGTTTTTAGGAAGGATAGTTCCATGAGTTTCATGGGATCATATAGATCCATCTACAGAGGACGGTTGGCAGAGATAGCTTTTTAGTATGGATACACATGTGTTTATGGTATCATGTCATATCATTGCTAATCTTTTTAGTAGAGGGCTTTGACCCTTTTGAGGAGTTTATTTTCTCCACTCTTCACTTCATACACCTTCATTAGTTAGGGGAGATTTGTTCTCCATCTTCATAGGAATATGTGTATAATGAGGGATTATGCATCAGTCATGGAAGAGAGGAACAAATAAATTCATGAGTTTCTCTTTTAAAAAAAGGAGAAAGTGGGAATCACCTCAGATGTCCATGAGAGATCTCACTTTAGTTCAGTGGTCTCACTTTAGCTCCTGCTCTTTGAGAGAAAAAGAAGGGAAGGAAAACATGATTTCTTCATAGGAGAAGAATAGAATATGTTTTCCCTTAGACAGAAGAGATGTTTGGGAAACATCTCTTAGTCTATATTTCAGAAGGAATTCATTTGCTCTACTTTTCAGTATAATTTTCCTTCACATGGGAGTCTCTTCTCCACTATTTTGGAAGGAAAAGTATAGAGAACTTATGTGCATGTTCTCAATTATGGATGAGTAGAGAAAATGATTCAACAAAATCTCGTTCAAAGGGAAAGGGAAAGTGGAACAGGTTCCACTGCTAGAGCTCTTTTCCTTAGAAGAGATTGAATAAAGAGGGAGATAGAGTATCACTTTCTCACTTTTAGGTTGTCTAGATAGAAGTGGCACTCTTCTATCAAAGGCAAGAGGGAGATCAGTTAATCATGATGGCTAGATTAATTCTCACATGGAGACTCTAGAGAGAAGTAAGTATGTTACTCCAGTGATGGTCTTTGACTAGATGAGATGATCTAGTTATTGACATTAGTTAGACTGGGAGTAGACTTATGAATCTTCTCTTTAGGGTTTATAGGAGATAGAGATATATCTAACCTATTATGGTACCAAACTCTTAGTTGGTGTTACATCATGAGTATGATGAGTAAACATCAGTTAGGAGGATGGGTACTTAGGGATTATTTGAATCTCAAAGGGGATGCTTTCTGCATTCATATGGAAAACTATAGGGAAGAGAAATACTAGAGTTTGCACAAGTGCCAATGGATGCTCTTCTAATAGAACTTAGTCCACAGGTAATGGATGAAAAAACCACGGACTTCTTGGTTGGTGAAATGTAGAGATTGCATTTTATTACCATCAGCTAGATGATGGATTTGCATAATTCACAAGATAGTTAAGTTAAATTATTACTTGTGAGCACACTCAATGTTAGCAAGACCTAGAGTGTTATGAGGGCAATCTATCATTTAGTATTAGATGGGTTTGGAGTCATTTTGTATGGGACTTTGTTCTATACTTCAGAGGATTCTATGGTTTATCATCTCCATTATGGTATGGTCAAGCTTATAAGTTTGACACATTGCACTCGCTTTTCATATTATTACTCCATAGAGGATACATCATATGGACTTAGGTCATTTGGATGATGTTGTATGTTATGGGAGTGATGTTGGAGTTAGACTTCTGCGGAAGCACGCGAACAACACAAGGAAGAAGAAGAAGCTTGGAGCACAACACACAATACTGAATGTATTACTAGAGAATGTACAAAGATAAGTAGTCCATTAGGGCAATAGGCGTATATACAAGCCGAGGGAAAAAAACCTCCTAAAGAGGGAAAAAAGTGCCCCGGCGGTCCTAGTGTGTTCACACACATCACTACCTAAATATATCAACAAATCCCCCCTGGGAGTGATGCGGTGAACAAGGAGCTGGCACTCATGTATAAGGAAGTGCGAAGCTATGTGGAAATCACTCCACAAAAGGAAGTAAGCCCAAAGCTTTGTGGAAAGCTTCAAACTTCTCCCTAGGCAGAGCCTTTGTGAAAAGGTCTGCTATGTTCTCCTGCGTGGGCACATATGCCAAGCTGATCTCCCCAGCAGAGAACCTCTCCCTGACATAGTGATAATGCACCTCAATGTGCTCAGCAGAGAACCTCTCCCTGACATAGTGATAATGCACCTCAATGTGCTTAGTGCGAGCATGGAACACAGGGTTCCTCACAACTGCCAATGCGCTCTGACTGTCAGTGAAGATGGTGGTGGCAGAAGACTGGCCAACACCCAAATCAGCCATAAGGCATATGAGCCACACACACTCAACAGTCGTTGTGAAAGCTGCCCTATACTCAGCCTCACAACTGGAAGTGGCCACAGTAGGCTGCTTCTTGCTCAACCAAGATATACATGAGCTACTGTTGAAGCTCAAGGTCAAGGACAAAGCATGGAAGCGCGTCAAAGAAGTGGGCACACAAGAAGAAGGAGCAAGTAGGAAGCTCCAAGAATCACATGTCAAATTTTCAAAAGAAATCCCTATAAAAATAGTGATTTTTATCACTAAAAATCATTGTAAATACCATTTACTATTTTTTCAATTCCATTTTGTTCAAGCCAAGGCGTCCTTGAGCTTGAGGAGTATTAGATGTATCATACTACCAATTTTCATAATTTTTAGATTCTGTTTGAGCCCCCAAATAAGCCTTGGAACCTAATTTTCAACTAGGCCGGACACTAGGTCTGGACAGGGCCAAAACTACTCAAAAAACTATCAAAAGGGCTGGAGAGCTCATTTTTGGGGTTAGCTTGTTGTAGATTCCAGCTTTGTAAGAGAGTTCATTTGCAATCGAAGATCTTCCATTGTTCCACTCTTTGCTCTTACCTTGTGTGTGTGTGTGTGTATGTGTGTGCATGCTTGTGTGCTTTCACTTACGCACTTGTGCACTTCACTTGCTCTTGGTCTTCATACCAGTCCTCACGTCTCCATGGATTGACATTTATGAGGTGGAGCTCCTCACGTTGGTATTCACCATTGTGCTATAGTGACACCAAATTTGGCGCCGTTGCCGGGGAGAGCTTGGAGGACGAGCGTGTGACGGTAAGATGTAGAGTAGCGACGTTGGAAGGTAAAAAACAATCACCATTTTCAGTTCAGTTTCTGAGTTTTTCTTCTCCTTCATCTTCATCATCATCACCATCTCCACCCACCTTCATCTTCTTAGTTTTTCCCATTTTCTAGAGTACATTCACCTCATTTTTTACTTGTGGTTGTGAGAAACAGCCTTAGAGAGGTTGCAAAACTGAAATGCAGAGGAAAGACACCTCAATATACTCAAAAATTGAGTGAACAGCCCCGGACGTGACGTGACGTGCGCCAAGTATCGTGAGTGCAATATCGTGGGTTTGAATAGAGATTTTTCATCTACAGGCACATAGGAGTGACAAGGAGGACACAAGGTACTCATATTTGCAAAAAGTTTTGAATTTGGACTCCAAAAAATCCAAGTATCGTGTTCTCCCGCGGTTGAAGTATCGCAATACCTGAGTATCGTGATCTCCTGTGGTCGAGTATCGCGATACCTGGCTTTGCTGAATATCGCGTATCACGTATCGTGAAAGTCCGGTAGCGATACTTGTCAAATATCATCTATCGTGAAATTCCGATCGCGATACCTGTGCGATATCGAGTATCGTCAGAAAATTGTTCACGATACTTGTCAAATATCGTGTATCGAGAAATTCAGATCACGATACTCCTTGAGTATCGTGTATCATGAGTCTCTAATCGCGATACTTGTTGGATATCGTGTATCGCGGAGGCAACTTTCCCGATACCTGTCAAATATCGAGTATCGTCGGGAATTCTCTCGCGATACTTGTCGTGTGTCGAGTATCATGGCAATTTTTGTGGAGTATCGTGTATCGCATATTTCTGATCGCGATACCTGTGAAGTATCGAGTATCGTGCCCACCAAGTATCGTGTATCGTGGGATTCCTCTTGGCGATACATGTGCAATATCGAATATTGTGAGGGTCCTTCCGCGATACTTGCTGGATATCGAGTATCGTGACTTTTCCAGTGTGTCAAGTGTCGTGTATCGTCTAGTTGAGATATCGTGTATCGTGGCAAGGCAAGTATCGTGTATCGTCTGCTTCCAAGTATCACGATACTTGATAAGTATCGTGTATTGCCTGTTTTGAAGCATTTCCTGAGAGGTCCTGTTTCCCTGTTTTAACCCCCAGAACCTTGAACTAGCATAACTTTCTCATACGAAATCCGTTCGGAGTGATCTTGGGTTTGTTGGGAAGCTCATGGGGAGTACAACAAAAACATCGACTGGTTACGATAAAATTAATATAGGGTATTAAGTTGACCCTCAGGTTGGACTAGGAAGCAAGGGGTTCCACAAGATTTTGAGCAGTTCAAAGGACAATTGTGGACTTGTAGACAAGGCTTATGAACCTAAGATCAAGTAGACACTTAGGAAGAGATAGATAAAGTACCATATCACTTGGAACTAAGGTCAACTACACAACCAAATCAGGGACTCACAACTCAGGGGTTAACACTACGTGCTGAGTTCTTAGACAGTAAAAAATGCCACTTAACTGGGAGAGACTCTTGGCTTCTGAAGACATGCATAGTTCCGTACCTAGTGAAGGCCTTATTTCTACAATGGAAGGGGAATATAGGACGTCTCTTCAATACATATCCACCAACTTGCAGGGAATACCCATCTACCTTGATGGTCTACAGAGGACAGTAGCAAGAATGATAAACACCACAGAATCTGAAATAATTCCAAGACCAGCTGTCAAGTATGAAAGTGGAGTTTATAGGGACAAGATGGGCCAAATATATGTAATAACCAAAAACCTTGATCGGATTAATGAAAGAGGAGAGTTAGCTCAAGATCAGGCAACCACCTCACAAAACCCATTTGAGACCCAGCAAAGAACAAAAAATGTGATGTTAGGACAAACGACCCAAGGTAGTATACCCAATGGACCACATGAGCAATTCATCATGCGATGAATTAAACCCCATGGCCACACTAGCCAGGGAATGGGAAATCTGAATAGAACCACATTTAGGACAGAACTACCCCAAGATGTAGGAGCTGGAATACACCTAGTAAAATCCGCTTATCCCATCATAAGTCAAACCCCAGAGCCCGACAAAATACTAAGACCAATCCAATTGGCCAAATGTATGCGAAATCGTTATGATGGCAACGGAGAGCCGTATGACCACATTGCAGAATTCAAGCAGGTATTGCGAGCGGAGCAAGTGGATGACTTTTTTATGCAATATGAATCCTTTGGGCTAACCCTCACAGGAATAGCCTTGACCTGGTTTCAATCCTTGGATCCAAGTTGCTTTGAACATATTGAACAATTCTTCCAAGAACTTATTTGGGAATTCACTAAGCGAGGGATCAAGCACAATTCGTCATCCTTACTACATAGTTTCAAACAAGCTCCTAATGAGACAGTAAAAAATGCAGCACGAAGATTTAAGCAATACGTAGCCCGATGCCTTGTGACAGAGAGACCTTCTCAGCAAAAAATGATATCTTTATTTTTAGAAGGTCTAACCAATGGAACACTGAGGATCTTAGTATACGTAAAATGACTGCAAACAATAAGTGAGTGTCTTCAGGAGTGTGTAGATTTGTAAGACAACTTAGCTGAGGATCTCAAAACCACACAGGATCCTACCAAACTAGAGGATACAATGAGCAATGAAACTTCTAGTTCGAGTTATATGGAAGAAGTGGTAGAGTTAGTGGCCAAGAAAATAGGGGTACAGGGACAAAGGAACTACCATAACTCCTCCTTGAGAGTGCCAATGTTAGGAAGTTGCACACTTTGCGGTGGGGATCATCCATCTCATGTCTGCTCAAGAGAAGCAATTGGGTTATTACAACCTTACCCTTACGATAGACAACCAACTCAATCGCCTAACATGTACTCTTATAGTGAGCATAAGTACATCAACTACAACACCGAAAACTATCCAATGAATAGACAGCCACGACTGTTTGTACCACCCCATTGTAGACCATACGAGTACCCTCCGACAGAACAAGGCAGAGAAGTTCCTAGGTATAAACCCATGTCCAGGATCACAAAGAGTCCCTAGACTCCATGAACATGAAGGATATAGCCAACCTCAACCTATGCCAAGACAACAATCACCCCACCCACTAGCTCCGACACAAGGGCAGAACATCACAATACAAGTTGTTTGTCTTGAGTGCGGCAAAGAACAGCTCTTGAGAGGTTGTCCCGGACATCCCTCTAGTGCACCAAAGGTTACACCCATTAATGTAGTAAGCCTAGCAAGGGATTCAAGTTCCAGTAGTGATAATGTGGCTCCTATACATGCAGTTACTAGGGCACAAGCCTTACAACAAACTAAACCACCTGAGCAATCAGAGCCAAGTGAAGCAGGAGAGCCAGGTAAGAGAAGAACAAGAACATGGAAGGATACTAGAGAAAAGGCCAATCGTAAGTGGACCAAAAAGTTATCCGAACTAGAAAAAACCCTGAAAGATGCAAAAACAAAAATAGAAGATATTGCCTCTCAAAGCCCCTCGCAGGTCAAAACTCCATCCACACCACCTCATCCCCACCCACCAACCACTGTAAATAAACCACAACCAGGATCTGTTCTTGCAGATCCCACCCCACAAGACTTGGACATGATATTAAAGGCATACCAAGCTCGACTTCAAGAAGGGCCAACATCTGCAAACCTAGATAAGAGCTACCCTAGAGCAGATTTAGAGATTGAACGGACAAAAATGTGCATTAAAATGGTGGAACTAGCTCAAGCTATGTTCGAGGCCAATCAATCATTCAATCAAACGAATGCTACTACACCGGGTTTGCATTTCCAGGGATTACTAGATAGATTAGAGTAGTTGGTAAATAAACCTCAAGTTTCTTTACCTCCACAGGCTCAACCAACTGTTGAAAGAGAAAGCTCGTCACCAAAAAAAGTCTATGTTCTTGACTCCATAGATGATGGAGAACCTCTTTCAACCCAACAACACTCTCAAAAGTTTTTGCGGGAAATACAAGAAGAGAAATGGGCCAAGGAGAAGGATGATCCCCCTCCTATTCTTGAGATTGATGACCTTCATGATCAATTTCCACAAGACATTCCATCTATCTATGGAGACCAAATAGAGCAACAAGAATATGAACGATTAGATTTTGAATCTAATTCTTTACATGAGTTGCCACAATTCACATGCCCATGGGAATCTGAATCTCTCCAGATCAGAGCTCCCACAATATTGGTAAGAAATGAAGACAGTGATTCCAAGGAACACTGATGTCGTGAAGAACACTAAGGTTCAGTGCCATCTCACGGTAGAAGAGCTGCTCAAAGCAAAACTTGAGCTATGGAATCATGTGAAGGATCAAGTTCCAGAACTTGATTCCCATAGGCCAAAAGCAGGCTCTAAACAAGAAGTTCCAAAGATACCTCTCGATAAAATAGGAGACATGAGCGAAGGTGAAGAAGGTAATACTTATCTTCCAATCACCTACCAAGGCTACACAACCAAAGCAATCATACACTCAGGTGCTGGTGCTGCTATTGCAACCACCTCCTTGTGGAAGCGATGGGGCAAGCCCACATTAAGACCAACTAGAATGAAGCTTCAGATGGCTAACGATCCTAGGGAGGCCTTTCCTACGACAACTGCAAATTGTACAGGATTGGGGAACCAACTCCTTATACTTGCAGCACTTAGGGGTCACAACCAAGGTCAATTTGAAGAATTACACCTTCAGAGATGTACCACCCCTACAGTGGAATCCTATCCACAAGGAGCAAGAAGATTCAATCTCTCTGCATTTTAAAAGTTCATCTAATACATCCTGGATGCATGAAGATACTCATTTGTGGATGTGCAAGGTCGCAAAGGAAGAGGAAAAACGCTTAAAGGCAAGAGAAAAAGGAACTTCTCAAGGAGATAGACCAGTTCGAGACCCAGCCTATATGCCGATGATATTTCCAGATGAGGAATTTGAGCCTCATGGTTGGGCAAAAATCCTACCCACCATGGACATTGCTGTCAATGAAGAACAATGGACACCTCATTGTGATGAGGAGGGTTATGATATTTCAGTGTTCATGTGTCAGCCCTTGCTAGAAGAATGTGACTCTAGTGACTTCATAGAAGAAGAAGAGATTGATGATGATCTAGAGTCCATTGTGATGGATAGTTGCTTATTTCAGAGAGCACTATCTAGAAGACATAGGAGTATTTACACAAAAAGAAGAAGAACCTCTCACAAGCATCAAAACGGTAAATTCAAAGGATGGGAGTGAAGGTAGTCAAAAGAAAAAGAAAAGAAAAGTAGTAAAACAGGACGAGGAGGAACCATTGTTTGAAGTACCAGAAAATTTCAAAAAATACGAAGTTGAGGACCAAAAAATTTTGGTACGAATGCCTAAGAGAGAGGCCACAATAGGAGAAGCATATGATAACAAAGAAAAGACCAAAAACATTATAGTCACCATCAAAGAGAACGAAGAGAGATGTACATACATAGGAGATGACCTAAGTAAAGAAGAGGAAGTAGAGTTGGTGGCGTTATTAAGGGAATACAGGGACGTGTTTGCATGGCACTATAGAGACTTGAAGGGAGTAGATCCGAAAATTTGTTCTCATACGATTCCCATGATAGCAGATGCCAAGCCCACCAAACATAAGCCCTACACATATAATGACACTTATGCAACCAAAATAAAAGAGGAAATCGATAGATTGATTGAAGCTTGATTCATCTATGAGATTGAGCATACTGAATGGGTGTCCCCCATTGTAGTGGTGCCCAAGAAGAATGGAAAGTTACGTGTGTGTATTAACCTTAAAAAAGTTAATGCCGCCACGATAAGAGATAGTTATCCGCTTCCAATCACTGAACATTTATTGGAGCGTGTTGCAGGCAAGGAAGTTTATAGCTTCCTTGATGGATTTTCAGGTTACAATCAAGTGTCCATTGCCCTAGAAGATCAACATAAAACAACTTTTGCCACAGAGTGGGGGATCTTTGCATTTCGGGTGATGCCATTTGGGCTCACCAATGCACCTGCAACCTTTCAACGGCTCATGTGTCATGTATTCAAAGAGTTCTTGCGAAAGAGCTTAGAAGTATATCTGGATGATTTATGTGCTCATTCCCAAGAGCGAAGATACCACATCCCTGAGCTCAGACAGATCTTCAACAAATGTAGAGAATATCGAGTGTGTCTGAACCCAGAGAAGTGTGTGTTCATGGTACGTCAAGGTAAAATATTAGGTCATATTGTTTCTAAGAATGGAATATTGACAGATGAGGACAAGGTAAAAGCCATAGCGGAGTTGCCAAGGCCAAGGAATGTTAAAGAGGTACAAGCCTTCATGAGCCATTGTGGATATTACCATAGGTTCATTCACATGTATGCAATCATAGCTAAACCTCTTTATGCCTTGTTGACAAATTTTGAGTGGAACGATGAATGCGAAAAGTCCTTCAATGAGCTGAAGAGACGCTTGTGCACAACACCAATACTGACCACTCCTGATTGGAATAAGCCATTCCATGTACACGTGGATGCATCCAATTATGCAATAGGATGTGTGCTGTCACAACCAACTGGTGAAGGGAATTTAGATTTGCCTATAGCATATGCTAGCAGGTAGTTGAATGTTGCTGAACGAAACTACACCACAACCAAAAGAGAAGGTTTAGGCATGGTATATGCTGTGAAGAAGTTTAGACACTATCTATTGGCCAACAAGTTCAAGTTTTTCACTGATCATCAAGCTTTATTATACTTGGTCAATAAACCTTGCAACACAGGACGCTTAGTAAGATGGTTCCTCTTACTAATGGAATATGACTTTGAAGTGGTTGTTAGGCAAGGTAAGACCCACCTCAGAGCGGATCACCTTTCTCGCATCACTTCGGGAGAGCCACCACAAGGAGTGTTTGATGAATTGCCCGACGCTTATCTGTTCAATCTAGAAGTCGTTCCTAAATGGGCAAATAAGTTGGTACCAGCCCTAACCTTCGGACCCGCAAATAAGAATGTAGAAACAAAAAAAGATGAAATTGTAAAATCACAAAGCTACAAATATTGGCAGGAAGCATGTATAAACAAGATACGAAAGGTGTTCTAGCTTGTTGCATCGAGGACGATGAACATAGCAGTTGGTTGCAACAAGCCCACGAAGGATTGCTAGGAAATCACTATTCTAAACAGCGAACATTGCAGAATCTAAAACGTTTGGGAGTGTATTGGCCTAGCATAGACAAAGAAATTCATGAATGGATTAAGAATTGTCCAATGTGCAAAGAGAGACCCCCCGTGGAGCATGCCACCCTTTATCACGTGTCATTAATTCCAGACTGGAGTGCTCCATTGGTAGAATTCATGAGATCGGGGACCTTACCCAAGGAGGCTAGTCTAGCAAGGAAACGAAGCATGGAACAAGAAGCTAAAGACTACGCCTTCGTAGGAGACAACCTATATAGGAGAGGAAAAGATGGTTACTTAAGATTGTGCGTTCACGAATCAAAATATTTGAAAGTCTTAGAAACTGCCCATAGCAGTGTTGCAAGCGGACATTTTGGTCTTGATCGAGTAGTTAAGACTATTCTATTCTCAGGACTTTGGTGGCCCACTCTTCATATGGATGCACATACCTATGTGAAGAAATATGACACATGCCAACGTGCCCAATACCCAATCAGAAAAGATGAGATGCCTTTGAGGCCAATGATGGGCGGACGTGCATTCTCGAAGTGGGGCATAGACTTTGTAGGTCCTATTAACCCCCCAGCTAGAAACTCCCATGCAGAATACATTATTGTAGCCACTGACTACCTTACAAAGTGGGTAGAAGTCAAAGTCACAACGAAGAATGATGCTCAAACAACGGCAAAGTTCTTATTTGAGAATGTGTTCACACGATACGGATTACCAATAGAGTTAGTAACTGATAGAGGCACACACTTCTTGAATGAAGTAATCGAAAATCTTCTCCAAGAATTCTTGGTGATACATAAGAAGTATGCCCCCTATCATCCACAAGCTAACGGACAAGCTGAGAACACAAATAAGATCCTATGTAATGTATTGACAAAACTAGTAAATAACAAACGCTCTGACTGGGACAAACAACTTCATCATGCTGTTTGGGCCTACCGAGTTGCCTATAAAACAGTACTCAATTCCACCCCATTTCAGATGGTCTTCGGACAGAATGCTGTGCTACCATTGGACTTCCTAATCCCAACTTTAAAAGTAGCACAAGAGCATGAGTGGAATGGACATGAATTATCATCTAGGATCTTTGAGCTAGAACGCTTAGGTGAGACAAGGTTACGAGCGGCTGCAGGCATCTATGCTGGAAAGAAAAGGCAAAAGGCATACTTTGATGCACATATCAAGGATAAAGGCTTGAAAGAGGGAGACCTGGTGTTGGTTTATACATTAAAGCAACATGCCCGTAAATTGGAAAAAAGAGGATATGGACCCATGATCCTTCACATGAACAATGTATTACATTAGAATTAGACAATTGCATGCTCACAAATCCAAAGGTCACACATTCTTTTAGTTCTTCCGAAACTAATCTTCGTAAAGAAAATGTTGTGTGTGTCAAAAACCCTACGAAGCCAAACGACTCAATCATGGAAGCACAAGCTCAAAGGGCAGCAAATCCCTCTTCTTCTTCACATACTAATGCAAGTGTAACTCGACCAAAGAGGCACGCAAAGATGACATCTGCTATATCAAGTAGACAGACGAAATTCAAGAAGAAAGAAGCTCAGGGCATGAAGCAGATTTGGGTACAAAAAGGAAAACAACCGCCAGCCTTGCCACAACCCTTCCCAATCAAGCAAGTCAACCATGCTAAAAGAAGCACCAAGAAACGAGGACAAGCTCAATCCTATAGTCTTCGACAAATTTGGGTACCAAAGCAATTGGGGGAGGTTGACCATAATAACGTACAAATTTGGGTGCCAAAGAAGTTAGTTGCAGCTCAACAAGGGTGTTGACCTAAGCTTCAACTTAGGGACTTGCGGAGAAAGAGACTGTACCTCAATCCCCTCACAAGTGCATATAGTGGGGATACACGCTTTTAATTTATCAATCCGAAGAGTATGCTAACCTAGCCGAGTGTATGAAGACATGCAAACGTGTAATGGTCAATGCAAATGAATTACTCAAGAGTGAAAATGAGGAAAATACTTATCCTAACAAGCTTCAACAGTAGGTCAAGACGAAACGATACTTGGTGCAGCAGCCGTCAGTATTTTGGACTTTTCTCCTAGCTCCGAGCTCCAAACATAGCGAATAGCATATGCGTTTCGAAGCTCTCGAGAAGACGCATCCAATGACAGTGGTTTCACGCAATTCCGACACTCCTACTTCAAGTTATGACAGAAATACTGAGTCGCGGGAATACTTTCCTACACTTCAGCACTTCCTACACCTCGCACACACCTCTCCTACAGCAAAGAAACACTCTCAAGGATAAATCACACTCACAAGCACTCTTTCCAAGCAATACACATGCATACAAGCTCACGAAGAAGAAGATGAAGAGGGAAGAAGACACAAATTCGAATTTCTGTGCTCTCTATTCTCACAATGGCAAAAAGTCTTTTACAAAGAGTCACATTTGACTTATATACTAGTGCCCTAAAAATGGTCTTTTCACACAAGTGACCGGCACTTTATTCCCTAAGAGCTAATTTCCTACTATTTTACATGGGTAAGCTTCTATTCTTCTATGGGAATGCATCTAGAGGACTCCTCTAGTGCCTTTACAAGGGAAATATATTACAAAAATGAATATGTTACAAAAATATCTGGTCCAAATCGGAAAAATTTTGGGGCCCGTCTTTTTCTCTGCTTTGTGCGCTCTTTGGCTCTGCAACACTCTCCCCCTCTTCGCCTCTGTCGTCCCTTGACAGACTTCGCTTCCTTTGACAGACTTTGCTTCGCGCACGCGCCCTGTGGTCAGTATTGTCTGCTGTTAAACAGACATGCAGATTCGATGGCCTTCTTGATTCAAGCTCTACTACTCGAGAGCCTGATGTAGTTGTCTTGCCTGTTGACTTGGGTTGCCACGCACGCCACCAGTGACTAGGAATGTGCTATTCTTAGTCACCCTCTTCAACTTTTCAGCCTCTACCCCTTTCTAACTTTTGGTCCTACTCTGATGTTTGAAAAATCCACTCCTCTGGACCCCGGGGTTAAGCTTTGTAGCCTGGTGCGTGCCCCTGCGGGGCTCTGTGCAGAGATGGGTGTTGCGCCCCTGCGGGGCTTCCTGCAGAGATGTATCTTTACATTTGTCTATCTTCAAATTTGCCCTTTTAGTGAAGCTGTTTCTTTCGTTGCTTTCTTTTTTTCCTTTTCTTACTCGTTTCGCCCTCAACACTGCCCCCCTCCTGAACTCTGTCGTCCCCGACAGGCTTTGATAAGCGCCGGGCATATGTTCTGTATATTTGTTGCTCTGTATCGTTTAGCAGATTGGCTTCACGTATCATGATCTGTTTCCATTGTTCTGCTGTGACTCCATCGTTTGGCGGTTGTCGGTGATCGGCGAAGAAGCTTAATTCGTATGCCACCAGTCTGGCATTCAGATTGGATGACATCTTTAAAAATATCTCTGAATCTATTTCAAAAAATCCTGTAAAAAATGCTTCTTCAAATATTTGCATGTATGGACTTGGCAAAAACATGAGTCTAGAATAATATGCCATTATTGTGGGACGGCTCGGCATTACTGATAGATCAAAAATGAGTATATCTGTTCCTTGATTAATGCCGATGAAGTTCAGAAATGTATATGCCGCATGTTTGAAAACCTTCAGAACTGTAAGTAGCATACCAAGTATTTTATTTGTCATCTTAACTGCTAAATCTGGTACTGTCGCATAGTTTTGTAGCCAAAATTCTATGGTTTTGATCATATAATCCTCGGTTGGCAAATAATTATGTGGCGGGCTAGGTAACATCGGATAGTTTAGCCACTGTTTATTAAGATTGCCGCTGCGTTGTAAAGCCAAAAATTCTGTTGTATCCCTTCTCCGTGGTATTGGACAAAACGAAGGGTTTACCTGTAATAAATAAGGTGCGGCCTCCCAGTGCACCCGTAGTGTGGGATGTTTCTCCAAAAACTTTCTCCTCCACACTGGCTGTGCAGCTTCAAACTCTGCTTGAGTGTACGTGAATGTGTCATTCTTGAAATTGAGCTGCTGATCTGGACTTTTGTGTGTAACCTTCTTTATATATTGCCTTGTTTTCTCTTTCAACAGTCCATATGGAATGTTGAAAGGCTTGATGATCTTCTCCAAGTCTTTACCTTTGATTTTGGCTTCCTTCATGACCTTGATGACTTCATTCTCAAAACTTTCCGTCAATCGGGACACCACTAGTGCCCGTTCCTTCTGACTTATTTCTCTACCCCGTCAGTAGGATGTTCTTTTTCTGGCACTACTGATGTCCCGATCGGTTCTTTACCTTTCTGCTGATTCTGTAGCTCCTCAATGCATCCTTCTTTTTCTGTTATCTTTTGCAGGGCTTCACCGAGGCCTGTGCTGAATTCAGCTGCTTTTTGAGCTCACTGATTTCCTGATTGTGCTTATGTTCGGCCTCTTCTTGTACTTCTTTAGCTTGTCGTAGCAACTCAGCATACTCTGCTATCTGGTCTTTTAATTCCTGTTCTTTAGTTTCTGCGGGGCCTTGTTGTATCAGTGGTTGATCATATAATAAAGATTTCATCAATTCTTTATTCCTATCGCGCAGGCTGTCGTTCTCTTCGAGATATAGCTTGAGTTGCTGCTCTAATAGCACACTTCGCATCTTCATTTTTTCTTTCTCAGCCTCGCTTGCTTTGTGTAATTGTTGCAACTCTTCTAGTTGTGTAAGCAACTTTTGATTTTGGGCAATGGATTCGTCATATTGTGTCTTGATTGCTTGCACTTCAGTATTTTTGTTTGCCACCTCTTTTTGTGCCGCAATTAGCTGTGCCGATAACTGTTCACTCATGAGTTGAAACTGATTTTTTTCTCTTCGTGCTTGATCATATTCAGCATCTGTATCCATCATTTGCTGCTGGGTGTCCATGGCTGTCTGGATCATTTGCTTTACTACCGGCTTCAGTTGAGTCACATCCACATTGAGCCAAGTTGTCGGTATGGAAGGTTCTGCTCCGGTAGTCACGTCTTTGCCTTGAGCAATGTGTAAAGTGGTATCATGGGGCTGCCTGATTTGAAGCTGTATCCGTGGCTCAGCCCTCATGTTTTCATCCTGTGCTTGAGGTGTGTCATCAGGCACCTCGATTATTGTTTGTTCTTTTTGTGGGATCTCTCCCGCATCCATATTCTTTGGGGTTTGTTCTTCCTCTTTAATAGGTATCTTGACATGTGTAACCCCAGTAGTTGTGTCTTCCTTGATACTTACTTTGGTAGTGTCATTCAATTGAATGACATGCTCCTGTTCCTGAGCATCATTCACCTTCTTTTCTTTTTCCTTCTGGCTGTCTGGTGTTACTTCCATTTGATTGACCTCTGGTCCTTCGTCTTCATAAGTTTCTGTCCTGATATCAGTATCTAGCGTATCTTTCTCAGGACTGGATTTCGTATTCGTACTTGAGTCATCAATGCCCAATTCTTGGTATCTTCCAGGTTGCTTTGGAGGTGTTTCTGTACTCTGTTTTTGCTGAATTTGACTCGCTTGTCTATATTGATGTCCTTGGACATTTAGATTCACCTGCCCTTGCATGTACTGGTGTGTTTGCTCGAGGGCAGCAGACAAGTCTCTTTTTGAAATCGGCATTTGAGTCGTCGTGACCTTAGGCAAGAGGTGCGTTCTCTTGGACTGAGGTGTTGCTTGGGCTTCTTCTTCTCGCAAGCGTTTTGTACCCCTCATGGGCTTCTGTGTGCTTGTTCCGGCCTCTTCCACTACAACTACTGCTTTCTTTTTCTTAGGGACAGAAGCGGATTTTGCATACCTTGCTAGCCCTTCTGCTGTCGGCATCTCTCGTAAGCAGTGTCTCATGTCTAGGGCTTCATATATCAATAAGGTCAAAGCTGAACCACCGTTCAGGAACTTCTTTTGCCCCCATTTCTTCTGAGCTTCAAACAATCGCTCTTGTATGTAGCCTGTGAGATTCACTTTGTTTCCTATCTGTCTCATGGCATGGGAGAGTAACTGAACTACAATCTTCTGAGGTGCAGTGTATCTGTTCATGCCAGGAAAACAAAAGTGTTGGTGTACCAGACGTACTGCATCTTCGATATCCACTCTGTTAATCTCCAGGAATGATCTTTTCTTGGGGTCATGGCATTCGTCCTTGACATTAGTAATTCCTTCCTGATTCCATCCAAAGGCCTTATTGATCAATTCATCAGTGAATTGAATGGTTTTCCATGTGCCTACCTTGTCCAAAACCGTGGCTTTTGGAACTGAAATCTTTGTAGCAGCCGGCTGCATAGTATTCATTACTTGTGTACATCTTTGGAAGTCTGGTACACATATAGGTATCTTCAAAAATGCTTCAATGCCAGCTTGAGTCCATACTTCTTCGATATGTGGTAACCCTTGTATTATGGTCTTGAAATCTTGTGACATAATAGGGAAACAGTGGTCTCTGTCCATGATCTTGATAGTTGCCATGAATAAGAGTTCCGAGATAGGTTGGTCATCTCGAAACCAATGTCCTCTGACCTTGGTTATTGACCCCAATGGAAGAAGTAGTTCCTCTTCCTGCTGTGTAGCTTCTGAGTCAGAAGATGTCATCTGCACTCAATATAGAGGATGAATTAGTATCCATATGTTTTTTCATAAATCCTCCTCCATATGTTGATTATTACTTCGATGTTGCTCCGAGTGCATGGTGCTGTTCCGTTCCCGTGGGTGTGAGAAAGGTAATACCTGAATTTTTCATGTATTTTTATATTTTTTGCTGAAAAGAAAATATAAAAGTTAGTTCATAGCCGAAGCGGTTAGTGAAATTTTTTGGAGTAATATTTTAAGTATGTACAAGTGCTCTCCTATTTCCAAAGGGAAAATGTGCGTGACTATCCGAAAATAGAAGAAGGACGTGCCGAATGCTTGGCCTTGTAATGTGGCCCTATCATGCATACTTTGGATCTTGGCAACTCCTCATGTGTGCAATTGGAAGTAGTTGCATGATATATGCAGTTTGTCTTGTCTTTCGGCACCCATATTTGCTTCACTTGGGTGCGACGTACTGTATTCTCCACCTTCTTGACGAATGCTGTTCGTTTTCGGCTGTATGTCTTCTGATTCTGTTTTGGGAATCTCAAGTCGGTTTGTATTGCATTTGGAGATTCCTTCTTCCTCCAATATGTTCGTTTTCTAGTCTGATATGTCTGTTGACCCTGTTGAGTATGATAGCTCTTCGGAGGATGTTCCTTGTTTGTAATGGTCATCCTTTGGGTACATGACTTTGGGATCCAAATCTTTGTTCGATCAGGTTGTGCAGTCATCAGTTTCTTTGGGATCCATATGTTCTTGAGTCGTGGTTGTTGAAATTGTTCGAATTTCTTTGTCTTCTTATGCAATTGCTCATGCTGCTGTCGAAGACTTTTCTGTTGCTGAAGATAGGCCTTTTTTTGGTCCTTTCGTATCCAAGCTAGTGTGGAATGTGGAATGGGGTACACTTCCACGGTTGTAGACTTCAATTCTTGCAGAGGAATAGTCTCTCTTGTGCTTTGTGGTTCAGTGGGCTTGATCTCATGTTCTTGTGTACTCTCGTGACTCTTTATGCTCAAGGATGGAGTGCACACAGGACTCACAGTATTTTCACATGAAGTACTTGACGATGGGGTTCCTATATTGCTAGTGAACATACTCTCATGACTTTGTTCGTTAGGATAGATTTCTGGCTCTATAATAGTAGCTTTGGGTGGTCGTTCGTCTAGCAAACTATACACTTCACGAGGTCCTATCCTGGCCGAGATGTATCCTAAAGCCAATTGGATGGTTACCTCATATTCATATATCCAATCTTGGCCTAGCACCACATCTTCAAGCAGATCTTGGTCCTGACATACTAAAAGTCTCTGCTCCATTGTGTTGTTCCCCATATGTAAAGGTAAAGTGATCTCACCTATGCATTGAGTAACTTTTCCTCCTATTCCAATTAGCTGTGCCTTCGATGGGCGTAACTCCTCTTTAAGTCTCTGAGACAAGGAAAATCTAATACAGCTTATTGCTGCTCCTGTGTCTATGAGAGCATCCACTAAGTGGTACTCCTTTCGTCCTGCCCCCAGATTCAAATAAGGTTGTCTTCTTTGTTGCCCTGAGTTCTCAGTGGCTCTAAAATTAGCCATAGGGATGAGTTCTTCTCCTACTCGATATCTCTCGTCTCTTTCTCTCATCCACTCTTTCCGTTTTCTGATACGTTCTAGGGCTTCTTGCCTCGCTTCTTCGCGTATGCGTTCTTCTTCCTTTTTTCTACTCTGAGCTCCTAAGAGTCGTGCTAACATTTGATCCGTTAGAGGCTCCATAAATCTTTTCACTCTGCAACCACTGATGTAGTTGGGAAGAATATCTCCGTCTAGTGTGGCGAGATTGACTGCACCACTAGTGGAGATTCGATTTATGATCATAGGTCCATATCCGCGTTTTTGTAGTTTCTTTGCATGCTGTTTGAGTGTGTATACTAGGACTAAATCGCCTTCTTTCAGTCCCTTGTCTTTTATGTGTGCATCATAATATGCCTTTTGTCTCCGTTTAGCGGCATAGATGCCTGCTACCGCTTGCAATCTAGTCTCATGCAGCTTTTCAATTTGATCTAATTGCTGAGACAATTCATGACCGTTCCACTCATATTGCTGGGCTACTTTTAATGTAGGCACTAAGAAGTCAATTGGCAAAATTGCATTTTGCCCATACACTAAATTGAAAGGTGTAGTTCCAATGGCCGTTTTATATGCCACTCGGAAGGCCCAAATTGCGTGATGCAATTGCTTGTCCCAATCTGACCTTCCATTATTGACAATCTTTGTCAAAACAGTACATAGTACTTTGTTGGAACTTTCCGCCTGCCCATTAGCTTGAGGGTGGTATGGGGCTGACTTTTTTTGAATCACTAAGAATTCATTCATTAGCGATTCAATGACTTCGTTTAAGAAATGAGTTCCTCGATCACTCACTATCTCGATCGGTAGTCCAAAGCGTGTGAATATGTGCTCAAAGAGAAATTTTGCTGTGGTTTGAGCATCATTCTTTCTAGTGGCTTTTGCTGCTACCCACTTGGTCAAGTAGTCGGTGGCTACTATTATGTACTCCGCATGTGATCCTTTCGCAGGTGGATTGATAGGTCCTATGAAGTCAATTCCCCATTTGGTAAATGCTCTCGCACAAACCATGGGTCTTAAAGGCATGTCATCTCTTCTAATAGGATATTTTGCTTTCTGGCATGTTTCACAGCTTCTCACATATGTTTCCGCGTCCATATGTAGAGTTGGCCACCACAGGCCTGCAAAGAGAATCATCTTGACCGTTCTGTCTGCTGAGAAATGTCCTCCCGCAGCTCCTGCATGTGCCATTTCTAATACAGAGAGATATTCATTTTCATGAATGCACAATCTTAGCTGGTTATCCTTTCCGCGTTTAAAGAGTTGTTTTCCTAGGATGACGTAATCTTTGCTCTGTTCTTCGAGAGCACGTTTTCTCGCTAGGGTAGCTCCGTCAAGGTACTCTCGAGTTTTCAAGAGCTTTACTAAAGGCATGCTCCACCTTGGTGCTATTGTAGAATAGCATAACGTAGAGTTCGCATCTGGGATTT
The DNA here is from genome assembly GCA_020310875.1 of Ceratopteris richardii. Classification (NCBI taxonomy): domain Eukaryota; kingdom Viridiplantae; phylum Streptophyta; class Polypodiopsida; order Polypodiales; family Pteridaceae; genus Ceratopteris; species Ceratopteris richardii. The sequence continues at coordinate 106,148,260 of CM035443.1, read as the reverse complement.
GTTCTTGACAGGTTTGACAGGTTGACACATAATGATGTGCATCTCGTTGCATGGTTGGCCAATATATGCCGAATCTCTTGAGTGTTTGCCATGTTCCAATTGCGTTCAAGTGAGTGTTCCATTGATTTATGTGCACTTTCTGAAGCCACATTTGTTGTTCATCTTCCTCCACGCATCTCATCAGTAATCCACTTGAATCCTGGTGGTATAAACTTCCAGCAATAATGTGAAGGTTTTTAGTCCTCCAAAGATCTTGTTTTCGTTTTGGAGTGATCCCATCTTTAGGTCCATGTGTAAGTATTGGGATCAATTTCTCGGCCCATTGAGGACATACTTCCAGGTTAAAAAGATAGGTGTCTGGCAAATCATCAGGAACTCCGCTAGGTGGCTCCCCGTGTTTTAACCTAGAAAGGTGGTCTGCTCTCACATGTGTGTTTCCTTTTTTGACTATTACCTCAAAGTCAAACTCCATTAGTAACAAGAACCATCGCACCAACCTTCCCGTGCTACAAGGTTTATTGACTAGATACAACAAAGCTTGATGGTCTATGAAGAATTTGAATTTGTTGGCTAAGAGGTAATGTCTAAACTTCTTGACTGCATAAACCATTCCTAAGCCTTCTCTTTCTGTAGTCGTGTAATTTCTTTCGGCTTGGTTTAATTGTCTACTCGCATAAGCGATTGGATGGTCAAGCTTTCCCTCATCAGCCGGTTGTGCTAGGATACATCCAATTGCATAATTCGAAGCGTCAACATGAATATGAAAAGGCTTACTCCAGTTGGGTGATTTTAGAATTGGGGCTGTACTCAACCTCTTTTTCAGCTCGTTGAAGGCCTTCTCACACTCGTCTGTCCAAATGAACTGAGTCAATAGACCGTATAAGGGCTTGGCTATTATGGCATACATGTGAATAAACCTACGGTAATATCCACAATGTCCCATAAAAGCTTGTACTTCCTTTACATTTTTGGGTCTTGGTAAGTCCAATATGACTTTAATCTTATCCTCATCCGTAGATATCCCATTTCTTGAGACTATGTGTCCTAGTATTTTTCCTTGTCTTACCATGAAGACACATTTTTCTGGGTTTAAGCAGACTCTATACTGCCTACATTTGTTGAATATCTTCCTTAATTCCGGTATGTGATCGGGTCTTTGATTGGAATACGTGCAAAGATCATCTACATACACTTCCATGCTTTTTTTTAAGAATTCCTTGAACACGTGACACATTAATCGTTGGAAGGTAGCTGGCGCATTAGTGAGTCCAAAGGGCATCACTCTGAATGCATACACACCCCATTCAGTGGCAAATGCTGTCTTGTGTTGGTCCTCGGTCGCAATAGCTACCTGATTGTATCCTGAGAAACCATCTAGGAAGCTATAGACCTCTTTACCTGCTACCCTCTCCAATAGATGATCCGTAATCGGTAATGGGTAGCTATCACGTATAGTGGCTGCATTCACCTTCTTCAGATTTATGCACACTCTCAATTTTCCGTTTTTCTTGGGCACTACCACTAATGGCGATACCCATTCTGTGTGTTCTATCTCGTATATGAATCCAGCATCCAACAACTTATCTATTTCTTCTTTTATCTTGGCTGAATACACCTCATTATAAGTATAAGGTCTCTGTTTGGAAGGTTTGGCTTCGGATGTCATGGGGATTCTATGCGCACATATAGATGGATCTACTCCTTTTAAATCCTTATAAGTCCAAGCGAAGACATCCCGATATTCTCTTATGAGTTGAATTAACTCTCGTTCTTCTTCCTCTGAGACATCCTGTCCTATGAAAGTACATCGTTCCTCTCCTCCTTCCATGGTTACAACTATTTTCTTGGTCTGCTCTTTATTATCATATGCTATTCCCGGTTGTGCCTCTCTTTTAGGCATTTGAATAGCAATCTTCCTCTCTTCTATTTCATATTTTTTGAAGTGAGCTGGTACCTCAAATTGGTCTTGAAGCTTATTATCGTCATCTTCCAACTCCCTTTCAACTTCTAATTCTTCCTTTCGTGTGAGATCCTTACGTTGTTCGTTGGCAGTGATGTCCATGTTGGTGGTACTAATCCCTAGATCCAGGGGTTCTGATTCCATTTCAATGCTCTCGTAGTCCTCCTTCCAGTCTTTCTCAAATACTTCTCCTTCTTCTGCCTCCTGAAGGACTACCATATACAGGCTAATGTCATAACCCTCCTCGTCAATACATTCGTTCATAGTTACCACTTCTTCGTTTACACAAACATCGAGGGTGGCTAAGATTTCCATCCAACCATGAGGTTCGAATTCTTCGTCTGGAAATACTTGTGGCATATAAGCTGGATCTTGTACCGATCTCACTATACCTTGTTTCTGCTGCCAACTTTTTCTTCTCTCTTCTTCCTTTTTTGCAGCTTGGCACATCCATAGATGAGTGTCCTCGTTCATCCAGGATTGGTCACTAGAACCTGCACTATGAATCGATTGATCGTCTTCCTCTTTATGGATTTGATTCCATTGCAGAGGTGGGACATCTTGATATGTGTACGTATGTAGGTTGATCCTAGTGGTGACTCCTGCGTGTTGTAGGTACACTGCATCCTTTCCCCAATCTTGTACGACCTTTAGCTGTCTCATGAATGGCCTTCCCAAGATCATTTCATAGTTGCTCGGCCTTTCAAAGTGACAAATTGCTAAAGTATGTTCGAATTCCACTCCACACGTAGTGAAGATTACTCGTTCCAACAATCCTAAGGGTCTTTCTGTATGTCCATCGGCCATCTGAATTTTCATACGTGTTGGTCTCAATGCAGGTTTTCCCCATTTCTCCCAAATTTCTTTAGTAGCTATGCCAACACCAGCTCCTGAATCTAGTATGGCCTTGGTTGTGTAACCCCTATAGGTGATTGGTAGACATGTATTTCCTTCGTCCCCTTCACTAAAGTCTCCTACTTTATCCACTGGAATTCTCACCGTTTTCACTTCGTCATCTACCTCCTCCTTTTCTTCCTTGACTTCCCACTGATTGATCAATTTTTCTTTTAAATGTGGTTTTACCTTTAACAGTTCTTCGAATGTTAAGGTGCATGGGATTTTCACCTCTCTAAGGCGCTGTATGATCTCCGATGTTTGAACTGATGGATTCGTTTCTCGTCTCTGTATTGATGGAATGCGATACAATTCTGAGTTGTGCTCGTATTCCCCGGTGTAATTAGGTAGTTCCTTTACATCGTCTTCGGCTTCTTTGTCACTTGCATCCATCGGAAAAATCCCTTCTGAATTAAGTTCAGGTATTGAACCTTCCATTTCGTTTTCTGCTTTCAATTCTTCAAAGGGCGGTTCCATTCCCTCTACCTTTTTCCACTTGTCCTCTTGAACTCGCGCCCATAAATCCTTAGTCCAATCTCCTTCTGTTTCAGGGACTATGGATCCTTCCTTTCTCTCAATACCAATTTCATCATCCAGAGGTCTATTTACATTAGACTTTTCCTGATTGTTTAGACACTCTTGGAATCTTTCTTCGCCAATTCGATTGTTTGGTAAAGGTGATGCGGGTTTTTCTAATGTTTGTTGGGCAACTTCTATTAATTTTTTGCAGATTTCCAATCTTTCTTTCTCTAAGTCGCCTCTCGGATACTCTCTCTCATGTTGTTCTATGGTAGGTCCTGCTTTAATTCTCTCTTTGTATGCCCGGATCCACATAGCTAAATCTTCCGGCATTGGGTCTGCTAATACCGATTCTACTTCCTCCTTTTTATTCTCCTTTTTATTGTCTTCTTCCACTTGTGCTTCTTCTGTTGGTTTTGGTTTTCTCTTTTCATTTTCCTTCTTTTGCAATAATTTTTTTTCTTTTATTCTGTCTCTCCTTTGCTTCCATCTTTGGGATCGTTTACTGATGATACTTTTTTCTGGTTCTTCTGAGTCTTCTACTCTGTGAGGGATGGGTGTATTCCCCTCTTTGTCACTTTGATTATTTTCTGTGGTTTTATCAGGGTCTTCTCTAGCCCTTGCTCTTGTTATGGCTTTTAATGGCATAGTGTACTCTTTATCACTCCCTGACGACTCAATTACTTCTATTACGTTAATCTGTACATTAGAGGTGACTTTGTTTGGGTTCTTAGGACAATCTCTAAAAAGATGTTCCTTTCCACAATCGCTACAATAACCTTCCCAAATTCGTTGTGGTGGTGGTGGATTTGGCAACGTACATTCTCTAATATAGTGGTCACCTCCACATCGGTAGCATGGTCCTCTAGGTACAGGCGGTCTATTCATTGGTCAAGGTGGCATGGTTGCTCTAGGAGCTGTGTACATTAATGGTACATAATCTTGCTTGAAGTTATATGAACTTTCCGACGTCTCCATGCCATAAGCATATGGGTCGTATTGTTGCCCATATTCCATTGTTGGGCTCTCATAACCTGGGTATGCTCCTTGACTAGGTTCGTAAAACGAGTCATATGGTTCACTGCTAGTCAAAGGTGTTGCTGGCACTATGGCCCTTTCTAAGTTTTCCTCTGGTTGTGCTATCTTAACTGCGACAACATTCTGAGGGTGGGGCGGTTGTTGTCCTAGCACTGTCTGTGGCTGTGTATATCCCTGGTGTGTGTACGGTCGTGGTATTGGTGCCTGTGGCTGATATGAGGGATATCTAAAGGCTTCTCCTCCCTGCTGGTTCTGCGGATATCCATATGGTCTCACATAAGGCTGGGTGGGTCTGGTTTGCCTACTGTAAGGGCAATTCTCAGTGTTATGATTTGTGTATCTCTGCTCTATGCTGCAATACTGTAGTGGTCCGGGGACAGAGGGTCTATGAGGAGCATAGGCAGGTGGTGGGACTACTCCCCTAATACACAAGTGAGAAGGATGATCTCCTCCGCACTGCATACATCTTCTAAGCATAGGCATTCTCATAGGATTGGTGGGATAATTCCTCTGTCCTTGCATATTCAGTTTTTTTGCTAGTAAGTCGGCAATTTCCTCTATGTTGTTTTTAGGGTTTGATGTGCTATTTGATGACTCTTCACTTTTCACACTTCCTTGGGGTATTTTCAAGTCTCCTGCAAGGTTATCCTCTAGGTCTATACATTCCTTCATACACTCTTGCAAAGTTTGGACTCTCTTCACGTACACTAATGACCTCAAGGTTCCGTTCAATAATCCTTCTAAGAACAATGATACCATCTTGTTTTGTGTTGGTCTCTCTTCTACGGGACATCTATCCACATACTGCTTGAATCTCCTGGCTGCCAATCTGACTGACTCAGTTGGAGCTTGTTTGAAGCTGTGGATTAATGACGAAGAATTGTTCTTGATTCCAGACTTGGTAAATTCTTCAATCATTTCTTGATACACTTGATCCATGTTCTGGAAGGTATTTGGATCCAATGGCTGGAACCAGGCCAACGCCGTGTCTGACAAGGTAAGGCCAAAAGACTCATATTGAATCATGAAGTCATCTACCTGCTCGGCTCTAACTACTTGTTTAAATTCTGCTATATGATTATAGGGTTCACTCGAGCCATCATAATGATTTCTCATGCATTTGGCTACTTGAATCGGCCTTAGTCTCCTTCCTGTTTCCGGTTGCCTCGGCATTACAGGGTAATTTGGTCTTCCAAATGGTATGCCTGGTCCTCGTACTACCTGTGGTCTGACTGGAGCACGAACTCCTTGTCTTGGGTCCATAGCTGGCTGTGGCCGGTAATTAGGATTAGTGGCAGGCATTGTGAATTGTACATGTGGTCTGATGGGAATCTGGGTTTGTTGAGTTTGTTGTGTTTGTCCCGAATGTTGACTTGAATCATTTCGGGAAGTTCCATGTGGATTCCGTGAAGTGGTGGCTTGGTCCCTTGGGGGGAACACTGGAATGTTCTGATATTTCAGCTCAGCTCTCTCTAATTCAGTGACTGGCCAATACCTTCTGTGGTCTTTGTCCAAATATGTGATGATGGTGGGGAATTCAGGATCTTGTAACTCATAGATGGTAACTGGATTAGGAGCAGCTTCCCAAATAGAAGAATGGGCTCTGAGCAGTTGCTCCATCCCGTTGATCAAATACACATCTATTAGAGTGTCATCCTGAGGAACTAAGTCTCCTCTCCAAAGCATAGTAATTGTCGATCTCCCTCTAGGAGTTGTTACTTGTTCTTCAGTTCCATGTCCATTTAAACTTGAAGTATTATTTTCCTCGCCACGTTCATTAATGATTTCCGGATGTTCAGTGACCATGTATTGAATGTCTTGTTTATCCATGTACAGTCCTCCTATGTACTTAACTGCTGGTCTTGGCACTATGTAGGCTTCTGAAGCCTTCCTCAGTCTGGCCACTGATCTGTTTAGACCATCCAAATAGATAGGGATCTCATGGTGGTTAGTGCTCACATATTCTAAGGAAGTTCTGTATTCGCCCTCAATGATGGACATCTGGCCAATCATGGGCACAGTGTTTTGCATATCCTCGGAAGCCATGGGGATTTCTCCTTCTGACTCACTGGAGGTCTTAGAATAGTGTGAACGGTTACTTGGTTCGGCAACACTCCCTACGGAAGAAATTACACTTCTTCGGCTTCCTAGGGTTCTTCCTGATCTCAAGTTCATTCACTTAAGAGCTCTAAACAAATCTTGTCCACCTTTAACCTCTAGAGTTCTAAGTTATGGCTCAGAAGTCCAGGGAGAACTTAGGCTGGAAAGTGACTGATAGAGAAATCCCAATCACGATACTTGACTCTCACGATCTCTGAGAAAACGATCGCTGACAGACGACCCTTGAATGAAACGATCGCTGAAAAACGATCTTTCCCAAGCGATCTCTGACTTGAAACGATACACGATCCTTCAATGGAACGATCTACGACCTCTGACCGAAAACGACCGCTCACAAACGATACTTCAACAAAACGATCGCCCGAAATCGACACTTGGGTCTAACGATACTTGATCAAAACGATCGCTGGAAAACGATCTTTGACCAAACGATCTCTAGCAAAACGATCTCTATCTGAAACGATCTACGACCGCTGCTTGAAACGATCTCTAACGAGACGACCGACGATCTCTGGCAGAAAGCGATACACGACCGACGATCTCTAGTGGAAACGATCGGCGATACTTCGTTGAAACGATACACGATCTCTCACTAGACGATACACGATACTCGGATAGAAACGATCTACGACCTTCACTAGAAACGATCGACGATACCTATCTGAAACGATACCGACCTTTGACAAGTGTCGCGATCTCTGGATCACGATACGTGGCAAACGATACACGACCGACGACCTTTGATCAAAACGATCTCTATCTGAAACGATCTACGACCGCTGCCTGAAACGATCTCTAACGAGACGATCTCTAACAAAACGATCTACGACCTCTGTCTAAAACGATCTACGACCGCTGGGAAATATCGCGATACTCAACCGCAGGAGTAAAACGATACTCGACCGCAGGAGCAAAACGATACTTGACCCTTTTTCAAATTTTTGTGTTGTTTTTTGAGATTTGGATGTTTCCCCCTTTCTCTCCTAGGTTCTCTCTCTTATCCCTACCCACTGTATCAATCAACAAACTACTTTTAACCCCCTGAAAGCCCAAACGACACTCAGCGCAGGTCGTTTTTTTCCTTTTCCTAGGTTGAAATGCTGAAATTTTTGAGCAAGGAGGTGGTTTAGTTTACCTTGGAAGCTCCCATGATCTCTTGGTCCAACTCCTTTGCTCAGTAATCTCCCCTATTGCTTGCTTCCCTCGAAACGATCGCTGGGCTCACACGACACTCGACACAACTCTCCACGATACTTGTTCAACAAGTAACTTGAAAATGAAAAAATTTTTGGCTTTTATACTTTGGAATTCCTAGCTTACAGAAAAATGAAGATTCTTGAACAAACCTAAGCCTACTCTACTCTCCACTCACTCCTATTCTACTTCTTCTACTCACTTCCCTAATCTATCAACTCACTACACACACTCCAAGAATGAGAAGTAGCAAGTGCGGTTGAAATTGACTTACCAAAGAAGAGAAGATTTCCGCTCCTCCAAGTTCTTCAAAGCAAAAAGCTACTTACCATCACGCGAATGCCTCGGTTTGGTTCATCACTCCCCGGCAACGGCGCCAAAAAGTGTGTTGACCTAAGCTTCAACTTAGGGACTTGCGGAGAAAGAGACTGTACCTCAATCCCCTCACAAGTGCATATAGTGGGGATACACGCTTTTAATTTATCAATCCGAAGAGTATGCTAACCTAGCCGAGTGTATGAAGACATGCAAACGTGTAATGGTCAATGCAAATGAATTACTCAAGAGTGAAAATGAGGAAAATACTTATCCTAACAAGCTTCAACAGTAGGTCAAGACGAAACGATACTTGGTGCAGCAGCCGTCAGTATTTTGGACGTTTCTCCTAGCTCCGAGCTCCAAACATAGCAAATAGCATATGCGTTTCGAAGCTCTCGAGAAGACGCATCCAATGGCAGTGGTTTCACGCAATTCCGACACTCCTACTTCAAGTTATGACAGAAATACTGAGTCGCGGGAATACTTTCCTACACTTCAGCACTTCCTACACCTCGCACACACCTCTCCTACAGCAAAGAAACACTCTCAAGGATAAATCACACTCACAAGCACTCTTTCCAAGCAATACACATGCATACAAGCTCACGAAGAAGAAGATGAAGAGGGAAGAAGACACAAATTCGAATTTCTGTGCTCTCTATTCTCACAATGGCAAAAAGTCTTTTACAAAGAGTCACATTTGACTTATATACTAGTGCCCTAAAAATGGTCCTTTCACACAAGTGACCGGCACTTTATTCCCTAAGAGCTAATTTCCTACTATTTTACATGGGTAAGCTTCTATTCTTCTATGGGAATGCATCTAGAGGACTCCTCTAGTGCCTTTACAAGGGAAATATATTACAAAAATGAATATGTTACAAAAATATCTGGTCCAAATCGGAAAAATTTTGGGGCCCGTCTTTTTCTCTGCTTTGTGCGCTCTTTGGCTCTGCAACAAAGGGCGATTACAAATGTGGGTACCCAAGACACTCTTACATGCACGAACACCACAAATCTCCCTCACAAGCAAAGTTTCCACAAAGATGCCAAGGAGAAGCAAGGGTCAACACCAAGCACAAAGAACCAAAGCAGATCAGCCCACCTCTTCGACAATCATAAAAAGGCAACCAAAAAGGGTATGGGTTTGGAAGCCAAAAGTATCAGTAGCTTCCACAAAATCAAAGAGCCAACCACGCTGGATACCAAATTTTAGACACCATTCCACGATGAAGGGGCCATAAGTGATTTCCACAAAGCCACATACCATTCTCAAATGGATCCCTATAAGGAGGATTACATCATTGCAAGATTCAATCGACACCTCCAAACAAAGATTGCATCAAGTCTAGAATTAACCTAAAAAAGCCTCGACCAACAACAACCATGTGCCTTTGGTATAACCTTGTCTTTTGCACCATTCAGGTCATGCATTTCCAAAGTATGCAATAATCTAGGGCCACATTACACGGCCGTGCATAGACACAATTGAGAATACCAGGCACATGCAACACATTGGACATATGTAAAATATTTTATTGACACTAACATCTTTCTTCTTGTTTTGTGAACTTGTTTAAAAAAAAAAAAACAAAAGAAAGAATAAGATTGTGTGTTTGACGAATCTCCAATGCGAACCATCAACAACGGAAGACAAACAGATGCTCAATCATCATGATGGAACTACAACACGAAGAGTTAAAGATCGATGAAATTTTCACCATGGTAAGAATTGTATGCTTCAACAACAACATAACCATGATCGATTAGGAAACCTCTTCGTCAGCTTACCCTTGAGTACCTACCTCAAGACCCAACTTCTTGCACCATAATTCTTCCAATGCATTTCCCAAGTATGCATGCATAGGGCTACATTACAGAGCCCTGCACAAGGCACATTCTTCTTCTAACCCATGCACTAATGCACTTACCCATCAGTCATTATGGATCACAAGTACTTGGTATGGAAACTAGGGAAGCCATCTTTGGAAGAACCAAAGGACATCACGGCGACAACAACCAGAGCCAGGAAGCAATCCACCACAAGAGTTGCTCATAATCAACATTGACAATCTCTTTCGAGTAGCTCACAATTTTTGAAAGCTCACAAAGACACCATCCACCTGGAATACATGGATGAAGTCCATACAAAGGTCGCAATGACAAAATGATGAACTAGACAACTACCCAAGCTACAATTGGAAGATGAACCGCTCCTACTGATACATGAAGGACACTACCTCTCAATGTACTACATGGAACAACCACTACAACAAGGGTCTCTCAAGGACGACAGACTCAAGAGGGGGGGAGTGTTGAAGCTCAAGGTCAAGGACAAAGCATGGAAGCGCGTCAAAGAAGTGGACACACACAAGAAGAAGGAGCAAGTAGGGAGCTCCAAGAATCACATGTCAAATTTTCAAAAGAAATCCCTATAAAAATAGTGATTTTTATCACTAAAGATCATTGTAAATACCATTTTCTATTTTTTCAACTCCATTTTGTTCAAGACAATGAGTCCTTGAGCTTGAGGAGTATTAGATGTATCATACTACCAATTTTCATAATTTTTAGATTCTGTTTGAGCCCCCAAATAAGCCTTGGAACCTAATTTTTAACTAGGCCGGACACTAGGTCTGGACAGGGCCAAAACTACTCAAAAAACTATAAAAAGGGCTGGAGAGCTCATTTTTGGGGTTAGCTTGTTGTAGATTTCAGCTTTGTAAGAGAGTTCATTTGCAATCGAAGATCTTCCATTGTTCCACTCTTTGCTCTTACCTTGTGTGTGTGTGTATGTGTGTGCATGCTTTTGTGCTTTCACTTACGCACTTGTGCACTTCACTTGCTCTTGGTCTTCATACCAGTCCTCACGTCTCCATGGATTGACATTTATGAGGTGGAGCTCCTCACGTTGGTATTCACCATTGTGCTAGAGTGACGCCAGCTACCAAGCATGAAGCAAAAACCACTGGTGGACACACGAGTGTCATAGCAACCAACCCAATCTGAGTCAGAAAAAGCATGCAAATCTGGCGGTAGTGATCCCCCCTTGGGACAAAACAACCCAAGTAGCCAAGTACCACTCAAGTAGCGAGAGATGCGCTTAACTGCTTCCAATGTGTGACTCCTGGGCAATGCATAAACCTGCTCATTTGTGAGACAACAAATTGAATATATGGCCGAGTAATGCATAAATAAATCAAGCATCCAACAACCTGCTGATAGAGAACAACATCAAATGCATCTCCAGCATCATGAAGACTCAATCGTAAACCTGTCTCCATAGGAGTAGCAATAGGCTTACAGTCTTCAAGGCCAAAACGCTGCAATAATGTGTCAATATATTTCGTTTGACACAAAGCCATCCCACCATCAACTTGCATAAACTGAATGCCGAAATAGTGATGCAAATGCCCCAAATTAGACATCTCAAATGAGGCATGCAAATCAGCCTTGAAATCAGCAATATGCTTCTCAATAGGACCAGTGAGCAGCATGTCGTCAACATAGACAACAATGATCAGAAGCACATCATTAGCACGCTTAACATATAAGGTGCTTTCAGTTGGACTGTTCTCAAAACCATGTGCAATCAGATAGGCATGTATCTTCTCATGCCAAGCACGTGGTGCTTGCTTTAAACCATATAATGCCTTCTTTAACCTGCACACCTGGTTTTCATGCCCTTTCTGCACTAAGCCACGGGGCTGAAAAACATACACTTCTTCATGCAAGTCACCATTCAAAAATGCTGTTTTAATGTCCAACTGATGTACATTCCAACCATGATGGGCTGCAAGTGCACAAATGCTCCAAACAGTAGTCATACGGCATGTAGGTGCAAAGTTCTCATCAAAATCAATGCCTCTTTCTTGCGCATAACCCTTTGCAATAAACCTAGCCTTATACCTGTCAATTGTACCATCAGGTTTACGCTTCAGCTTGTATACCCACTTAGTGCCAATGGCCTTCTTGCCAGGAGGCAAGTCACATAAAGACCATGTACCATTCTTCATTATAGCATCATATTCAGATTGCATAGTAGCCATCCAATTTTTTGAATTTTTTGCTTCATCAAAAGAAACAGGCTCATTCTCATCACAGAGACTAGACACAACCATAGCATAGCAATCTGATGCAAAGGAGGCACTATGAGAGCCTGAACGAGTACGATATGACAAAGGTGCATCTAATTTGCTGTCACGCAAAGTCTGCACCAGCCATTTTGGCATAGCTTTTGCCTGCTTAATATCAGCTCTCTCATCAACAAGTGCATCATGTAAATCTGCATCAGAAATGGAATGATCTGCATCATCATATGAAACCTGCAAAGGCTGAGAAGTTGCCTCATTAGGACCAGCACTAGACTATCCACCTGTAAAAAGAGGCATCAAAGTATCATACATGTCTTTGGAGCTAAGAAATGTCTCCTTAGTCCATAAAAGCAATGGCTGAATAACATCTTCCACAAAGACAACATCACGGCTAACCAGAATGCGTTTAGTCTGTGGATGATACAGACGATAGCCTTTACTTTCAAAACTATACCCAACAAAAATACATTCTACTGCCTTATCATCCAATTTTCTGCAATGTTGTTCAGGCACTAATGCATATGCCAAACAACCAAAAACACGCAGATGAGCAACAGATGGCTTGCGGTCATGCCAAGCCTCATATGGAGTGATAGACTGCAGCGCTTTAGTGGGACACCTATTAAGTACATATGCTGCACACATGACAGCCTCAAGCCAGAAACTATGTGGTAAAGCCTGACTCTTGACCATACACCTCGCCATCTCCATGAGTGACCTGTTCTTCCGTTCAGCAACTCCATTCTGTTGAGGTGTATATGGCACTGTACACTCGTGTTTTATCCCACGTTCAGCCAGAAATGCATTAAAATTAGAAGACATATATTCCCCCCCTCGATCAGAACGGAGGGTGCCCATTTTACATGCAGACAGATTTTCAGCCAAAACCAAAAATTGTTTGAAGCCCAAAAACACTTCGGACTTTGCCTTCAATGGATAGACCCATGCATGCCTGGAAAAATCATCAATGAAAGTCACGAAGTAAAGATAGTTTCCAAAAGAAGGTGTCTACATAGGACCACAGACATCACTATGTACAAGCTACAATTTCTGCATAGCCCGAACTGAACCATCTTTTGGAAAGGAGGAATGCTGCATTTTGCTCAAAATACAGCCTTCACATACATGTTTTCCAGGTGCCTCAAGCTTGGGCAAAGAAGACACCATATCAGATTTCTACAGGCGTAGCAAACTAGCAAAATTTAGATGACCAAAGCGTGCATGCCAAAGCTTTGCATCTGACAAAGCCTGAGAATCATGAACTGCACATGCCGAATCATTCACAGATCTTTCATAGTCTATGAGCTTATACAGCCCACGACATAAAATGCCAGAAGCAATAATAACATCGCCATTTGATCATGAACTGTACATCTGTCATCAACAAATTTCACAACCAAGCTAATCTTGGCTAATGCAGAAACTGATAACAGATTCTTCTTGATCCCTGGCACAAATAAAGCATCTGACAAGTTGAAAGAACTACCATCAGCAGTAGTCAGAATGATCTTACCAACTCCCATAACAGGATAAGAGGAGTTGTTGGCGCATGTGATAGTATTCCCTGTAGGGGCAGGCTCGAGTGAAGAGAAGAAACTGCGCTGCGAGGTAATATGTTTGGTCGCCCCACTGTCAAAGTACCAAACATCTGAGTCCACTGCAGACATGCACTGCTCATGAGAAGATGGGTCAAAACTGCAAACAGTACTAAACACCCATTCTTCTTCCTGCACAAGATTAGCAGACTCTGTTTTTGGTGTAGAGGCTTCTGCAACAACCATTCCAGCCTCCTTTTTCTTTGCCTCTTTTGCAGCCAATTTTGGACAGTTCTTTATGATATGATCATTCCCTTTACAATACTTGCAAAACAATTTTTGCTTTTCTGATTTCTTCTCATCTTTATCCTGGTTCTTCGAATGTGCAGCATTTGCAGATTTCTGCTTACTAGTAGAAGAGCTCCATTTTCCTTTGCCCTTCTGACTAGCCAGGAAAGCTTGATCTGCAACACTCATAATGGACCTGTTCTGTCTGGACTGATCTTCCTGCAACAGAACAGAAACTAACTCCTCAAATGATAATACATTCAGATTGCCTTTCATCATCAACCGAAGAGTAGAACCAAAACTCTGGTATGAATCAGGAAGACCATTCAGAACGGTCTACACAAGTGAGCTATCTGGTATAACCTCATTAACAGAAATCAACTGTTCCTTCAAATCTTTGATCTTCATTAGGAAACTGTCCATAGAATCACCTTCATTCATGTGCTCACTCTCCAACTGTTTTCGGAGGTAAGCAACATGAGCCTCATTCCTAGATTGGTACAATGTGGTAAGTGTATCCCAAGCATCCCTAGCTTTTTTGCAAGAGCGAATGTGAGGAATAATGGCACGTTTGACAGACAAAGCTATCAATGCATGTGCCTGGGCATCTCTGCCATCCCAACGAATCTGCTCTGCAGTAGGTGCAGCAAAAACAGCAGCACGAACAGGAATCTGCACAATATCATCTTCGACACCATCTTCATCAGCTCCAGCACCTGTATTCGTAGTACCTGTTGTTACAGGTGTAACAGGACGTCTTTCAACACCCTACACAATGTTCCATAATCCTTTTGCAACCAATACATGTCGCATCATATAAGCCCATAATGGGTAGTTGGTACCATCCAACTTATCCTCAACAGCCAACATACGGAATACATCACTGCTTTCAGCCATGGCCAGTGACTAAAATACCTTGATGCAGAAAATTGACTGTATCTCAAAAAGTTGAATAGAACTGCCCAGACGAGTTCTGCTAGACCTATAGCAGACTTCGAGACGCTTAAACTAGCGAACAGAAACTGGTATATACCTTTGGCACAAAAAGACGAAATAGCCTACACAAGCGCTGCGATAGTGCGTTAGGAGGCCAAAATTTGTACGATTCTGAGACTACAAACGGAGGAGTGTCAAGGGCACCCTAGATGAAGCGATGACCTGCTCTGATACCAATTGTTGGAGTTAGAGTTTTGCGGAAGCACGTGAACAGCACAAGGAAGAAGAAGAAGCTTGGAGCACAACACACAATACTGAATGTATTACTAGAGAATGTACAAAGATAAGTAGCCCATTAGGGCAATAGGCGTATATACAAGCCAAGGGGAAAAAACCTCCTAAAGAGGGAAGAAAGTGCCCTGGTGGTCCTAGTGTGTTCACACACATCACTACCTAAATATATCAACAAGTGATAATTTGGAAGTTGAGTGTATATGGGAGATAGTAAGCACCACTCAGACGGTTTCCCACCTTTGAGATGATCTCATATGAGGCTTCTCAAGGGGAAGGATATGGGGAAACAACACACAGAGATGACCATGTACATAGAGTGCATGGGGTTCAGGGGAGTCCGAGCATTTACTTCTACTATTACGGACATTGCATCCACATTTTGGAGGACGAAGATTCTTTTAAGGGGAAGGAAATGTCACATCATGGGGGTTGTGAGAACACCTCTTGGTGTGAGGTGGCAGAGATGCCACTTGGCACCAACAAGGACTTATGTCATATGGTAGAGGAATTTAGAGAGGTTGATCTAATTACTATGACTTATGTGTGTGTGAGTAGTCTCATTAACTAAGGGAGTTGCTTGGCGGCTGGGAGGAAATGGACGCGACAATCTCTGTGTGAGTGTGTCGATGGCAGCGCTGTATGTCGGACAACAAAAGAACGATGGTTGCAACCTAAAAGTTAACCAAATCCTTGATGATATGCTCCACACATATGTGAATGAGAAACAAAAAAATTGAAAGAGTATGTACCAAATTTCACACCAATGTATGGTGCCATATACACCTTAGCAAAATGGTGTTGCCGAGCATAAAAATAGAACACTCCTTCAAATGGCATGATGTATGGTTAAAGGAAAGCACCTTCTTGACAAGTTTTGGATGGAAGCAGTCATGTGTGCAAACTATGTGTTGAGTCGATGCCCTATAAAAGCATTGAGAGTATCACTTCTTATGAGGCTTGGAATGGACATAAACCTATGATTAGTCATATGTGCATGTTTGGTTGTTTTGTATATGCTCTTATGCCATCACAACAATGTCACAAACTTTATGATAAGGCAAAGAAATGTTGTTGGTTATAGCACTGAAAGTAAGGGATATCATTTGTATCATCCATTGAGGAACACAATTGTTATGAAATGTGGTATTCGTTGAAAAGTCAATTTTTCCTCTACTTGAATGCAAAAGATATCCAATAGTTAGCTCACAAAGATGTGTTTGATACACTCATGCCTTTGTTCAAAAGTGGTGTGCTTGACTATGGCCATTTGAACTAGCCAATTGAGGCTCAAAGGGCTAAAATATTCAAGCAAAATAAAATTGAAAATGTAGAGGATTTCAAAACAAACATGGTTGAAACTTTTCAGCCAAAAATGGTCAGAGCTATTGGAAATTTTTAGCCACATATAGCTGAACATTCCTAACAAAATATGGATAAAAATGAGCATGAAATTCAAGCAACGCTATACATGTTGATGATGTATTAAATAATGAATGCATGTCTATCAAAAGTGCACAAACTATGCCAAATTGGTTGAAACAAACTTTGTAGGGCAACAAATTGAGTGCACCTTTACTTGGTAGAACAAGATCAAGCTCTCACCATGCATCAAATAATTTTGTGGATTATTCTCTTATTGCAACAACATGTAATGAAGAGCCACTTACTTTTGAAGATGCATGTGATGACCCACATTAGATGAGTGCTATGCCTCTTCTAGATATCTCAAAGCCTCTTTTACGGAAGAGATATTTAGTGATTCTTGCATGCTTTTACAAATAGTCATTGGGCTAGCTTTTATGATACTCGTGTGTCCAGTACTGGTAATTGGCTTTTCCTTAGAGAACCATGCATATCTTCGTTGAGTAAGAAGTAGCCTACAGTGCAACATTTAGTTTTGAAGCTCTGTATAAGGCATTTTTCATAGCTACAGTGGAGTGTATATGGCTGAGACACCTATTAATGGATCTTTGCATTGAGATTGATGCTCTTGCACATATTCTCACTAATAGTCAGAGTGCATTAGTTGTTGCATGAAATGTAGTATTTCATGCACGGACCAAACATATTGAGATGGCTTATCACTATTTGAGAGAGTGCCTTCATGCATGAGATATTGATTTGGTATATGTGCCTACACAAGATAATGTGGAAGACATAGTCACCAAAGCTCTTCCATGGGAAAAGTTTGAAGCTTTTTGCAAAGCTTTAGGCTGATTGCCTAGTGGGGGTTGACTTGTCACTTCTTGTATGTGTTCACATCATTTTCTCCGAGGGGTTTTGTTACACTTATATGTTCCTTGAGTAGCCTTGATGTGAACCTTTTCCCTATACATGGGCACTTTTGACTCTAATGCTGGTTAGAAGTTTTTTGCCCATGTTACCACATACATGCTTCAGTCATATGTGGTGGTACTTTGTACTCGTATATACCTTTGGCACAAAAGGACAAAATAGCCTGCACAAGCGCTACGATAGTGCATTCGGAGGCCAAAACGAGCTCAGATCGCGATTTCGGCACCACAGAGCGAAGGTGTTTTGATCTCGGAAACACCTTGAGTATGCTCACCAAATTTCGTGCGAATCTGAGACTGCAAACGGAGGAGTGTCGACAACGCCCTAGAAGAAGCAACGACCTGCTCTGATACCAATTGTTGGAGATAGACGTCTGCGGAAGCACGCGAATAGCACAAGGAAGAAGAAGAAGCTTGGAGCACAAACACACAATATTGAATGTATTACTAGAGAATGTACAAAGATAAGTAGCCCATTAGGGCAATAGGCGTATATACAAGCCGGGGGAAAAAAACCTCCTAAAGAGGGAAAAAAGTGCCCCGGCGGTCCTAGAGTGTTCACACACATCACTACCTAAATATATCAACAGCATGGTCACATCACAACCACAAGGAAGTTTTAGATCATACATTCAGATGTGAATGGTCTGATGAGAATAGATTCTATTCAAGGTTTCAGGTACTTTGTTATGTTTATTGATAAGAAGTGATAGAGGAGGAGAGTACATGTCTAAAGACTTTAAGTCTTTTCTTGAAGACAAAGGTATCTCTCATCAAGTCACTATTGCTTACATTCCAAAATAGAATGGTATTGCAAAAACAAAGAATAGGATACTAGTTGAGATGATGCATAGTATGATGTCATCCAAAAAGCTTTCTCCCAAGTTTTGTTTTGATGCATTACATACAACTAATAACATTCTTATTAGGTCTTCCACAAAAGATTCAAAGGTCATCACACTTTACAAAGTTTATTATGGGAAGAAGCCCAATGTGAGTTACTTCAAAGTTTTTGGTTCCCTAGCTTATGTTCACATTGAGAGGAAGGATCATGGTAAGCTTGATGTAAAAGCCATTAAAGGAGTCTTCATTGATTATGCAATTGAAAGCAAAGGATACAGATTCTATGTTTCACATATGGGTGATATCCTACTCTCATGCAATGCATATATTTAGAAATTCAGATTTATGATAAGAAGGAAGTGTTGGAAACAATGTCATATAGTACATTATGGTCAAATAATATTGCTCAGAATACAAATTGTGTAGTGTTTGATTTTATTCCCTCTACAAATAAAGGCGTCAGGCCTCATGGCTAGAGCAATAGCCTCTCATAGCAACGATGCAGGTTCAAATTCCCCAGCGGCAGCATTCGCGAAAAGAGTATTTTTGTGCTTTTTGCTTTATTAAAAAAACCCACACGGACGGCGGGCAGATTTATTCACGATAGCGTTTTGAAGAGATGAACATGTAAGTTATGCTTTTGGAGTGCTTTTGAGGTGAGAACAACTACTATATAAGAAGAGCTTGTCGCATTTTTCATTCATCCTACACCTTTTGCAACACAAGCTTTGGGGATTGGTACCTCAAAAGACGTGGTGCTTCTAGCACATGGGGCAGCCATGTTGCTATCTTGGAGCATGTTGAGGAGCGACTATGGAGTTCTTCTTGGAGAAGAAGAGTGTGCTCACACTCTTGCTTATGGAGAGGACTTGCCCATTAGCAGCTTGGTGGTGTGGATCAGCCATTCACATGATGTATTTGAAGATTATCTTCTACATGAACATTTTGGGTTACTTCAAAGACATTGGATGGTGGTTAACATAAGATTTACATCTTATGTTAAGAATTCCAGTACATATTCTCTTTATGCACACAAGTGCTACTTGGAGCTTATGGAGGTAGTGTCATCCATACCAGGAGGAGTCATATTCGGCATATCTAAAGGAGAATCAGTACATGTATGCTTCATGCATATTTGGATGAGGTGTTAGAGAAGATATGTTCATATGAGTTTGAGGATTTCTGGTAGAAAACTTGTTAGCATTCTTTGCTACTTTTGTAAGTACGTGATCTTTTTACACATGTGTCTGATTTAGGGTCTTCCATAGCCTAAGTTCAGATGAGGGTTTCTGATTATGTGTTTTAGACTGATCCTTCCTCTTTCTATCACTCATATTCACTCTTCTACAACCTATCGGGTCACACGTCTCATATATATTCAGATTTCTGTCCATAGATCTGAATATGTTTGTTACATTTGTACATTCACTCATCCATCTATTTCTGTTCACATAGAGTGGTTGAGGTTTTGACTCCCACATTGTAAATTGACATTTGTATATATGATAGTGTGAGTAAGCAGTGACTTACGTAACACTTTGCACATGTCTAATCTTTCTCTATCTTTTTCTCATCATTTTTATGATTAAGTGTGGTATGTTCATATTTTGTCAATATTGGAAGATTTCTGGAATCTGTGTTGTTGATCTTGGGCCTATGGAACTATGGACATGTGACCTATGGTACTAGTTATGGGCCTACTAAATTTCCAACATTTGGTATCAGAGATTTAGGGTTTTGGTATCAAAGCATTCAGGCTCTTAGATTCCCAAGTTCCCAGACTTCCAGGTTTACAACATATGATTTAAGAGCATCTTCTAACATTTGACATATGACATACACACTTAATCTAGATGAGTAGAGATTTGAGAAATAGACAATTCAGTCACATGTTTATTCATCAATGTGGAATATAATGATCTATTAGAAGCCGAGTACTTTTGGAGGAAGTATGAAAATACTTTACAGAAGTATTGTTTGAAGACCAAGACTTGATGAAGAGAAGGCTGCTTCAAATTCAAGGAAGAACAATGGTTTGGAGAAGATGAAGGAATCAGATCAACATCAAATCACAGGTATCAGTTTCTACTATCAGATTATCATTTGCAGGCCGTATCTTAGAAGAGTAGTCATGAAGAGATTTGAAGGATTCAAGGAGTGCTTTTATAAACTTTTATTATTTGAAAGTTAAAGGCTACATCAAAACGAGTATCTAGAGGTTTTTCTAGAGAGTTTTGAGAGATCTCTTTCATGGAAAGAAAGCTCATCTAAGAAGACAAATGTGGAGAGCATCAGTTTTGTTTTCAGCCAATTTTGTGTTGTAAGTTGGTTGGAAGTTTTTGCTCACATTTTGTATCTAGAGAGGTAACTCTAGAAAGGAAATTCATCATTCAGCCAAAAGATTGGTGAATTTAATCATATCAGTCACATTTGAAGCAGAGTTTTGATTTAGAGATATGAGGAGATGGTAAAACATGATTCTATGTTCACTTCCATGTGTATATCATGTTTGTTTTGTCTCTTACTCTTAGCACTAGAGGAAGAGAAAAGTTCATTTGAAGAAGTTAATACTTCAAGATGAAGAGAACAAAAGGTATGGAAGAGAAGTTCGAAGATGTTGACATCACCAGGTGGAAGAAAGATGCAGAAAAAGAGAGTCCAACATTTCCAAAAGAAAAGTAAGACTTCCTTTTCTCATATATTTTCCATATACTTTTCCTATTTTATCCTCTACATCCAAAGACAAGTCTACGAGAACATTTTGTGTGAAGATAGTCTAAAGAAGAAGCAGTTTCTTGTTTTGCATGATAATTGCATTGAGAGAAAGAAAAGCAGCAGATATATGTTTTGACTCATATGTGTATGAGTTATGTTTTAGTTGAAGCTTTTGAGCAGGTAGATTATATATTCCCTCAAAGAATTCTTGGAGTGTCAATACAAAGCTACTTGGTATATGACAAGTTGTAGAGAAGTATATTTCTTCTTTATCTAACTCTTGAGGTAAAAGAGTATTTGTAGAAGATGTTGGAGACTTGAAGAGAGGTTTTATGTTTGGAAAAGTTACCTCATATTCAGTATTTTCAGAAAACTTTAGAAAATTCAGATTTTTGATGTACTAGTCAGTTGAAGAATCTACTTTCTATGTTTGTCTTGATTTTTCTATACATGCTTGTATTCAAAAAAAGGTGTTCCATCAGATCCTATCACTTGATTGAGAAGTGGAGTTAGCCAAAAGAAAGTCAAGCAGATACTATCATATTTCACCCGGGTAGAATATGAAGATATGAAGTATCAACTTGTAGCTTTTGGAGTTCTCAAGGTGCGAAGTTTGTCCACTTATGTTTCAAGTAGGAGTTGTGAATTCTTGAGAAGGATTTGGTTAAAGAAAAGCTTTACAACTTTGTGAGAAGCATGGACA
Source organism: Ceratopteris richardii (assembly GCA_020310875.1). Taxonomy (NCBI): domain Eukaryota; kingdom Viridiplantae; phylum Streptophyta; class Polypodiopsida; order Polypodiales; family Pteridaceae; genus Ceratopteris; species Ceratopteris richardii. Next base: position 106,126,514 of record CM035443.1, on the reverse strand, counting down.
CTTAGAGACATTCTGGTAGAAAATCAAAGATTCAGTCATGAAGGTTTGATGAGAGCAGATTCTACAGAGGTATTTTGTTGGAGTGATCTTGTAAGATCTGGATAGATCTTGAAGATATTGAGTATTTATGATTCATATATCTATCCTTTGTTTGTGAAAGTTCTTTAACATTGGAGGAAGTAAGTAAAAGATTCAAATTCTATTGGATTAGTGTTGCAGAGGAATAGAAAAAGATACTTGTTATGTTGCAGAAGGTTATTGTTGCGGAGCTAAAAGAGCGCACAAAGCAGAGAAAAAGACGGGCCCCAAAATTTTTCCGATTTGGACACGCAACTTTTGTATCATAACCACTTTTGTATATATTTTCTGTTGTAAATGCACTAGAGGAGTCCTCTAGATGCATCCCCACAGAAGATTAGTGATTTACCCATGTACAATAGTAGGAAATTAGTCTTTTAGTGAATAAAGTGCCGGTCTCTTGTGTGAAAGGACCAAACTTAGGGCACTAGTATATAAGTCAAAAGTGACTCTTTGTAAAGAACTTTTTGCCATTGTGAAGAAGGAGCACTTCTGAATTTTCGAGTTTGCCTCTTTCTTGCTGATTTTGATCTTCATTTTGCTCTTGTATGTGTGTGTGATGCTTGAAATGCATGTGTGGGACTGTTGTCTACCCCTTCCCCTTTGTTTTGAGCTGCTGTAGTGCGTGCGTAAGCTAGGAGAAGCTGTGGCGCGGGTGTTTGTGACTCCCGTAATTCACTGTTTCTGCCATAACTTGAAGCAGAGTGGTCAGAATTGAGTGAAACCACACTGTTGGATGCGTCTCGTCGAGAGCTTCGAAAGGAGTACCCTATTGCCTATGTTCGGAGTTCTGGGCAGGGAGAAAACCTCAAAATACCAAAACTGCTGAAAAGAGGCTTGCGGCAACACTTTCAGTATTTCAGTAGGTGTGAGAGGTAGTAGTCTTTTCTCATGCGTGATTAGCTAAACCACTTCATTTTCTATCACGTGTGCACACGTCTTCATACACTTGGTTAGTCGCTCCTTAGGATTGACATTTAAATGTGTGATAAAGATCCCACTATATGCACTTGTATGGCAATTGAGGTATAGTCTCATTGGTACAAGTCCTTGAGTCTTCGTGGCTCAAGTACACAGTTATGAATCCTAAAATGCTTTCAGCAAGATTTTGTTATGTTAGGATCAGCTAACCTTATTCTACAATATGGGAAGCTGAAGAGTTATAGTGAAAGTTATTGGCAACTCTAGTGCTAATAAAAAGGGTTCAGAATTTTTGTTTCAGATACAGGTATTTAATCACTAAAGGATAGATTTATTGAAAGAAGGAAGACATTTCAGATTTCATAAAGTCTGATATAATTTGAAGAATTATGGATACTAGTGTTAAATCATCCAGGGGCTGATGAAACATGAACACTTATTTTTAGCCATATGTGAAAGAATGCGGAGTCATACCTATAAGAATTCCATGTATTCCTATATCAGGTATTCCTCCTTTGTCAGTTTCTCTTTATGTTCCAACTTTGAAAGAAGAAGGAAGAAGGAGAATGTCTGGAGAAAGTTCTTGTTAGAATGTCCCTATTCGGGAGAAGGTTCCAAAATTCTATTGAAGAGAAATTTGATATTTCAGATAGGTATGTTTCAGAGGTGCACACATATATGTTTATGCCAAATTATGAAGCAAAGAGGTATGAAGAATTTACAGATTGAAGACATGATGACATCATAGATTTTTTGATAAGACTCATTGTTGATATATTTAGGTAGTGATGTGTGTGAACACTCTAGGACCGTCGGGGCACTTTTTTCCCTCTTTAGGAGGTTTTTTTCCCCCGGCTTGTGTATACGCCTATTGCCCTAATGGGCTACTTATCTTTGTATATTCTCTAGTAATACATTCAGTATTGTGTGTTGTGCTCCAAGCTTCTTCTCCTTCCTTGTGCTGTTCACGTGCTTCTGCAGACGTCTATCTCCAACAATTGGTATCAGAGCAGGTCGTCGCTTCATCTAGGGCACCGTCGACACTCCTCCGTTTGCAGTCTCAGAATCGCAGGAATTTTGGTGCGCATACTCAACATGTTTCCGAGATCAAAACAACTTTGCTCTGTGGTGCCGAAATCACGATTTGAGCTCATTTCGGCCTCTGAACGCACTATCGCAGCGCTTGTGTAGGCTATTTCGTCTTTTTGTGCCAAAGATATATACCAGTTTTTGTTCGCCAATTTAAGCGTATCAAAGTCTGCTATAGGGTCTAGTAGAACTCATCTAGGCAGTTCTGTTCAACTTTTTGAGATATAGTCAATTTTTTGCATCAAGGTATTTTAGTCACCAGCCATGGCTGAAAGCAATGATGTATTCCGTATGTTGGCTATTGAGGATAAGTTGGATGGTACCAACTACCCATTCTGGGCTTATATGATGCGACATGTATTGGTTGCAAAAGGATTGTGGAACATTGTGCAGGGTGTTGAAAAATGTCCTATCGCACTTGCAAGTGTTACAATTGTAGGTACTAAAGCTGATGGAGAAGGTGTAGAAGATGATGATATTTTGCATATTCCTATTTGTGCTGTGGTTTCTGCTACACCTACTGCAGAGCAGATTTGCTCAGATGGGAGAGATGCCCAGGCACATGCATTGATAGCTTTGTCACTCAAACGTGCCATTATTCCTCACATTCGCTCTTGTAGAACAGCTAAGGATGCTTGGGATACATTTACCACATTGTACAAAGCTAGGAATGAGGCTTGTGTTGCTTACCTCCAAAAACAGTTGGAGAGTGAGCATATGAATGAAGGTGATTCTATGGACAGTTTCCTAATGAAGATCAAAGATTTGAAGGAACAGTTGATTTCTGCTGATGAGCTTATACCAGATACCTCACTTATGCAGACCGTTCTGAATGGTCTTCCTGATTCATATCAAAGTTTTGCTTCTACTCTTTGTTTGATGATGAAAGGCAATCCGAATGCCTTATCATTTGAGGAGTTAGTCTTTGTTCTGTTGCAGGAAGATCAGTCCAGGCAGAACAGGTCCATTATGCGAGTTGCAGATCAAGCTTTCCTGGCTAGTTAGAAGGGCAAAGGAAAATGGAGCTCTTCAACTAGTAAGCAGAAATCTGCTAATTCTGCATATTTGAAGAAGGAAGATAAAGATGAGAAGAAATCAGAAAAGTAGAAATTGTTTTGTAAGTACTGTAAAGGGAATGATCATATCATAAAGAACTGTCCAAAACTGGCTGCTAAAGAGGCAAAGAAGAAAGAGGTTGGAATGGTTGTTGTAGAGGCCTCTACACCAAAAACAGAGTATGCTAATCTTGTGTAGGAAGAGGAATGGGCATTTACTACTGTCTGCAGTTTTGACCCATCTTCTCATGAGCAGTGCATGTCTGTAGTAGACTCGAATGTTTGCCGGTATTTTGACAGTGGGGTGACCAAACATATTACCTTGCAGCGTAGTTTCTTCTCTTCACTCGAGTCTGCCCCTGCAAGGAATACTGTTACATGTGCCAACAACTCCTCTTATCCTGTTATGGGAGTTGGTAAGATCATTTTGACTACTGCTGATGGTAGTTCTTTCACTTTGTCAGATGCTTTATTTGTGCCAGGGATCAAGAAGAACCTATTATCAGTTTCCGCATTAGCCAAGATTGGCTTGGTTGTGAAATTTGTTGATGACAGGTGTACAGTTCATGATCTGTCAAATGGTGATGTGATTATTGCTTCTGGCATTTTATGTCGTGGGCTGTATAAGCTCATAGACTATGAAAGATCTGTAAATGATTTGGAATGTGAAGTAAATGATTCTCAGGCTATATCAGATGCAAAGCTTTGGCATGCATGCTTTGGTCATCTGAATTTTGCTAGTTTGTTATGCCTGCAGAAATCTGAAATGGTGTCCTCGTTGCCCAAACTTGAGGCACTTGGAAAACATGTTTGTGAAGGCTGTATTTTGGGCAAAATGCAGCGTTCATCCTTTCCAAAAGATGGTTCAGTTCGGGCTACTCAGAAATTGCAGCTTGTGCATAGTGATGTCTGTGGTCCTATGTAGGCACCTTCTTTTGGGAATTATCTTTACTTCGTGACTTTCATCAATGATTTTTCCAGGCATGCATGGGTATATCCATTGAAGGCAAAGCTGAAGTGTTCGTGTGCTTCAAACAGTTTTTGGTTTTGGCTCAAAATCTGTTAGCATGTAAAATGGGCACCCTCCGTTCTCATCGAGGGGGGGAATATATGTCTTCTGATTTTAATGCATTTCTGGCTGAACGTGGGATAAAGCACTAGTGTATAGTGCCGTATACACCTCAATAGAATGGAGTTTCTGAACGAAAGAACATGTCACTCATGGAGATGGCGAGGTGTATGGTCAAGAGTCAGGCTTTACCACATAGTTTCTGGCTTGAGGCTGTCATGTGTGCAACATATGTACTTAAAAGGTGTCCCACTAAAGTGCTGCAGTCTATCACTCCATATGAGGCTTGGCATGATCGCAAGCCATTTGTTGATCATCTGCGTGTTTTTGGTTGTTTGGCATATGCATTAGTGCCTGAACAACATCACAGAAAATTGGATGATACAGTAGTAAAATGTATTTTTGTTGGGTATAGTTATGAAAGTAAAGGCTATCGTCTATATCATCCACAGACTAAACGCATTCTGGTTAGCCGTGATGTTGTTTTTGTGGAAGATGTTATTCAGCCATTGCTATCATGTACTAAGGAGACATCTGTTAGCTCCAAAGACATGTATGATACTTTGATGCCTATTTTTACAGGTGGACAGTCTAGTGTTGGTCCTAATGAGGAAACTTCTCAGCCTTTTCAGGTTTCATGTGATGATGCAAACCATTCCATTTCTGATGCAGATTTACATGATGCACTAGTTAATGAGCAGGCAAAGACTATGCCAAAATGGCTGGTGCAGACTTTGCGTGACAACAAATTAGATGCACCTCTGTCATATCGTACTCGTTTAGGCTCTCATAGTGCCTCTTTTGCATCAAATTGCTATTTTATGGTTGCATCTAGTCTCTGTGATGAGAATGAACCTGTTTCGTTTGATGAAGCACAAAATTCAGAAAATTGGATGGCTGCTATGCAATCTGAATATGATGCAATAATGAAGAATGGTACTTGGTCTTTATGTGACTTGCCTCTTTGCAAGAAGGCCATTGGCCCTAAGTGGGTATACAAGTTGAAGCATAAACATGATGGTACAGTTGACAGGTATAAGGCTAGGCTTGTTGCAAAGGGTTATGCACAGGAAAGAGGCATTGATTTTGATGAGACCTTTGCACCTACATGTTGTATGACTACTGTTCGGAGCATTTGTGCACTTGCAGCCCATCATGGTTGGAATGTACATCAGTTGGACATTACAACTTCATTTCTGAATGGTGACTTGCATGAAGAAGTGTATGTTTTTCAGCCCCACGGCTTTGTGCAAAAAGGGCATGAAAACGAGGTGTGCAAGTTAAAGAAGGCATTATATGGTTTAAAGCAAGCAGCACGTGCTTGGTATGAGAAGATACATGCCTATCTGATTGCACATGGTTTTGAGAACAGTCCAATTGAAAGCACCTTATATGCTAAGCGTGCTAATGATGTGCTTCTGATCATTGTTGTCTATGTTGATGACATGCTACTCACTGGTCCTATTGAGAAGCATATTGCTGATTTTAAGGCTGATTTGCATGCCTCATTTGAGATGTCTGATCACTATTTAGGCATTCAGTTTATGCAAGTTGATGGTGGAATGGCATTGTGTCAAACGAAATATATTGACACATTATTGCAGCGTTTTGGCCTTGAAGACTGTAAGCCTATTGCCACTCCTATGGAGACAGGTTTACGATTGAGTCTTCATGATGCTGGAGATGCATTTGATGTTGTTCTCTATCAGCAGGCTGTTGGATGCTTGATTTACTTATGCATTACTCGGCCAGATATTCAGTTTTCTGTCTCACAGATGAGCAGGTTTTATGCATTGCCCAGGAGTCAAGCATTGGCAGGCAGTTAAGCATATCTTTCGCTACTTGAGTGGTACTCGACTACTTGGGTTGTTTTATCCCAAGGGGGGATCACTACCGCCAGATTTGCATGTTTTTTTTTACTCTGATTGGGTTGGTTGCTATGACACTCGTGTGTCCACTAGTGGCTTTTGCTTCATGCTTGGTAGCTCATGTATATCTTGCTTGAGCAAGAAGCAGCCTACTGTGGCCACTTCCAGTTGTGAGGCTGAGTATAGGGCAGCTTTCACAGCTATTGTTGAGTGTGTGTGGCTTAGACGCCTTATGGCTGATTTGGGTGTTGGTCAGAATTCTGCCACCACCATCTTCACTCACAGTTAGAGCGCATTGGCAATTGCGAGGAACCCTGTGTTCCATACTCGCACTAAGCACATTGAGGTGCATTATCACTATGTCAGGGAGAGGTTCTCTGCTGGGGAGATCAGCTTGGCATATGTGCCCACACAGGAGAACATTGCAGACCTTTTCACAAAGGCTCTACCGAGGGAGAAGTTTGAAGCTTTTTGCAAAGCTTTGGGCGTATTTCCTTTTGTGGAGTGACTTCCACATAGCTTGGCACTTCCTTATACATGAGTGCCAACTACTTGTTCACCGCATCACTCCGAGGGGGGATTTGTTGATATATTTAGGTAGTGATGTGTGTGAACACTCTAGGACCGCCCGGCCACTTTTTTCCCTCTTTAGGAGGTTTTTTTCCCTCGGCTTGTATATACGCCTATTGCCCTAATGGGCTACTTATCTTTGTACATTGTCTAGGAATACATTCAGTATTGTGTGTTGTGCTCCAAGCTTCTTCTCCTTCCTTGTGCTGTTCGCGTGCTTCTGCAGATGTCTATCTCCAACACTCATGAGTTGAGTTGAGTTGAGTTGACTTGAGTACAGTTAGAGATGAACCAGAAGTGTTCATAATACACTAAGTTGTGAGTTGTCAGTCACAAGTCCCAATATTCAGTTCTTGATTATGTTTAGTGTATTTACATGACACAACAAAAGTACGTTGAGAAAGCTTTCATAAGGTAAATGCAAATATGTGGATCCTAGTGTATGTTTTTAGGTTTGAGAAGACATGCGATAGCAAGTTCAGAGTCAGTACATGCTACATTTGTTGTCAAGCAGTGATTGCTTGATGTGACACTATTGGATACCTAGTTTGCATATTTTCTCAGGTATTATGGTTCATATTCAACAAGTTCAAGTTTTTGAAGCTTGAAGGAAAGTCAAATTCAGTTTTGAAGAAGACTTTTGAAGAAAAGGTTTGAAGGTCAATTCGGGAGTTCAAGTTTGAAACTTATGAAGTTTGCAGATAAATGAAGTTACATGTTCAGTCCAGTTTGTACCAATATGACATTGCAGGGGGGATTGTTAAAAACAATGTCATATAGTACATTATGTTCAAATAATATTGCTTAGAATCCTGATTGTGTAGTGTTTGATTTTATTCCCTCTACAACTAAAGGCGCCAGGCCTTGTGGCTAGAACAATAGCCTCTCACAGCAACGACATGGGTTCGAATTCCCCTACCGACAGCGTTTGCAAAAAGAGTATTTTTGTGCTTTTTGCTTTATTAAAAAAAACCCACACGGACAGCAGACATATTTATTCGCGATAGTGTTTTGAATAGATGAACACGTAAGTTATGCTTTTGGAGTGCTTTTGAGTTGAGAACAACTACTATATAAGAAGATCTTGTCTCATTGTTCATTGATCCTACACCTTTTGCAAAACAAGCTTTGGAGCTTGGTACCTCAATAGAGGTGGTGCTTCTAGCACATGGGGCAACCATGTTGCTATCTTGGAGCATGTTGAGGAGCGGCTATGGAGTTCTTCTTGGAGAAGAAGAGTATGCTCACACTCTTGCTTATGGAGAGGACTTGCCCATCAGTAGCTTGGTGGTGTGGATCAGCCATTCACACGATGTATTTGAAGATTATCTTCTACATGAAGATTTCGGGTTACTTCAAAGACATTGGATGGTGGTTAACATAATATTTACATCTTATGTTAAGAATTCAGGTACATATTCTCTTTGTGCACACATGTACTGCTTGGAGCTTATGGAGGCAGTGGCATCCATATCACGAGCAGTCCTATTCAGCATATCTAAAGGAGAATGAGTACATGCATATTTGGATGAGGTGTTAGAGAAGATATTTGGATGAGATGTTAGAGAAGATATGTATGCTTCATGCATATTTGGTAGAGGTGTTAGAGAAGATATGTTCATATGAGTTTGAGGATTTCTAGTAGCAAACTTGTTAGCATTCTTTGCTACTTTTGTAAGTATGTGATCTTTTCACACATGTGTCTGACTTAGGGTCTTCCATAGCCTAAGTTCAAATGAGGGTTTGCTGATTATCAATTTTAGACTGATCCTTCCTCTTTCTGTCACTCATATTCACTCTTCTACAACCTATCAGGTCACACATCTCATATATATTCAGATTTCTGTCCATACATCTGAATATGTTTGTTACATTTGTACATTCACTCATCCATCTATATCTGTTCACATAGAGTGGTTGAAGTTTTGACTCCCACATTGTAAATTGACATTTGTATATATGATAGTGTGAGTAAGCAGTGTCTTACGTAACGCTTTACACAAATTGTCTAATATTTCTCTATCTTTGTCTCATCATTTGTATGATTAAGTGTGGTATGTTCATGTTTTGTCAATATTGGAAGATTACTGGAATCTGTGTTGTTGATCTTGGACCTATGGAACTATGGACCTGTGACCTGTGGTATTAGTTATGGGCCTACTAAATTTCCAACAGGAAGAGATTCCAAAATTCATAAAAGGAGATGACTATGCATTTTTTAGAAGGAATTTAGATTCTTATATTCATCCATACAAGGGGGTGATGAATGTTCTCAAAATATAAGAGATACATGTGCAGAGAGAATTACATTACCTACAACAGTACTTATTCCATCATCAATACCTCTTAAAGTTCTGACTTATGAAGTTGGAGAAGGATCTAGAGTTCCAAAAAAAAAAGATATTGAAGAACCATGAGGGATTCCACCACTTTTTAGGAATACACCAAAGTGGTTATATCAAACCTCGAAGGACAATGGTATAAAGGAATACACTAAAAGAACTAGAAGTCAAACAAGAGATAACAAACAGACGAGGTAAATTATGCAGATCATTTTGAGAGTCATAATATTTTAGCTCTTACTTCAGTTGGGAATGAACAAGGTAGTGTTCAAGATGCACTACAAAGTGACATGATTATCAGAGGTCCCAGAGATTCAAATCTTTAGTTGTTTAAAGGCAACTTAAGTGTACATTTGATGTAAATGATTTGAGTATTTTGCGTTATTATCTTGGGATTGAGTTCAAATATAGAGATGAGTGTATCTACATGAAACAACAAAATACATTGAGAAATTATTGAAAAGTTTTGAGATGATAGATTCCAAGCCTATGAAAACACCAATGGATGTGAATGTGTCATTACATCCGTAGCAGATTCAGAATCATTTGATGACATTATATATTCAATCAGTTGGTTGTTTGATATATCTATGTAATACATGTCCGAACATTGAGTTTGCAGTTTCTCAAGTATATAGGTTCATGCAAAGTCAGCTCAAGATTCAATGGAATTCAGTTAAGAGATATTTGTAGATATCAGAAGTTTTGCACGTTATTGCACCTTGTACCATGGTGACATTGAAGGGGGGAATGTTGGAGATAATGTGCCATGGTCCATACCTAGTGGGCACATATAGTATATATTTTATAATACTCTTCAAAGAAAAGCTTGTAGGCAACGTGGATAGAACAAAAGGCTTCTACTATGAAGCCATGAGTTCAAATCTTAGTAGCCGCAGCATGCGAAGAAGAGTTTTTTTTAATTTGCTTTTTTGTTCTTAATACGACTTGATGTGATTGTGCTTTCCATGAATTTTGATGTGCACATGTGTGGATTTTCATAATTTTTTGAACGTTCTTTTCCATGGGCTTATAAGCTATATAAGAACAAGCAAAGCTCTCTTTTATCATCATTCAAGGAGTGATCAAGGAGATCTTCTTAAGCTACTCAAGGAGTATCTACTCAACGCAAGGAGGAGGAGATCTTGGAGGCCCTCTTGGAGGGAGAGTTTCTACACTCTTCAAGGAGCTATGCTCTACATCTGGAGACATTTGGAGGAGTTTGTGTCATCTTACCATCAGCATCACTTGCTAAGTTACTCTGAGTAACAATTCTATTTCCCTTCTCACTTGTTCATTCACAAGTTTTTGATCTAGATAGTCAGAATTCGAGTTTGCTATAAAATAGTTCTAAATTGTTCATATTCTCCATATTCTCACACACACATACACTCTTCATACCTGTTAGGCACACAAGTTATTGTATCTAGTTCCTATTTCTGCCTAGATTCAGATCTTGCTAGTTTGTGTCATTTTCACGCATTGCAATTTGACATTGGAATATAGATATTGTAGGTGAGCCTCATAGCTTACCAGTACACTTTGAAAATCTCATCTATTTTCTCTCTATCTCTCACTCATCTTCTTTTTGAGTCTTAAGGTGTGTATGCCAAAGTTCATGTGTTGGAAGATCATGTAAACTTGTGATATATTATTATTGTGGCCCACCCCACTTCCAACATTTGGTATCAGAGCTTAGAATACCAACATTTGGTATGAGAGCATAGTTGACATACACCCTTAACAAGATGAGTAATTATACACTTGGGAATGAAGACAAGCTTGAGGGAATGTCTGATTATCCGATGTGGAGTTTTATGATGATGAATTTGTTAGTATCAAAGGACTTCTGGAATATTGTCAATGGCACTTATCCAAGGCTAGGAAAAGTCATAGAAGAGGCTACTTCATCTTCTAAAAGACCTACTATTCCTATTTCTGCACAACAAGAGGTTAGTGAACAAGAAGAAACTCTTTCATCATCAAGAGTCCGTAATACTACCAGACTACTTCCTACAGAAGAGCAATCCATATGGGATTCAAGGAATGCACTAACACTTTCATATATTGCCATGGGAGTGAAGAGGCATATTATACCTCAAGTCAAGTCATGCAAAACCTCTCGACAAGCTTGGTTGGAGTTAGAGAATCTCTATCAGACCAGAAACCCTTCTAGGAAAGCTCATCTAAGGAGACAACTAGCCAACACAAGAATGAAAGTTGGTGAATAAGTTTAAAAACATATTTTGAAGCTCAAAGATTTACAAGGTCATTTACGCAATGTTGGATTCAACATTTCAGATGAAGAGATGGTAAACACGCTTCTAAACTCACTTCGATCTATATATCGTGCTTTTGTTACCTCTTTATCTTTCTCTACAAGAGATAGAGAAGTTTCATTTGAAGAGCTATAGTTCCTATTACTTCAAGATGAAGATCAACAAAAGATTATGGAGGAGAATGATGAAGCCATGTTATCATCGTCAAAGAAAAAGAAGAAGAAGAGTCAGCAATCCAAGAAGGAAAGTAAGTCTTCTAATCCTAAGTCCTCTAGTCTTTTTCCTAATGCTTCCTCTACACCCAAAGAAAATTCTTAGACCAAATCTGATTAAAGGAAAGGAGTATGCCATTATTGTAAGAAACTAGGTCATTTTATGGCAGAATGCAAAGCAAGGATTTTTTATCTAGAAGAAGAAAACATCAGGTAATAGTGCGGAAGATGATCCAAAACCTAAAACTTCAAAGGTACATTTGTATTCATGCGTTAGTATTGAAGAGATAGCTTTTGTTCAGGCAACATTAAATGCAATCTCATATAATCCTTGGATTTCTTATTATGGAGCTACTAAACATATAACACATTGTAGAAAGCTATTTTCTTCCCTTTTTAGCTCTTCAGGGAGAAGAGTGACCATTGCAGATGGTCATGATTTGGATGTTGTTGGTGTTGGAGAAGTAAAGCTAAAGTCAAGATCAAGTGGAAATTTCACAATTTCTAATGTTCTTTATGTTCGAGACATGAAGAAGAATTTGCTTGCTATCTCTGCTTTCTTATCAGATGGCTATAACATTGTTTTGAAGAAAGATTCATGTTAGATCCTCTCACCTGATGAGGAGAATTATCTACTTCAAGGTTAAAACAGAAGTGACATGTTTGTGTTATCCAAAAATAGTCATGCTAATGTTGTTGGGACTACTACATCTAACGAGAACATGAAATTATGGCATGCTAGATTTGGCCATATCAATTACACAACTCTCAAAAATATCAAAGATCTAGGTATGGTGGAAAATTTGCCTACTTTTGTCGTACCAGATGATGTAAAGCATGGACACATCACAACCACAAGGAAGTTGCATATTATACATTCAGATGTGAATGGTTTGATGAGAACAGATTCTATTCAAGGTTTCACGTACTTTATTATTTTTATTGATGATTTCTCAAGATATTTGTGGATTTATGGCCTTAAAGTGGTCAGAGGTTTTTCCTACTTTCAAGAAGTTCTTAGCTATGGTTGAAAATCAAAGTCAGCCAAAGGTTCAAATTTTGAGAAGTGATAGAGGAGGAGAGTACATGTCTAAAGTCTTTAAGTCTTTTCTTGAAGACAAAGGTATCTCTCATCAACTCACTATTGCTTACATGCGAGAACAGAATGGTATTGTAGAAAGAAAGAATAGGATACTTGTTGAGATGATACATGGTATGATGTCATCCAGTCCACAGAGTGCATGTATTTATAGGAATTTTTTATTATGTCAAAATAGTGTTTACATGAGAGTGACTTCAAAAGCATGCATGAAAGTAAAAGTTGGTAACTTTTGCAGAAAGCCTTTGCTTTTAATATAAAAAACTACGGTCTACAACAACCCTTATTCTAACCACTACTTTACTAACTATTTCTAAAAATAGTACCCTCTATGTCGATTTGTTTACAAACTATATAAACTATAAATCGGATTATTGATGTCCGCCCTTTCATGCCCTCACGAACCTTCAACTGCTATATCAAAAACACCAAAACACATTAAACATTAATAAATTAACACTCCAACAATGCCTTGCTCAACACATTCCATAATTCATAACATGCCCCTCAGCTGAAAAAGCAACTGACCTCAGTTGATAAAATAAAACATAAACATGGATGGCCACTCACATGTTCCATCACTCAACGAAAATAAGCATGTTCCATGTAAAAAAACATGCATGGAAATGTTCATGGAGGAATTACATTAATGTGTTTGTGTATGATATGCAGAAATTAAGTGGTCATAATGGGGTGTTAACTTCTGTATCCATTGACATTCTTCAATAGAGTGATTTTTTTACTTAACTAAATATTGATGATATTGAGTACATGTGTGTGTAGTAGTGACATCATGGTCAATTATTTTCTTAGGAACTAAGATTTCAGATTGTTCTTCAATTAAAGGAGGGTCATCAAGAAGTGGAGTGAGTGGTAAAGTTCCTTTAAATGGTTTAAGTAAACTAATATGAAAAGAGTGATGTATATTCCAATGAGATGGTGTATCTAATCTAAATGATTTATCATTAATTTTTTGTATAATGTGAAACGGTCCATAATAACGTGGTGCAAGTTTTATTTTAGGATGCTGCAAAATATTTTTGTGATGTCTTTTAATGATACACAACCGTACAAGATCATTTATTTTGAATTCCTTGGCTAATCATTTTGTATTGATATTACGTGTGTATCGCTCTTGAATTTTTCTAATGTGTTTGTGAACATCGTGAAGTATAGAAATGTGATCTTGACCAATAGAATCAGCCATTAGAATGTTGGTTTGGGTGAATGACATGGGAGTGGGAAGCTTTTTGCCATAAACAATTTCAACAGGTGCACAACTAGTGGTGTGTGTGGTGTTATTGTAAGCAAATTGAAGCAATGGCAACCTTTCATCCCAATTACTAGGATTATCTTATGAATAACAATGCATAAAATCAAGAATAGTACTGTTTGTAGCCTCACTTTGTCCATTACTTTTCGGATGATATGGAGAGCTAAAATCTATTTTAGAACCAAAATGTCAAAATAAGGCAACTAAAAAATGATTACAAAATCTAACATCACGATCAGATAACATTACTTTAGGAAATCCATGATGTGGGAAAATGCATTTAATGAATAATTTTGCACCTTGAGGTGCAGATAAAGTTTTTCTACAAGGAATGAAATATGCATATTTACTAAACCTATCAACTATTGTCCAAATCATGTCATTATGTGATGAAGTGATAGGAAGACTTGTGATAAAATACATGGAGATTGTTCCCATGGTTCATTCAGAATAGGGAGTGACATTCATAATCCAAATGGTTTACCATGATGATGTTTTACATGCTCACATACAATGCATTGGGAAACATGATGTGCAATATGTTTTTCCATGTGTGGCCAAAAGAAGAAATCTTTGCAAGGAGAAATGGTGCTCTGTATGCCTCTATGACCCATGTAAGATGGCTCATGCATTTCTTTGATGACAAAATCTTTAAAAGCTTGGGTTATACACAATCTATATTGAAAATATAGTAAACCATGATGAAATGTATAATGTTCATCAAAAGAAGATGCACTATTGTTGAAGTCATGCCATGCACATGAGAAATACAAATCAGATGCATAAGTGGAAATGATTTCTTGAAAGAATGAATTTGGATGGTAGAAATGATATGCAAAACAATAGAATGTGAAGGAAAATGGCTAAGAGCATCAACTACAACATTAGCTTTACCAGGTTGATACTGGATCATGGGTTGGAAATTTTGAATGAATGAAGCCCATTTAAGATGCCAATCAGAGATTAACGACTGATTTAATAAATGTTTAATAGCATGTTGATTGGTTTTGATTAAGACCTTAGAGCCCATAAGATAGTGTTTCCAAATTTTCAAAGCATATACAACCGCTAACAATTCTTTATCATATGTACTATAATTATTTTCTAAGGGCTTAAACTTCCTACTCTCAATTGCAATAGGATGATCATTTTGCATTAAAACATCACCTATTCTTGAACCACTAGCATCAGTAACAACATGGAAGTGTTGTGAAAAATCAAGTAACTGTAAACAGGTGCATGTGAGAGTGCATGTTTGAGTTTTTTACAGGATTGTTGTTAGGTAAGTCCCCATGCAAATTTTATTTTCTTTTTCAATAATAAGGTAAGAGGCAATGCTAAATAAGAAAAATTTTGAACAAACTTTCTATAGAAACTAGCCAATCCAAGAAAAGAACAAACGTCATTGACTGATTGTGGTGTAGGCCATTCTACTATCACTTTGATCTTTTTTGGATCCACATAAACACCTTCACTTGAAATAATATGTCCTAGATATTCTAACTTACGTTGAAAGAAGTAACTCTTTTCAAGATTAGCGTAAAGTGTGTTCTCTCATAGCAAATGAAAAACTGTTTTAAGATGCTCCTCATGCTCACTATCATTCTTACTATAAACAAGTATATTGTTGAAGAATACAAGAACAAAATCTTGGTAACCAAGAAAAATGTTGTTCATCATTTTTGCAAATGTAACATGGGCATTAGTAAGTCCAAAGGGCATTACCATAAATTCATAATGGCCAGTTTGAGTTCTAAATGCAGCCTTAAAAATATCACTTTGTGTCATACAAATCTGATGGTAACCTGATTTTAGATCAATTTTACTAAAGACACGAGCTCCTCGTAATTTATCTAAAAGATCATCTATTCGAGGAATAGGGTATCTATTCTTTATTGTGATCCTATTAAGGGCTCTATAATCAATTCACATTTGATAAGTTTTATTCTTCTTCTCTACTAAGAGAACTGGTGCTCCAAATGGGGAAGAACTAGGCCTTGTTGGAGCAGAGCAATCATCAATAGTGATTATATGAAGATCAAAGTGAGAAGATATGTGGAAGAATGAAGATTACTTTCAGAGGAAGAAAATAGAATCAGAAATGTTTCTTTTGTATATTACTCTTGTAAATAGTTCAATGTATTTTGAAAAAGATGACGAGTTAGACTCGTATATATATCTACAGATACGTATTCATAGTAGGAGAGAGTGATATAGATCAGATAGAGAAGAATAGGTGAAGAGGTGATGAACATTGTATGTATCATCAACCATATGTATGAAAAGTAATGAAGAAGAAAATGTTGTAGATTTCTGCGCGTCGATCTTCTCTCCCATTCTCCTTCTGTGCTTAATCTTTTGAAGAATCCTTTTGCACGTATCTAAGTCCATAGCTAATCTATCTATGGCTAGAATTTGAGAGATTAATTTCAATCAGGCTGTGAGAATTTTGTTTAGGAACATTCATATGTGAAGATGTTCTGAGAGTCGAAAAATCTGGCGCACATTTCATCTTCAAAGAAATGGTCAGTGCTCAGTCCACCGTGTAAAGTTTTACACAAGTGAGGGCTCAAAATCTAAGTTGGAAGGTAAGCTATCTATGGCTAGAAGATCTTGATCAAACGGGTTCAGAGTTGGGAGAACCAGTGCTAAGAAGTTGCAGGTGTCAAAGTCGCCATTGCAAGGAAGCAGTTTCAGACATAGGTAAAGTGTTTCACACATTTCTCACAGTATACTCAATCATTTTGAGAGATTTAACTTGGTAAAGTTGCGCAACCTTAAGGCGAAGTGTTGTGCAAAGTTTTATCAAAAACTTTACAGGATTGATTAGTCAATGAGTGACTAATCTGCAGCAGACTTTTCTGAAGAAACTGAATTTTTCAGAATAATCAATTTTCTGATAATTAGGTGAAGATTCTCTAAATTAGGTGGAGTCTAAAGTTGATCTTGATATAGAGGTAATCTAAATTCAAGGTCAACTTGTTCTTTTGGAGATTAACACTCTCCATCAGTGGTATCAGAGCAGGTTGTGTCAAAATTGAGAAGAAGAAGACTCCGACTATTGCAGAAATACAAATCTTTACATTTTGAAGGTGCAGAAGGGTAAAGGTTGAAGAAAGATTGAAGGAAGACATACAAAGAGCATCAAAAGGATCAAAAGGAGCAACATTCGAAGTAAAGGTACATTTATTATCTGTAAAGGTTAAAGATTTGAAGCTACAGGTGAAGTAAAGATGGGAGATAGTCTCCAAATTGAAAAGTTGGATAGAGAGAACTATCCTGCATGGTCTATGAGGATGGAAGCTCACCTTATGAGCAAAGATCTGATAGGATACATCACAGGAGATGAAGAAAAGCCAGAATTCAGAGATCCTAGTGTTCCAACTAGGGAGGAGCTTGCAGATTTGAAGAATTGGATGAAGAAGGATGCTCAAGCAAGAAGCATCATCTACATGGCAGTTAATGACTATTTTCTTCCTCACATTAGAGGACTTGAAAGTGCATGTGACATTTGGAATGCTTTGGAGGAGCATTTCCAAAACACAACCAAATCAAGGAAGGCTTCACTATGGGCAGAATTTACTACTTTCAAGAAGAAGGCCTCACAATCAATTTCTGATTATGTGACAAAGATGAAGGACATTGCAGATTCTCTAGGTGCAGTGGATGAAGACATTGAAGAAGACAAATTGGTAAGACAAATACTCACAGGGCTAAGAGGAGATGAGAAGTGGAAGCCCTTCATTTTATCTACAGAACTTTCATTAGATCACTTTACTCCTGATTTGAATCAATTGTTAGGTCATATGCTAACTTTTGAGAATGATGTCAAAGGAGATGTTGATAAGAGTGCAGGTCATGCAATGTATTCTAAAGACAAGAAGAAAGCTAACAAAGGGAAGCAACAATCAAGTGAAGAAGAAGGTACATCAAACCAAGCAAACTTCATAAGAGGAAGAGGAAATGGCAGAAGTAGAGGAAGAGGCAGAAACAACAAAGATAATGCAAGAGCTTGTTGGATATGTGGTAAGACCAATCATCTATCTCATGATTGTTGGCACAATAATCAAAACAATGGTAATTATCAGAACTTTAATCAAAGAGCAAGAGGTGGTAGATTTCAGAGAGGAAATTTCAGAGGTAGAGGTGGTAGGAATTCTTTTGGAAGAGGTGGTGGAAGAAACTTCCAAAATCAATCGTATAATAACACTTACTACAACTATGCATTAGATCAAAAGGAGGATTCGACTCTCATTATGAATACATGTGAAACCTCACATGAGGACATGAGAGTGTTCTATATTGATTCAGGATGTAGTAATCATTTAAGTGGAAATATTGCTTTGATGACTGACCTAGATCATAATGCAATTAATCATACAGTTCAGACAGGTGATAATACAAAGCATAAGGTAAAGTCAATTGGTTCAGTCAAGGCTAAGGATGGGAGCACTCTTCTGAGTAAGGTACTTTATGTTCCCACAATTCCAAAGAATTTGATCAGTGTAGGTCAAATTGTGGAAAAAGGTTATGAGGTAAGGTTTACCAATGATGGAGTTTATGTTGAAGACCCTAGTCAAGGGTATAAACAAGTTATTGCAGGAAAGGAAGAAGGAAGGCGTTTCACATTGAAGGTACAAGGAAATGTTGGACATGCTATGTTCACATATGGAGAGCAGAAGGTGTCAGAATTGGATCTTTGGCACAAAAGACTTGGACACTTTAATGAAAGAGGTATCAAAGAAATGATTAACAATGATTCAGTGCTTGGAATGCCTAACATTGCAGGTCAACACATGACATACAGATGTGAGGCATGTCAATTAGGTAAGGCTCATAAGCAATCCTATTCCAAGCATGGATTTATGTATTCAGAAAGACTTGAATTGGTGCATACAGATGTGTGGGGTCCTTCAAAGGACTTTAGTATAAATGGTTCAAGATATTATGTCATATATGTTGATGATGCTACCAGGTGGATCACAATTTATGTGATTAAGGAAAAGTCAGAAGTGTTTAATACATTTAAACACTATCATGCATATGCAGAAAGGATTACAGGTCAAAAATTGAAGAGACTAAGGTCAGATGGAGGGGGAGAGTATTTTTCAAATGAGTTCAATGATTATTTGTGGAATGCAGGTATAAAGAGAGAAGTTACTTGCAGGTACTCTCCTCAACAAAATGGGGTAGCAGAAAGAAGAAATAGGACTCTTGTTGAGTTTGCAAGGTCCATGATGAAAGAGAAGAATTGCCCAAATTATTTGTGGGCTGAGGCTGTTAATACAACTACATATTTGGTTAATAGATTGCCTTGTAAAGCTTTGCAGGGTATGACACCATATGAAGCTTGGTGGGGTAAGAAACCTACCTTGGATCATTGCAGAATATTTGGATGCTTGGCATATGCATATGTGCCATCTCAATTGAGGCATAAGTTGGAGCCTAAGGTAGAGAAGTATGTATTCATTGGTTATGATGATAAGCAAATGGGATACAGGTTGTGGAGTCCATCCACAAAGCAATTTATTGTATCCAAGGATGTTACATTTGATGAGCAAGGTACTTGGTATGCAGGTAAATATAATGTACATGCAGATGATGAAGAAGTAGTGGAACAAAGGAAAGGTAAAGCAAAGATTCAAGTACTTGATGAAAGTGAGAGTAATGAAGTGCAGATTGAAGTTGAAGAGAGGCCAAGGTTTGATCCAGAATGTGATGAACCAGAGACCTCAAGAAGTGCAGAAGTTAGGAGATCATCTAGGCACAAATGGCAACCTAGAAGGTATAGCTATGACACTTCATTCTTGACTACTAAAGATTATGCTTATTTGGTAAAAGCAGATGAAGACCCTTCTACATATGAAGAAGCCAAAGGGAAGAAGAATTGGGAAGATGCTATGCAAGAGGAGTATGATGCATTGATAGAGAATCAAACATGGGATTTGGTTCCTAAACCTAATAGTCAGAAGATTATTGGATGTAAGTGGGTTTACAAAACAAAGAGATTTGCAGATGGAAGTGTGTCTAGGTACAAAGCTAGACTTGTTGTGAAAGGGTATGCACAGACATATGGAGTGGACTATGATGAGACTTATAGTCCTGTGGCAAAGATGACAACCATCAGGACACTCATTGCAATTGCTGCTTGTAAAGGTTGGAAGTTGTCTCAATTAGATGTTAAAAATGCTTTCTTGAATGGTTACATTTCAGATGAAGTCTACATGGAGCAACCAGATGGGTTCAAAGATCAAGTGAGTCCAAATTATGTAAGTAAGCTCAAGAGAGCTTTGTATGGGTTGAAGCAAGCCCCAAGGGCTTGGAATTATAGGCTTGTAAAATTCTTGAATGATCTTGGATTTCAAGCATCAAAGGCAGATAGTAGCTTGCTAGTCAAAGCAAGTGAAAATGGATTCATTTATGTGTGTATTTATGTTGATGACATAATACTTACAGGAACAGATGATAAGGGGATACAAATGATCAAGAAGCAGATGGAGAAAGAGTTCAAAATCAGTGATTTGGGGAACCTATCATTCTTCTTGGGAATGGAGATCTCTTATACTCATCATGGAGTATATGTGACCCAAGAAAGGTATCTTAAAAATTTGCTAATCAAATTTAAAATGGAAGATTGCAGGGTTGCACCTACACCTTTGGAAGTGAACCATAAATTGTCTAGGTTTGGAGGAGAAGAGTTCAGAGATATGAAACTCTATCAAAGTTTGGTTGGTAGCTTGATTTATGCTACATTGACAAGGCCTGACTTGTCATATGCAGTTGGTGTGCTTTCACAATTCATGCATTGTCCTAGAAAGGAACATTGGATTGCAGGACAAAGAGTACTTAGGTACATCAAGGGTACACTCAAAGAAGGGTTGTACTATGGGTTTACTTCAAATACAAGAATCAAGATATATAGTGATGCAGATTGGGCAGGTAATGTGGATGATAGAAGATCAACACATGGATACTTGTGCTATGTAGGAGACAAATTGATTTCATGGTGTTCCAAGAAGCAACATACAGTTGCTTTGTCATCTACAGAAGCAGAATATAAAGGTATGGTGGAAGCTGCAAAAGAGGTAATATGGCTAAAGACACTTTTGAAAGTTTTTGATGTGATTCAGAGTACTCCTATTATTTGTGGAGACAATATGAGTTCATTATACTTGGCAGCTAATCCTGTATTTCATGCTAGAACTAAGCATATTGAAATACAGTATCATTTTCTGAGAGAGAAGGTCATTGAGAAGGAAATTGAAGTCATACACACCCCTACAAAAGATCAACTTGCAGATATGATGACTAAAAGTTTGGATGGACCTAAATTGCAGAGGTTTAAAGATATGGCAGGAATAAAGAAGATGCAGGTAATCACAATTGAATATTGAGGGGGAGCTGTTGGAGCAGAGCAATCATCAATAGTGATTATATGAAGATCAAAGTGAGAAGATATGTGGAAGAATGAAGATTACTTTCAGAGGAAGAAAATAGAATCAGAAATGTTTCTTTTGTATATTACTCTTGTAAATAGTTCAATGTATTTTGAAAAAGATGACGAGTTAGACTCGTATATATATCTACAGATACGTATTCATAGTAGGAGAGAGTGATATAGATCAGATAGAGAAGAATAGGTGAAGAGGTGATGAACATTGTATGTATCATCAACCATATGTATGAAAAGTAATGAAGAAGAAAATGTTGTAGATTTCTGCGCGTCGATCTTCTCTCCCATTCTCCTTCTGTGCTTAATCTTTTGAAGAATCCTTTTGCACGTATCTAAGTCCATAGCTAATCTATCTATGGCTAGAATTTGAGAGATTAATTTCAATCAGGCTGTGAGAATTTTGTTTAGGAACATTCATATGTGAAGATGTTCTGAGAGTCGAAAAATCTGGCGCACATTTCATCTTCAAAGAAATGGTCAGTGCTCAGTCCACCGTGTAAAGTTTTACACAAGTGAGGGCTCAAAATCTAAGTTGGAAGGTAAGCTATCTATGGCTAGAAGATCTTGATCAAACGGGTTCAGAGTTGGGAGAACCAGTGCTAAGAAGTTGCAGGTGTCAAAGTCGCCATTGCAAGGAAGCAGTTTCAGACATAGGTAAAGTGTTTCACACATTTCTCACAGTATACTCAATCATTTTGAGAGATTTAACTTGGTAAAGTTGCGCAACCTTAAGGCGAAGTGTTGTGCAAAGTTTTATCAAAAACTTTACAGGATTGATTAGTCAATGAGTGACTAATCTGCAGCAGACTTTTCTGAAGAAACTGAATTTTTCAGAATAATCAATTTTCTGATAATTAGGTGAAGATTCTCTAAATTAGGTGGAGTCTAAAGTTGATCTTGATATAGAGGTAATCTAAATTCAAGGTCAACTTGTTCTTTTGGAGATTAACACTCTCCATCAGGCCTTATAAGTCCTTTGTGGAGTAAGTCTTTCACTTGGTTTTCTATTTCCTTTTGATGTAGTAGACCATGCCTATAAGGTGCTTTATGAGGAGGAGAACCACTAGGAATTAAGTCTATGCTATGTTCAAAGGATCCTCGCGATGGTGGTAGTTCAGAGGGATAATCAAACATAAAACAATCCTTATAAGTAGTCATGAAAGGTTTATGTGCTTCGGTAAGTGTATGAGTATAGTCATTTATGACATTAACAAAAACAATACCTGAATTGAATCCTTTCCTAAATGCACGTTTTACTTGAATATGACTAATCAATGGAAATGGCTGGAAATCATGCTGCACAGACAAAATAATGATTTGACCTTTAAATTCAAAGTTAAAGGTATGTGTATGGTAGTAAATGTGTGGGTTATAATGATCATGAAAAGGCATACCAAGTATGTTAAAAATAAAGAAGTAAGGTCATATATATATTTGCAAAAAGGATTTTCTTCAAATACAAGGAAAATACAAAAATGAAAAATGGAAGCATTTACTTCAGCAAGTAGTGGAGGCCAAAAGAGAATCAATCAAAAGAGAATCAAATCCAAAAATTGAACTATAAGAGGTGTGGTTGTCCAAAGTAGTGGAAGAGTTATGGAGAAGAGCTCTCAAACTCATCATGAGAGTTTTTGGTCACTTGAATATAAATGAGGCAAGGGAGGACACTCAAGAACAGAGGAAGAAGGCGTGGAAGTCCCCTTGTAGCTAGTTCATGTGGTTTGAGTCATTTCGTTCTGTTCACTCTCATAGAGTATGTCCAGTCGCATACCAATTTTTGGGTAGTCTACTTGTGAGAGTCATATCTCTCAATATATGTATTCAATTTTAAACTTTAAACATTCATTTGAAAGATTATCTAGAGTACTTCCTCCTTCTGGAATAGTTTTAACAAATTTTTTATGATGTGTGAGTTATTCAATTTTTAGTGAAGTCCAGTTTTCAGCTTAACTGAGTGGATAGGTAGCCTGTTTTGAGGCAAAGAGTTTCCAACCCAAATCTACTCCAAATTGAGTGTTTGATAACTCATTTGAAAGGTATAGGTTTCTAGTTTGAGTGACAAAAGTTTTAAGTTCATTGCATTTTTCAGTTGGTACTAGTTTTCATTTGAATGTTCAGTTATTGGCAAAAGACTTGATCCTGAGAAGGTCTTCTACACTTTCCACTGCGAATAGGAGAGGAATTCTCCAACAATTGGTATCAGAGCATTGAAGTTTGAAGAGGAAAAGCATTGGAACTGAAGTGAAGCAAAGGAGAAGCTAAAAATCAAGGGAGAGATTCATAAAGTCAAGGAAGAGTGCCACGACATACTTGAGGTAAAGTTCAATCTTAGAAGTTTTCAATGGCTAATTTAAGACAACAAGTTGATAAGCTAGACAAAGATAATTTTCAGTTTTGGAGGTATAGAATGACAAATTACCTTAAAGGTAAAGGTTTATGGAGTCTAGTTACTGGAGATGATCCACAACTGGTGGACCTTCAAGATCAAAACATTACTCCGGCACAAAGGAGACAATTTGCGGATTGAGAAGAGAGGAATCGAAGGGTGATGTTCCTCATTTCACAAGTTATTTCTAACACTATGATTGGTCATGTGCAAAGCTTAGAAACAGCCAAGGAGGTTTGGGAAGCATTGGAGAAGGTGGATGCTACCTCAACAAGGTATCGGAGGATGCAACTCAAGAACGAGCTCAACAACATGAAGAAAATCTCAAACCAAAGCACTAGTGAGTATACATTGAGGATCAAGGAGCTTCGAGATCAGCTAGCATCAGTTGGATGCAAGATAGAAGAGGAAGACATCGTCCAAACAACCCTCAATGGCTTGAGGAGTGAAGAAAAGTGGAAGCCCCTCATCACAAACATTCTTTATAGAGACCCTCTATCAACATTCGATGAGATTATACCAAATCTTGTGGTTGAAGAGGTTGCTCAAGAAGGAGAAGGCAACAAAGGTAAGGACAACGATAGTCAAATGTTATATGCAGGACGAGGTAGAGGAAGGAACTCAAGAGGAGGCTCGAGAGGAAGAGGAAGAAGCTACAACAACACAAATTCCAGCCAACACAACTCGGAGGACAACAAGGACAACTCAAATGAAAACACACATGGAAGAGGTCGAGGAAGAAATAGAGGAAGAGGTCGAGGTTCATACAATCCTCATAAAGGTATAACATGTTATCATTGTGGTAAACTAGGACATTATGCAAATGATTGTTGGCAAAAGAATGGAAGGCTGAATGGAGGCAACCAAAGGAGCCAAAATAACTATGCGAGTACATCAAGTGAAGGAGACAAGCAAACCATGCTTGCCATGAAGCATGACTACAACAACTCGAGAAGTGATGATAAAAAATGGTTCATAGATTCAGGTTGCAGCAACCATATGACATGCCAAGGAGATTTATTCACAAAGCGACAAGCTCCAAGTGGAAAATGATGTGTGGAGACTGGTGATGAAACTCAACATGCAATTGAGCATGTTGGAGATATCAATCTTGGAGACAAGACGGTATTGGTTGTTGTTCTTCATGTTCCTACTATTGCAAAGAATTTGATTTCAATAGGACAAATGGTAGAGAAAGGATATCATGTTATCTTCAATGAAAAAGGTTGCTTTATAAAGAATTCAAAAGAAGGATTCAAGGTCATTGCTCAAGGAAGGAAAGAAGGTAGGATGTTCACTTTGGACATTCAACAACCACATGGAAAGGTGATGTATATTCAGTTTGGAAACAAGAGGATTGCTGAAATCAATTTGTGGCACAAAAGGTTTGGACATATCAACATTCCCAAGCTCAAGGACATGAGCAACAATGAAGTGGTAAGAGGTCTTCCAAGATTCAATGATGTTGGACTACATGAGTTTTGTGAAGCATGCCAACTAGGAAAGCAAACTTGACAACCATTCAAGAAGAGCAACTATGTGGCAAGGAATGTCCTCGACTTGATACACACGGATGTATGGGGACCATCACAACAACCATCAGTGGCTGGTAATAGATATTTTGTCACTTTTATTGATGATTTTTCAAGAAAAGTATGGATGTTCTGCATAAAACAAAAATCAGATGTGTTCTCCATGTTCAAGAGATTTAAAGCACATGTAAAAAAGGAAACAGGATGCTACATAAAGACCTTGAGGTCCGATGGAGGAGGAGAATAGTTCTCCAAAGAATTTTCAGATTCTCTTCATGAAAATGGCATCAAGCGCCAATTTACATGTAGGTACACACCTCAACAAAATGGAATAGCTGAAAGGAAAGATAGACATATCACAGAAGTTGTAAGATGCATGCTCAACGAGATGAAGGTGCCACTAAACTATTGGGCTGAAGCAACTAGTACGGTTGTTTATTTGATGAACAAGTGTACAACGGCTGGAGTGCATAATCTAACTCCCGAGGAGGTTTATTCCGGTAAGAAATCTGACCTTACACATCTCAAAGTTTTTGGATGTGTGTGTTATGTTCACATCCCTCAAGAACTAAGGACAAAGATGGAGGCAAAGTCAGAAAAATGTCTTTTCATTGGATATTCACCAGAGCAAAAGGGATACAGGTGCTACAATCTAGTGACAAAGGAGCTATGAGGCTCACAAGATGTGGTATTTGATGAACTAAGACCATGGTTTGGAGGCAAAGGGAAAGAGAAGATTCTTGAAGAAGATTGCAAAGATGATGGAGGTGCTGTCCAAGAAGAATTTCAGCAAACAAGCACTCAAATGTCAGGTCCAGAAGCTTCTACATCACTTGGAGAAAGCTCAACATGGAAGGGGAGACTAAGGAGTCATTCCTTATCACCAACATCAGGATATGAAAGATTTGAAGCTGAAAGTGCTGCTCAAAATAGTGATTCAAATGCAAGTGAAGAAGAGTATTAAGAGGTGATTACACCAAAGGTAAAGTTGAACCGGTTGAAGAAGCAATATTCAAAAGGAAATGAAAGGAGGTCTTTGAGAGCAAGGTATCCAATTCAAAGGCTGAGCTATGATAGTTTTATTGCAAAGCATTTTGCATATATGACACATGTGGTCAAGACAAAGAATCGGATGCATATGAAGAATCATGTACATAAAAAGAATGGCAAGAAGCTATGCAAGAAGAGATAAAAGCTCTCAAGGACAATCACACATGGGAGCTAGTTCCAAAGGCTAAAGGTATGAAGATTGTTCCAAATAAATGGGTGTTTAAAATAAAGAGAAATGCTGATGGTTCTCTAGCTAGGATAAAGCTAGACTAGTAGCAAAAGGATTCAAGCAAACTCACAGCATCGACTATGAAGAGACTTTCAGCCCGGTTGCAAAGATGGGAACAATTAGAACCTTGATTGGAGTGAGTGCAGCAAGGAGATGGCCATTGTATCAACTTGACATAAAAAATGCTTTTCTCAATGATGAACTTCAAGAAGAGGTATACATGAGTCAACCGATTGGATTTGAAGACAAAAAGCATCCAGATTTTGTTTATAGATTGAAGAAAGCTTTGTATGGGCTGAAGCAAGCACCACATGCTTGGAATCAAAGATTGGTCGAGTACCTCACAAGGTGTGGGTATAGTCCAAGTAGTGCAGATCCCTCTCTCTACATGAAGAAAGAAGAAGGCAAGCAGGTATATATTTGCATATACGTTGATGATCTCATCATAACAGGAAGTAATGTTGCAGGAATACAAGAGATAAAAAGAAAACTCGGTAAGGAATTTAAAATTTTAGATCTTGGTGAGATGAAATACTTTTTAGGCATTGAGATAGTCTATGGGAAAGATGGCATCTACTTGATGCAAAGAAATTACTTGTTGGATGTTCTTTTTAGATTTGGAATGAGTGAATGCAAACCACTCACTCAACCTATGGACACAAATGTGAAGCTATGCTCAAATGATGGAGAGAAGTTACGTGATGTAACTACATACAGGAGTATTATAAATTCATTGATCTATGCTACGATCACAATACCATATTTGTGTTATATTGTTGGAGTTCTTTCTCAATTTATGCAAGCTCTAACAAGTGAATATTTAAATTCAGCCAAACGAGTGCTAAGATATGTGAAGCACACAGTCAATCATGCCTTGTTTTATAGATATGATAAAAAATTGCATGTAAAGGGCTTCAGTGATGCTGATTGGGTTGGTTTGAAGGAAGATAGAAGATCCACTTCAGGTTATGTGTTCATGGGTAGCAAACCTATCACATGGAGCTCGAAGAAGCAACCTACTATTGCACTATCATCTACATAAGCTGAATATAGAGGATTAGCCTTTGCAACTTGTGAAGCTATGTGGATTAAGAAGCTGTTGGTTGATCTTGATGTGCAGGTGGAGACCATTCCAATTTATGGTTACAACATGTCAATCATTCACTTGACAAACAATCCAATGTTTCATGCACAAAGTAAGCACATAGAAGTGCATTATCATTATGTTCGAGAAAAAGTTTTGAGCAAGGATGTGGATATAAAGTTCATTGGAACTAATGACCAGGTTGCAGGCATGCTTACAAAGTCCTTAGATGCTTCTAAGCTAAAGAGGTTCAAGGATGAAATCAACTTGCAAGATATGGCTGAAGGTGCAAACTCACATGTGAGCTTGAGGGGGAGTGTTAAAAATAAAGAAGTAAGGTCGTATATATTTTTGCAAAAAGGATTTTCTTCAAATAAAGGGAAAATACAAAAATGAAAAATGGAAGCATTTACTTCAGCAAGTAGTGGAGGCCAAAAGAGAATCAATCAAAAGAGAATCAAATCCAAAAACTGAACTGTAAGAGGAGTGGTTGTCCAAAGTAGTGGAAGAGTTATGGAGAAGAGCTCTCAAACTCATCATGAGAGTTTTTGGTCACTTGACTATAAAAGAGGCAAGGGAGGACACTCAAGAACAGAGAAAGAAGGCTTGGAAGTCCCCTTGTAGCTAGTTCATTTGGTTTGAGTCATTTCGTTCTGTTCACTCTCATAGAGTATGTCCAGTTGCATACCAATTTCTAGGTAGTCTACTTGTGATAGTCATATCTCTCAATGTATGTATCAAATTTTAGAATTTAAACATTCCTTGGAAAGATTATCTATAGTACTTCCTCTATCTCGAACGGTTTTATCAAATTCTTTATGCTCTATGAGTTATTCAGTTTTTAGTGAAGTCCAGTTTTCAGCCTAACTAAGTGGATAGGTAGCCTGTTTTGAGGCAAAGAGTTGTCAATCCAAATCTACTCCAAATTGAGTGTTTGGTAAATCATTTGAAAGCTATAGGTGTCTAGTTTGAGTGACCAAAGTTTCAAGTTCATTGCATTTTTCAATTGGTACCAGTTTTCATTTGAAGGTTCAACTGTTGGCAAAAGTCTTGATGCTCAGAAGGTCTTCTACCCTTTCCGCTGCACATAGGAGAGGAATTCTCCAACAATGTTCATGCATCTACATATGGGCCTATGTTAATCCTAACATCTTGCATTTCTCATGTTATGTTATAACAACTACCTTGAAATGTAGCTTTCACTTTATGCAAGGAAGGAAATGTTTTTACTTTAAGTTCTTGTACTAATAAATGTGAAATGAAATCATGTGAACTACAATCCTCATGTAAAATATTAACCAACTTCTTATAGATACTAACCTACATACAAAGTAAAGAATGAATTGAGATATCGTTACCCAAGGTACTTAAGTCCTTCTCTAATGCTTCGTCTGTCCAAACAGGAGGAATTTCTTCATTATGGGCCTCCATGCTATGCAATTGAGTTTGCAACTGGTTTCATGTGAAGAGGTCACAATCAGAACTTTATTTTTGTATGTCCAATTTTACCACAATTCTAGCAGGTGAAATATAAAATTAAGTATAACTTATTAAATTCTAGCTAAAAGGTGCTCTTGGAGGTCTACACCATCCATAATTCACTAATAGTTCATCACCGGCATGTAATGTAGTAATAGCATTGACAACTATGTACCTTGATACATCTCTACTCATGTATGGTGATTCAAGACTATTTTCACGCTCCTCAAATGTGCAATAAGTCCTTGAACTTTTATGTAACCCTCGACTATTATTTATTAAACCTGCTATATTTCCATGTGTGTAAGGTCTTCCATCAATATATAATCTTTCATTTTTTGCATCTAAAATCCTTCTACTAGTAAGGGATGTTGCGTTCAAGCATATTCCATAAGTACTCATTCTTTGAACATAACGTGAAATTCGATGCCAATCTCTCCATCCATATATAGGATCACAAAATGACATAAGAGTGACTTCAGAGTTTGGAGGCACATACAAATCCTCTACAATAAGAGACCACGACCAACATTAGTAATAGTGGATGGAGCAATCATATGGCGATTACCCCAAAAGTTGAAAACCTCTCCATCTAAAGGAAGTGGTCCTCTATTCCATCCTCCATATCTTCTTCTATCATATGTTTGTACTAAAGAACGATCACGAGCTAGCAATGGATAATCTCCAGCCGTTTCAGTCTCTAAACCAGGAGGTAGAGGATTTCTAGAAACCTCTGCTTGTAATTGATGAACAACAAGTCCATGACATGCACAAGGTATATTAACATTATAAGAAAAATTATCATCATCATCATCATCGAGCAATTATTCCTGTATATCAACAGTAATTTGATTTTGCATATGGTTTTTAAATAAACAATGACATTAATATATATAAAAAATACATACCCAAGCATTATCACGTTGACCAAGTGATGATGCATGCTCAAAAGTAACATACTCTGCCTCATGTTCAATACATTCCAATCGTGGTCTTTGCTACGTGCCATAACAAGAGTTACACCAACATATAATATGCTCTTGATAGTAAAATTCATCATAATTCCTATCGGAGGACACATGTGAAGTCATTGCATGGGTAGGAGGTGGTGGAGTACCCTCTGATTGATCAGAATCTGCACATAATAAGAAACAAAAAAATATATAAGTTATGTATCCATCAAATATATTTAAAATTAAATGTTTGATATACTTACAGTATATAGTCATTGCAGGATGAGGAGACGGTGGTGGAGTTCCATTTGATTGATCAGAATCTACAAATAATGATATTTGATATTAATAATCTGATTATCTACATACACAAAAAATTCACATATACATATTTACACATACACACATGTTCACATATACACATTTACACATACACACATATTCACATATACACAACTACACATTATTGTGGGATAAATGCATGTATTTTGTATGAATGAGTGTATATGCATGCATGTGTGTGTACATATATATGTGGATATGTATATGTGTGTTTATGTTATATGTATGTATATGTGTATATGTGTATATGTGTATATGTATACATATATATATGCGTATATGTTTGCATGTATATGTGTATGTGGGTATGTGTATGTGTATGTGTGTGTATATATGTGTATGTATTCTGATTTTTTTTTCTATTTGAGATTAAATTAATAGGAGATATTGTATGGTGGAAAAAAATAAGAGGCAACCTAACATACCACCTGGGACATGGCAGTTTTTTCGTAGACAACTACGTCTTCAGGAGTCATTTCCTCAGCAGAAGGTACACAAATTAATAGTTTATATTTATAATTTTTATATATTTTAGTAATTTTTTACATTTAATTTATGTATTTTTTTCTTAAATAAACAGGCTTCTGCAAAGAAGAGAGTGGAGTCGGGCCACACATCGCACCTAGGCCAAATGGGCCATAATGGTTTTGTAGCTACATTTGTAAGTATATGTGTTATTGTGAGTATATTTTTTATTTTAGTTAAAATGTAAGCAACTAATCTTTTTTATTTGTTTCAATGCAGCGGAAGGATTATGGCCGATATCCTACGAAACATGAGATCAAGTATGCTACACATTTTGGATATCGGTGTTTGAGCGAGTATATGCGAGATCATCATGATGCCTTTGTGAGTATTATTAAATTTTATATAATAATTTTATTTTTATGAATGGTTTAATTGTTTTATTTATTTATAATGTTTGTTATATGTAATACAAGAGTATTATGGAGAGACAGATATGGATGAGGTGGAGAGACAGACACAGGAGGTACGGTCTCAATCGTCACAAGGTGATCATGACGATGAGGATGATCAGGATGATCATGATACTGCTGATGATGATGATGATCATGATGATGATGATTAGGATTTTAGTTGATTATGACATTGGATTATATGTATTTACATTGATATATATATATATATATATATATATATATATATATATATATATATATATATATATATATATATATATATATATATATATATATATATATTATCTATATATTTTTCATTTCAGTTATGTTTTGAATTGTGTGTATGGTATTAAGTAATGAAGAGTTTTGTTCTATTGATTGTTATTATTGTTTATATTAAGCATGTGTTTAATACTTTAATTATATAATTCATTCATATGTGTGTACCGAAGTGTATATGTATGTGTGTGTATATGTATGTATGTGCATGTGTATGTGTGTGTATATGTATGTGCATGTATATGTCTAACTCTATGTGTATATGTGTGTATGTGCATGTACATGTGTATATGTAGGTATGTGCATGTGTGTGTGCATGAGTATATGTGTTTTGATACTTTAATTATATAATTCATTCATATGTGTGTACCTAAGTGTATATGTATGTGTGTGTATATGTATGTATGTGCATGTGTATGTGTGTGTATATGTATGTATGTGCATGTGCATGTGTAAGTGTATATGTGTGTATGAGTATGTGCATGTGTATGTATGTGTATATGTATGTGCATGTATATGTGTAACTCTATGTGTATATGTGTGTATGTGCATGTATATGTGTATATGTAGGTATGTGCATGTGTGTGTGCATGTGTATATGTTTTTTAATAATTTAATTATATAATTCATTCATATGTGTGTACCTAAGTGTATATGTATGTGTGTGTATATGTATGTATGGGCATGTGCATGTGTAAGTGTATATGTGTGTATGAGTATGTGCATGTGCATGTGTATGTGTGTGTATATGTATGTGCATGTATATGCGTAACTCTATGTGTATATGTGTGTATATATGTGCATGTATATGTGTATATGTAGGTATGTGCATGTGTATGTGCATGTGTTTTAATACTTTAATTATATAAGTCATTCATATGTGTGTACCTAAGTGTATATGTATGTGTGTGTATATGTATGTATGTGCATGTGTATGTGTGTGTATATGTATGTATGTGCATGTGCATGTGTAAGTGTATATGTGAGTATGAGTATGTGCATGTGCATGTGTATGTGTGTGTATATGTATGTGCATGTATATGTGTAACTCTATGTGTATATGTGTGTATGTGCATGTATATGTGTATATGTAGGTATGTGCATGTGTGTGTGCATGTGTATATGTGTTTTAATACTTTAATTATATAATTCATTCATATGTGTGTACCTAAGTGTATATGTATGTATGTGCATGTGTATGTGTGTGTATATGTATGTATGTGCATGTGCATGTGTAAGTGTCTATGTGTGTATGAGTATGTGCATGTGCATGTGTATGTGTGTGTATATGGATGTGCATGTATATGTGTAACTCTATGTGTATATGTGTATGTGCATGTATATGTGTATATGTAGGTATGTGCATGTGTGTGTGCATGTGCATATGTGTGTGTGTATGTATGTGCATATATATATATATATATATGTGTGTGTGTGTATATATGTGTATAATGTATGTATATGCATGTGTATATGTATGAAACATGCATGTGTATGTGGATGCATTTCCATTTGCATCCATGTGCATGCATGTGGATGTGCATATACATGTAATTGCGTATATGTTAATGTGTGTATGTGTATATATATATATATGTATATATATATATATATATATATATATATATATATATATATATATATATATATATATATATATATATATATATATATATATGCAATAATGCATGCATGTAAGTCTTTTTATGTGGTTGTAGAAATGTTTGCACGTATGCATGTGTATATGTGTATATGTCTAAGTGTATGTGCACATGTATCTGTGTGTATATATGTGTGTGTATGTGCATGTGTATATGTGTATATGTGTGAAAGTGCATCTTCATCATGTATAAGTGTATAAGTGCATATCAATAAGTGTGAGTATGCTATCTAATGAAAATAACACAATTCAAATGATATACAAAGAATAGAAATTGTACTTACAATAGTTAGCCATACTTTTTGCTTGGTTAGCTTCTTGAATAACCTGCAATAAAGAGAGAAAGAAGAGAGAGAGAGAGAGAGAGAGAATTCAAAGAGAGAAAGATGTAGAAAGAGAGAAACAGAGACAGAGGGAGACAATAAGAGAGAGCTTAGGCAAAACAATAATTTTGCATATACTTGCTTCAGCTCATAAGCACAGCGCAATTGCAAAGGTTGGAGAGCTCTTCAATCAGATGCATGAAAATGCTGATCGAGGAGCCTCCAACGTTTTAATTTTTTTCCATCAACAGACCGTCATGTAAGCGATGTTATGAGTGACATGTTTTAGCGTCGCTTATGTGACACTATTTAAAACCGTCGTATTAGCGTCATTGACCCCGCCATGCCACAAGTCACAAAAAACGTCGTTTGGCTCGTCATTTAATCGACGGTGTGCATGCGACGCTCATTACGATGCATTTTGCAATTTTATAGCGATGAAGTTGTGTTGCCTTAACCGTCGCTATAGGCCTGTATTCCTTGTAGTGAGGTCACCGTTTCATCTAAGGTGTTGTTGATACCCCTCCAATCATAGTCTCAGAATTACACAAAAATTGGTGAGCATACTCATGGTGATTGGGAGTTCAAAACAACTTTGCGATGTGGCATCAAAATTTTGATCTGACCTTGTTTCAACGTTCGAATGCACTATCACAATTGCCTATGCGCATCCTTTTGTGCCAAACATATATAAAGGTTTTGGTTTTCTAGTACAAGCATCTAAAAGTCTGTTATAGCTTTAGCAAAGCTCAACAAGGTGTTTTATTCAATGTTTTGAGATCCAACCATTTTTTGCATTAGGGTATTTAGTCGCTAGCCATGGATGAAAGCAATGATGTATTATGTATGTTGGCTATTGAGGATATGTATTGATAGAAAAGGGTTTTGGAATATTGTGGAGGGTTTTGAAAAACATCATACTATACCTACAAATGTAGTTATTAAAAGTGATTCAAATGGCATTGAAGATGATGATCTTCAAATTCTTCTTTGTGTTTCAGTTCTTAATGCACCTACTGTAGAGAAACTTCATTGGGATGGTAGAGATGCTTAGGCACATGCATTGATAGTTTTGTGCATCAAACGTGCTATTTTCCCTCACATTCACTCTTGCAAAACAACAAAGGATGCTTGGGATATACTTAAATCTTTATACTAGGCAATAAATGAAGCTCGTGTTGCTTACCTCAAAAAACAATTGGAGAGTGAGCATATGAATGAAGGAGATTCTATGGACAAATCAAAGATCTGAAGGAACAATTAATTTTTGCTAATGAATGATATTCTATGAAGAATTTTTTGACAAAGATCAAAGATAGTTCACGTTTGTATGACTGTTCTTAATAGTTTTCTAGATTCATATCAAAGTTTTTTTCCTTCTCTTTGATTGATGATGAAAGGAAATCCAAATGCCTTAACATTTGAGGAGTTAGTCTCTATTTTGTTTCAAGAAGATCAGTCCATATAGAAGAGGTCAATTATGCATGTTTTACATCAAGATTTTTTAGAGTTAGAAGGGAAAATGAAAATGGATCTCATCTATTAGTACTAAGAAAAAATTTTCTAATGTTGCACACTCGAAGAAGGAAGAAAAATATGAGAAAAAAAAAAGAAAAAAAATTGCAAATATTGTAAGGTAAATTATCATGTCATAAAGATTTGTCCTAACCTGGCTGCAAAAGAGGCAAAGAAGAAAGAGGCTAGAATGGTTGCTGTAGAGGCTTCTACACCTATCACAAAGTCTGCTAATCTTGTTCAAAATGAAGAATGGGGTATTTATTATTATTTTTAGCTATGACCCATCTTCTCATGAGGAGTGAATTCGTGCAATAGACTCAGTTGTTTGGTACTTTGATAGTGGGGCAACCAAACATATTACCTCACGGTGAAATTTCTTTAGCTCTCTTGAGCCTACCCCTATAAGGAATACTATCATATGTGCTAACAACTCGTCGTATCCTATAATGGTAGTTGATAAGATCATTATGACTACTAGTAATGGCAGTTCTTTCAGATTATTAGATTCTTTATATATGCCAAGGATTAAGAAAAATTTGTTGTCAATTTTAGCATTAGCCAAGAATGGATTGGTTGTCAAATTTTTCAACGACAAATGTATAGTTCATGATCTCTCAATGGAGATGTTATCATTGCTTTTGGCATTTTATGTTACAGGTTGTATAAGCGCATAGACTATATAAAATCTATGAATGATTCAACATGTGCTTTTCAAGATTCTCATGCTATCTCAAATGCAAAGCTTTGGCATGCATGCTTTGATCATCTCAATTTTGCTAGTTTTATATGACTACAAAAATCTGAAATGGTTTCCTCTTTGCCCAGACTTGAGGCACCTTGTAATTATGTCTATGAAGGCTGTATTTTGGTCGAAATGCAGCATTCCTCCTTCCCAAAAGATGGTTCAGTTCGAGCTACTAATAAGTTACAGCTTGTTCATAGCGATGCCCATGGTCCTATGCAATCATCTTCTTTTGGAAACTACCTTTACTTCGTGAATTTTATTGATGATTTCTCTAGGCATCCATGGGTCTATCCATTTAAAGCAAAGTTTGAAGTGGTCATGTGCTTCAAACAATTTCTGGTTATGGTTGGGAATCTGACAACATCTAAATTAGGAACCCTCCATTCTGATTGAGGGGAGAATACATGTATTATAATCTTAATGCATTTCTAACTAAGCGTGGGATAAAATATCCATGTTCAGAGCCATATACACCTCAAAAAAATGCACTTGTTGAAATAAAGAATAGTTCTCTCTTGTAGGTGGGGAGGTGTATGGTCAAAAGCCAAGCTTTACCACATAGCCTCTGGCTCAAATCTTTCATGTGTGTAGCATATGTACTTAATAAGTGTCGCACCAAAGCACTACAATTGATCACTTCATATGAGGCTTGGCATGGTTTGCTCATTTGTGTGTCTTTGGTTGTCTAGAATATGCATTAGTGTCTAAACAACAATTCAAGAAATTGGATGATAAAGTAGTGAAATGTATTTTTGTTGGGTATGGTTCTCAAAGCAAAGGCTATCGTCTGTATCGTCCATAGACTAAATGCCTTTTGGTTAGATGCAATGTTGTTTTTGTGGAAGGTCCAATTCAGCCATTACTTTCACATACCAAGTAAACTTCAATTAGCTCTAAAGTTGAGTATGACACTTTGCTTCCTCTATTTATAGGTGGATATTCAAGTGCTAGTCCTAATGATGATGCACATCATTCCATTTCTAATGGAGGTTTACATGATGTGCTTGTCGATGAGAGGGCTAACATATAATAGGCTAAAACTATGCCCAAATGGCTGGTGTAGACTAAGAGATAGAAAATTAGATGCACCTTTGTCATGTCATACCCATTCAAGCTCTCATAGTGCTTGCGTTGCATCAGATTTCTATGGAATGGTAGCCTCTAGTCTATGTGATGAGAATGAGCTTATTTCTTTTGATGAAGCAAAAAAATCAAGAAATTGGATGGATGTTATGCAATCAAAATATGATGCTATTATGAAGAATAGAACTTGGTCTTTGTGTGATTTGCCTCGAGGAAAAAAAGGCCATCTTCACTAAATGGGTCTAGAAGTTGAAATTTAAGCAAGCAGCTTAGTATGAAAAGATACATGCCTACTTGATTGCACATGGTTTTTAGAATAGTCCAACTAAGAGCACCTTATATGTTAAACATGCAAATGATGTACTTCTAATAATTGTTATACATGTTGATGATATGTTCATCACTAGTCCTAATGAGAAGTATATTGCTAAATTTAAGGCTCACTTACATGCCTCTTTTAAGGTATCAAATTTGGGGCATTCACATCATTATTTGGGCATTCAATTTATGCAAGTTGATGGCAGAATAGCTTTCTCTCAAAAAAATATATTGACACATTATTGCAGCATTTTGGCCTTGAAGATTGCAAACCTATTGCCACTCCCATAGAAATAGGTTTATGATTGAACCTTCATGATGCTAGAGATGCATTTGACGTTGTTCTCTATCAAAAAGTTGTTGGATGCTTGATTTACTTGTGCATAACATGGATTGATATTTAGTTTTGTCTCTTAGACGAGTAGGTTTATGCATTGCCCTGGTGTCAATCATTGGCAGGTGGCACATCATTTGCTTTGGGTGGCATCTAGCTACTTGGATTGTTTCATCCCAAGGGAGGATCATTACCGCTAGATTTGCATGCTTCTTTTGACTAAAATTGGGCTGATTGCTATGACACTCATGTGTTTACTAGTGGTTTTTGCTTCATGCTTGGTGGCTCATGCATATCTTGGTTGAGCAAGAAGTAGCCTATTGTGTCCACTTCTAGTTGACTGAGCATAGAGAAAGTTTCACAGTGACTCTTGAGTGTGTGTGGCTTAGATGCCTTTTGGCTAATTTGGGTGTTGGTCAGTCTTCTGCCACCACATCTTCACTGATAGTCAGAGTGCATTGGCAATTGCAAGGAACCCTGTGTTCCATTCCAACACAAAGCACATTGGGGTTCACCATCATTATGCTAGGAAGAGGTTCTCTATTGGACAGATCAGTTTAGCTCATGTGCCCACACAAGATAATGTTGCAAAACTTTTCATAAAGGCTCTGCCTAGGGAAAAGTTTGAAGCTTTTTGCAAAGCATTGGGCTTACTTCCTTTTGTGGATTCATCTCTTTCCACATAGCTTGGCACTTCTTATCCATGAGCGTCAGTTTTTTGTTCACCACATCACTTCCAAGGGGGATTTATTGATATATTTAGGTGGTGATGTGTGTGAACACACTTAGGACTGCCAGGGGCACTTTTTTGCTCTTTAGGAGGTTTTTCCCCTAGCTTGTATATATTCCTATAATCCTAATGGGTGACTTATCTTTGTACATTCACTTGGTAATACATTTTGTATCTGCTTCAAGCATTAAATTTTGAGTGTTCATAGTAGTTTGTATCATTTGCTTGACGACCGGCTTTAATTTAGCAACATCCACATTCAGCCATGTTTTGGGGATGCTTGGTTCTTCCCCTGTTCATATGTCTCTTCCATGTTCCACGTGTATGGTTTTGTTGTGCGGTTGTCTTATTTGTAGGTGTATCTCTTGCTCTCTTTCTGCCTCTTTGTTAGTGGTCGATTTGGTAGCGCTGCCTTGAAAAGTGACATCCAAAGGAGATGGCTCCCCTACTACCCTGATTGGTGTGAAGGGCTTGGGCTCCTCCACTGTTTCTTCTATTTTTTCTTCCTTTGGATTCTTGAGCGATGCTTCTCCATCTAAGTGAGTCTCTGTGATTTGAATGTTCATTGCTTCATTCGTTTTGAGTACATGAACTTTTTTAGGCGATTCCTCCTTGGTGGTGCCTTTGATAGTGTCATCAGGAATTTGATCTATCGTTGTACCTTCCACTCCAAAGTCATCGGTTACTTGATTCAATTCCTCCCATTGACCATCATCTTTTGAGTCACTTTTAATATCCACATTCAGCATATATGGTTCTTGCTCTTTTAGTGTATCAGACGATGAACTAGAGTTGGCCAATCCCAACTCTCTATATCGATGAACCTTGGTCATTCTCTTTCTTTGTTCATTGTCTACATGAGACTATTGGTAATGATGCCCTTGTACCGACATGTTTATCTGACCTTCCATGTATTGATGAGTTTCTTCCATGGCTTCAGTTAGTTCCACTTCCATGATGGGTGATTGTTGTTTAGCCTTGTTTTTGGAAGTACATGTATCCTCTTGGAAGAAGGAAGGGTTTCTTCTACCTTCATTATTTTGCATAGTCTCTTGGTGCCTCTCATTCTCGGCTGAGAGTTGGTTTCAACTTCTTCCACTATTTTTACTCCTTTCTTTTTCCTTGGAACCGTGGCAATCTTCACATACTTAGCCATTTCTTTAGATGATGGCATTTCTTTCAAATGTTCCTGAATGCCTAGTGCATGATAGATAAGTATTGTTAATGCAACACTTCCGTTCAAGAACTGCTTATGGTTCCACTATGTCTTTGCTTTGAAAAGGCGTTCTTGAATATATGGCATCATATTTACTTGGTTCCCTATCTATTTGATGGCATGTGATAGCATCTGCACTATGATCTTTTGTGGTGCAGTATATCGGTGCATGTTTGGGAAGCAAAAGTGTTGATGGATCAATCTAACTTCTTCTTCTATATCGACACGATTGATATCCATGAATGTTCGTTTTTTAGCACCTCGGCTTTCATCTTTCAAAACTGTGTTTCCATCATTTTCCCACCCGAAGGCTTCCTTGATCAAATCATGGGTGAATTGAATGATTAACCACTCTCCTGCCGCATCCAGAACTCTAGCTTCAGGTACTAATGGGTCATGTAAAGCCGGTTGCAGGGTATTCATCACCTGTGTGCATCGTTGGAAGTTCGGTTTGTAAATTGGTAGTTCAAAGTACTTCTGAATACCTTCCTTCTTCATTATGTCTATAGTTGACAAAAGTTCATGCATGACTTTGAAATCTTGGGACATCACTGGAAACTGATGGTCTGTGTCCATAATCTTGATTGTTACTAAGAACAGATAGTCCCCAGTAGGTTGGTCCTCCTGAAACCAACGACCTTTTGCTTTTTTCACACTCTGTAAGGGGAATTCTAGCACCTCTTCTTGAATAGTCGCTTCAAAATCCTCCGAAGCCATCTGCACTTGTAATAATGAGAACATCAGCTTCTTATAGAAATTAAGTCATGTGTTATGTGTGTCTCAGTGAACTTGCTTATTTCATCACT
The DNA here is from genome assembly GCA_020310875.1 of Ceratopteris richardii. NCBI lineage: Eukaryota > Viridiplantae > Streptophyta > Polypodiopsida > Polypodiales > Pteridaceae > Ceratopteris > Ceratopteris richardii. The sequence goes on along the minus strand of CM035443.1, from coordinate 106,086,216 downwards.
CCGTTTCCCCTTGCTTAAGTAAGTAAGGTCTCTTACCACACTTCTTTTGATTTATATTCCTGAAAGAAAACAAAAGCTAGTTTAGCCGAAGCCTTTATTTATTTACACAGTAGGTTCATTCCTATGGAAGTAGAATCTAGGATCTATTCCCAAGTGGGAAATGTGCACCACTAGTTTCGTTGAACATATTATGTGTCGAATGCATGGCCTCGTAATGCGGCCCTAGCATGCATAATCTAGGTGCAATCGACTCTTCATGAGTGCAAGTGGGGTCCTGTTGAGTCGGTTGTTCCTCTCCTTGCAGCCTCTTGTGTCTCCCTCTTGGTTTTTTCATGTTCTAGACTTTTCCTCTTTCTTTCTTGAAGTTTGAATTGTTGATGTCGTGTTCTTCTGGTATCATTGGTAGGTCTTTTTGGGCTTCATTGTTTTGCTTCGTACGCACAATATTTCATGATCTAGTTTGTTTAGTTCTTGGTTTGCAGTCTCTCTAACCTTCTTTGGGATCCACATCTGCGTCCGTGTTTTCTGGGCTTCTACTAATGATTTTGGAAGCCATACTTTTAGAAGTCTTTTCGGTCCTGATTGTAATGAAGAGAAATTGTTGTTTTTCCTTGCCTTCATGGTGTTAGTGACCTACTTCGTTTTTCTTTTTTTATTCCCTCATTCGATCCTTGAAAAACTAGTGTCGAGTAGCATTTCCTGATTCTGGGAATCGAGTAATAGATTTTGATGTGGATGTTCTTTCCTTGGTATAGGTAGTTTTAGGAGCATTGTCCTCACATTCTCTCTTGGATTCATCTTTCATGGGGAATGAAGGCACATCATCAACTGATGCATTTGTATTGGTAGGCAGTCCGAGCTTAGGGTACTCCTTGGGTATGCTCTCTATTGATTTGTTTTCCCACTCCTCGGCTAAGGTTTCTTTCTCCAACTTGATAACTTCATGCCCGTGTGGAAATCTTTCTTCTAATAGGCTAAAGATTTCCTTATGCCCTATTTTGTTGGAGATGTATCCTTGTGCTAAATGAATGCTCACTTCATTCTCAATAATCCAATCTTGTCCTAGGATTAGGTTTTCTATTAAATCCTCATCTTTACATACCAAAACTCGCTACTTCATAGTGGAATTTCCGAGCTAGAGGGATATTAGGGATTCTCCAACACATTCTATGACTTGGCCTCCAATGCCTCTCATGCGTGCTTTAGTTGGGTTCAGGATCATTTGAAGATGTGTAATTACCATCCTTCGTATGAAGCTGAGTGCCGCTCCTGAGTCGATCAATGCATCTATCAACTGGTATTCTGTGGCTCCAATCCCTAGGTTCAAATATGGCTGAAATATGCTGAGGTTCTTTGTGTCGGCTTGTTGAACTTGGTAAATGGCCATGGGAATTGATTCTTCTCCTTGTAAATATCGTTCATCCCTTTGCCTTATCCACTCTTTTCGTTTCTTGATACGCTCTAGGGCTTCTTGTGTTGCTTCTTCTCTAATTCTCTCTTCTTCTTTTTTCTGGTTTTGCACACCTACGAGTCATGCTAACATCTGATCCGGCAATGGTTCCATATATCGCTTTACGCGACAACCACTTATGTAATTAGGAAGTATATCTCCATCTAGTGTGGCTAGATTGACTGCTCCACTCGTTGAAATCCTATTGATTAGTAGGGGTCCATATCCGCGTTTCTGTAGCTTCTTGGCATGTTGCTTCAAGGTATACACTAGGACTAAATCTCCTTCTTTTAGGCCTTTATCTTTGATATGTGCATCGTAATATGCTTTCTGTCTCCTTTTCGTGGCATAAATTCCCGCAACTACTTGTAGTCTTGTTTCGTGTAGCTTCTCAATATGCTCGAGTTTCTTGGACAACTCATGTCTCCATTCATACTGTTGTGCTACTCTTAAAGTAGGCACCAAAAAATCGATTGGCAAGATTACATTTTTTCCATACACTAGGTTAATGGAGTAGTTCCAATGGCTGTCTTGTAAGCCACACGGAAGGCCCAGATTGCATGATGCAATTGTTTATCCCAATCTGACCTTCCACTATTGACTATTTTGTCAGTACAGTGCACAACACCTTATTGGAACTTTCTGCTTGGCCATTGGCTTGAGGATGATAAGGGGCTGATTTTTTATGAATCACTAAGAATTCATTCATCAAGGATTCTATTACTTTGTTAATGAAGTGAGTTCCTCGGTCACTTACTATCTCTATCGGTAGTCCAAAGAGAGTAAAGATGTGCTCAAAAAGAAACTTAGTTGTGGTTTGTGCATCGCTTTTCCTAGTTGCTTTTGTTTCTATCCATTTAGTTAGATAGTCTGTTGCCACTATTATGTACTCAGTGTGTGATCCTTTGGCTGGTGGATTAATGGGTCCTATGAAATCAATACCCCATTTGGAAAATGCTCTTGCACAAACCATAGGTCTCATAGGCATGTCATCTCATCTAATCAGATAATTAGCTCTTTGGCATGCCTCACAACTTCGTACGTAGGTATCTGCATCCATATGTAGAGTTGGCCACCACAAGCCTGCAAAGAGAATCATTTTTACAATTCTTTTGGCTGAGAAATTTCCTCCTATAGCGCCTGCATGTGCCATTTCTAATATGGATAAGTACTCTCCTTCATGCACACATAGTCATAGTTGATTGTTTTTTCCTCTCTTGAATAATTTTCTCCCCAAGATAACATAGTGCTTACTCATTTCTTCTAGGAATCATTTCCTAGCTAAACTTGTACCGTCCTCATGCTCTCGTGTCTTTAACAATTTCACTAACGTCTTACTCTAGTTGGGTGCTATTGTAGAGAAGGATAATGATGTATGGTCATGTGGAGTGGTTTCTTGACAATCCGTGCAACCACCAACATACTCATGAACATCCTTAGGCATATCAGGCCAATAGACTCCTAATCGTTTCAATTCCCTTAGAGTTCCATGGGTTCCCTTGTGCATTCTCCATTTGTTTACGTGCGCTTTTTTGATCAAGTTCTTTTGTTCGTCTTCCTCTACATATCCAGACAATACACCATTGGACTCTTTATGGTACACACTTCTTGCTACAAGGTGTAAGTTCTGTGATTGCGGAATTTCCTTTCTAATCGCCTTGTTAATTGAGTGTTGTGGTCCATGGGTGAGTATTGGAATTAGCTTTTTTGCCCACTTAGGACATACTTCCAAATTGAATAGGTAAGTGTCTGGTAAATCATCTGATACTCCATTAGGTGGTTCTCCATGTGTTAACCTAGATAGATGATCAGCTCTCACGTGGGTATTTCCCTTTTTTACAATCACTTCAAAATCGAACTCCATTAATAACAGAAACCATCTTACTAGCCTTCTCGTGTTACAAGGCTTATTGACTAAGTACAATAAGGCTTGATGATCTATGAAGAACTTGAACTTGCTCGCTAGAAGGTAGTGTCTAAATTTCTTCACAGTGTACAACATTTCTAAATCTTCTCGTTCTATAGTTCTATAGTTTCTTTTAGCTTGATTCAGTTGTCTACTCACATATGCAATAGGATGGTCCAATTTTTCTTCATCTGCTAGTTGAGCTAGAATGCATCCTATTGCGTAGTTGGAGGCATCTACATGAATATGAAAAGGCTTGTTCCAGTTGGGTATTTTCAAGATAGGCTTGTCCATGTAAATTGGGTCAACAATCCATATAATGGCTTGGAAATTATGGCGTACATGCGGAAAAATCGATGATAGTATCCACAATGACCCATAAACGCTTACACTTCCTTTGCATTTTTTGGTCTTGGAAGTTCTAGGATTACTTTGATCTTGTCTTCATTAGTGGATATTCCATTCCTAGATACAATGTGTCCTAGGAATTTTCCTTGTCTCACCATAAATACGCACTTCTCAGGATTCAGGCACACTCTATATTGCCGATATTTCTCAAATATTCTTCGCAACTCTCAAATATGTTCCTGTCTCCAATCTGAGTATGTGCATAGGTCCTCTATGTATACTTCCATACTCTTCCTTAGAAATCCTTTGAAGAGGGGACACATCAACCGTTGGAAAGTGGCAGGGGCATTCGTGAGCCCAAGGGCATCACCCTGAAAGCATATACACCCCATTTAGTCGCGAATGCCGTTTTATGTTGGTCCTCCGTAGCAATAGCTACTTGGTTGTATCTAGAGAATCCATCCAGGAAGCTATAGACTTCTTTACCTACGACTCTTTCCAAGAGGTGATCAGTGATAGGTAATGGGTAGCTATCACGGATTGTGGCTACGTTGAATTTCTTCAGATTAATGCACACTCTTAGTTTCCCATTCTTTTTGGGCACAACCACTAATGGTGACACCCATTCAGTGTGTTCTATCTTGTAAATGAATCTGGCTACTAATAGCTTGTCTATCTCTTCCTTAATTTTTGCTGCATAGACATCATTATAAGTGTAAGGGCATTGCTGTGATGATTTTGCATCAGGTGTCATTGGTATTTGATGAGAACAAATGGAGGGCTCTACACCTTTGATGCCCTTATAGTTCCATGCAAACACATCCCAATATTCTCGAATTAGTCTTATCAATTCTTCTCCCTCCTCAGGTGACACATCTTTTCCTATGTTCGTGCATCTTTCTTCTCCATCTTCTACAGTTACTAATACTTTCTTCGTTTGTTCCTTGTTGTCATATGCTTCTCCTTCTCTTGCCTCTCTCTTAGGCATCTGAATGGCTATATTCCTCTCCTCTACTTCATATCTTTTGAAGTGTTCTGGGACTTCAAATAGATCTAGGGTTGGTTTGATCTTATCTATTGTTTCCTCATGGTTCTCTCTCAACTGAGTTGCTTCTATTGCTAACACTTTGCGTGTTCCGTCCTTGGCTTGGATTGCTTCTAAATATCATTCCTCTTAATCAAATTCTAGTTCCATCTCTATGCTCTCGTAATCTTCCTTCCATTCCTTTTCTAATACTTCTCCTGCTTCTACCTCTTGAAGGACTACCATGTAGAAGCTTACATCATAACCTTCTTCGTCCACACATTCATTCATGGTCAATACTTCTTCATTTACACATACATCCAAAGTGGCTAGAATCTCCATCCAACCGTGTGGTTCGAATGCTTCATGAGGAAAAACTTGAGGCATATATATATAGGGTCCTCCACAAGTCGGTAATTTTGATGTCCGATAGGTCATGTTCGAGTCTTTTTCTCTTCTCTCTTTGCTTCCTTACACATCCATAATTGGGCACCTTCGTGCATCCATGATTCGTCACTTGAACCGGCACTATGGATTGACAAATCATCCTCTTCCTTTTGTATGGGATTTCATTTTAGCGAGGGTACAACCCTATATGCAAATGTATGCAAATTTATCTTGGTAGTAGTTCCTTGATGTTGTAGGTATAACGCATCTCTGCCCCACTCTTGTACTACCCTAAGTTGTCTCATGAAAGGGTCGTCCCAGTATCATTTCATAGTTATTAGCTTTTCCAAATTGACATATAGCTAATGTGTGCTCAAACTCCACTCCGCAGGTGGCTAGATTAATTCTCTCCAGTATTCCCAGGGGTCTCTCTACATGACCATCGGCTAATTGAAGCTTCATACGTGTTGGTTACAGAGCTAGCTTTCCCCATTTCTCCCAAATCTCTTTGGTGGCAATGACTACTCCTGCTCCTATGTCTAGTATGGCCTTGTTCATATACACATTGTATGTGACGGGTAAACAAGTGTTGCCCTTATCTCCTTTGCTAAATTCTCCCACTTTATCCACCAGAATTTGTATAGTAGAAGGGGCTTCAGTTTCCTTACTTTCCTTTTTGTTCTTCTCATGCTCTAACTTCAACTGTCCCGCTAATTGTTTCCATATTTGAGGCTTGACACGTAGTAATTCTTCCACAATCAACCGACATTGTACCTTGGTCTTCTTGAGTTCAGCTAAATTGTGGGAGGTCTTGTCTGAAGACTCATTTTCCTTTCTCGTACTGTGGGAGCACGGAAGATTATGGATTCTTTCTCATATTCTCCCATGTAGTTTCGTAGGGTAGAAATGTTGTGTGCCTCCTCCCTATTTCGGTCTAACACGGACACTCTTCGTATATTTCTTGAAAATTTGGAGTTGGTTGATTGTCTTCCACATCTAATTCCTCAAAGGGTGGTCTTGAAATCCCATTCTTTTTCCATTGGTCTTCTCAAATCCTAGTCCACAACTCTCTTGTCCAATCAGCCTCTAATTCAAGGATTACAGAAGTTGATTTGTCTTGAGTGCGAGGTAAATCTTCCTTATTATCTTTCTCTTTTTGTTTCTGGTCATTTTCTTTAAAACAATCATTGTATTGATTTTCAGATATTCTTGTCTCTGGGAGGACAGGGATAGTCTTTTCCAGAGTGGCCTAAGCTACCTCTATGAGCCTTCTACATATAGCAAGTCTTTCCTTTTCTAACTCCCCATGTGGGTAAAGTTTCTCCTGCTGCTCTATGTTGGGTCCGGTCGTGATCCGAGCTTGGTAAGCCTTCAACTACATATCCAAATTGTCCGGTCTTGGGTCGGCTAAGATTGATCCTGGCTTGTTTAGTTCTAGTGTCTGTGATGTAATGGGGGTTTCTTCCCGTATTTCAAGTTCCTTAGGTTTCTTACTGTCTCTTGTGCCCTTCTTGTCTTCCTTACTTTTGTTTTTCATCCATTTGTCTCTGAATTTTTCCCTTCTATCCTTTCACCTTTGGTTTTTCTTTGTTTGGATACTCTTACGTGGATCTTCAGATTCTTCCGCTACCTGTACTGTGGGTTCTAGGTTTTTATTCTTTTCTTGCTCTTAGTCTACTTGTTTTCTCTCTTGTCCTTTAGCTTGTGCTCATGTAATAGCTTTTAAGGGTACTATGTACTCTTTATCATTGCTTGACGATTCAATTACTTCAATCACGTTGATTTGAGCAGTGTCATGAGTCTTATTGGGATTCTTTGGATAGTCTCTAAATAGATGTTCCTTTCCACATTCATTGTAATACCCTTCCGAAGTCCTGGGGGGTGGTGGGTTATAAGGTCGAGTGCATTCTCTTATGAAGTGGTCTCCTCCACATCTATAACAAGGTCCCTTTGGCCCAGGCGGTGTAATGGGTGGCCTCATGGGTGCTGGTGCTTTGGGTCTCGTGTACATTAGGGTTGCAAACTCGTGTCCGTAGGTGTTGTCATATCACTCATAACCATAGTATTGTGGGTCATAAATTTGGTCATATTCTAGCAAACTGGTGTCATAGGGATAGTATTCTCCTAGGGTTTGCTCATATCCTTGATTTGTTGATTTTGTACTGGCTAATGGTGTAGCTTGCACTATGGCTCTCTCCATGTTTTCCTCTGGTTGAGTATATTTAACTGGCACTACATTCTGCGAAAGTGGTGGTTGTTGTCCTAACACTGTCTGAGGTTGTCCATATTGCCCTTGTTCGTATGGCCTAGGTGCTCCTTGTGGTCTTGGATAGGAATTGTATCTTGGAATCTCCCTTCCTGGCTCTCTAGGAGGGTATCCATACGGTCTATACTGAGGTTGATTTAAGGGTCCTGACTGCCTGTTGAATGGGCAATTCTCAGTAGTGTGGTTAGTGTATTGTTGTTCTATATGGCAATATAGGGTGGTTCCTTGATATGGTTGCCTATTGTACGGATAAGCTTGAGGCATACATGTTCCTCCTCTTGCACACATGTGCATTGGATGGTCTCCTCTACATATGCTACATCTGCGCAACATGGGTATTCTCATGGATGGATGCTGGTAGTTCCTCTGTCTGGGAACTCCTAACTTCTTGGCTACCAATTCCGCTAACTCCTCTACATTACTAGAGTTAGATGTCACTGTACTTCTAGTGTCTTCTGATTTTGTAGGGCTTGGTGTAATTTTGAGATCGTCATCTAGGTTGTCCTCTAGGTCAATAGATTCTTGAAGACACTCATTCAATGTCTGCATCCGCTTCACATAGAATAAAGTTCTCAAGGTCCCATTCGTCAATCCATCCAAGAATAGTGATATCATTTTTTGTTGAGTGCGTCTTTTTGTTGTTGGACATCTATCGACATATTGATTAAATTTCCGGGTAGCCGTTTTCATCGTTTCATTGGGATTTTGTTTGAAGCTATGGATTAAGGATGAAGAGTTGTGTTTAATCCCTCTCTTGGTGAACTTTCCAATGAACTCTTGAAAAAAATTTTCAATATTTCCAAATTGATTTGGATCCAATGGTTGGAACCAAGTCAAAGCCGTCCTTTTGAGGGTAAGTCCGAAGGACTCATACTGCACAAAGAAATCATCCACTTGCTTCTCTCGTAGAACTTGTTTAAATTCAGCTATATGTTGGGTGGGTTTGATTGTGTGACGGTACTCCTGGCATTGTAAATTGCACTTGAGTTCGGTTAGGAACACTTCGTTGACTCGTTTGTCTTGACATTGTATTCTCTAGCTCTTGATGCATCCCAAAAGGATTCTGGGAGGTAGTTGCCTGCTCTCGAGAAGGGAATATAGGCAAACCTATTTACCTCAATTAAGCCCTATCAATTGCATCTACTGGCCAGTACCTTCTTTGGTTCTGGTCTAGGTAGGTGACTATAGACTCATCTTCGAGATCCTTTAACTCATAGAAAGTCATTGGGCTTTCTTCCTGTCCGTGTGTGGGTGAATCGATTTGTAACGATAAGTCTGATCCGTCGATTAAGTAGACATCTAATAGCTAATCATCTTGAGGTATCAAATCCCCTCTCAAGACTCAAGTTACCACTGATTTGCCTCTTGGTGTAGTTACTAACTCTTCAAGATCAGGTCTCCCCGAGTTTCTTTCTCCTTCCAATCCTCATCTCTCATTGACCCGATCTGGGTGTTCTGTTACCACGTAGAGTTGACCTAATTTGTCCATGCACACTCCTCCTTCATACTTGACTGCAGGTCTGGGCACTATTGTTGATTCAGTGGAGTTCATCATCCTGGCTACAGACTTGTTTAAGCCATCTAGGTAAATAGGGATCCCTTGGGGATTGGTGGACACATATTGCAGAGAGGTGCGGTATTCCCCCTCTACAGTTGACATGAAGTTCTCCCTAGAGGCAGAACCTTGCATGTATTCTGAAGCCATAGGTGTCTCTTCCTCTGAATCACTAGAGGTGTCAGTACAGATAGAGTGATGACTTGCTTGGGTTGCACTTCCTACTGACGAAATGACACTTCTCCAACTACTTAGTACTCGTCCTGATCTCAAGTTCATTCACTCTTCTGGGCCTATGTTGGCTTCCAACTTCCCCACAATTGACTATTCAACTTCTCCCAAATTTGCTCTCAAAAGGTTTGATTGGTCCTAGACAATACCACTTTTGGCGATACCTGACAATCGATATGATACCGACCATAGCACGATATGATACCAAGACTTCAGGCGATATGATACCACAAAATGACACGATACGATAGCAGCCTTTGCACGATACGATATCTCTGCATTCGACAATATGATACTCAATTAGTGGACGATACAATACCTGGTCACTAGACGGTACGATATAGGATTCCGCATGATACGATGCCAGAACTTTGCACGATACAATACTTGTCCACTGCACGATACGATACCAACTTTTTCATGATACGGTACTAATGCAAATGATGATACGATACTCAAAATCCCTTAGGATACGATACTAGAATAATGGATGATACGAGACCAGAGAGGTTGGGCGATACAATACCACTTTTTTGCACGATACAATACTAAGTTGGCGATAGGATACCAACAGTGCATGCGATACGATATCACTCGGTTGACGATATGATACCATGACAAGGACGATACAATACCGTGATCGGGACGATATGATACCACTAGCTGAGCGCGATCACGATACCAACTTGACGATATGATACCAAATTGGTATCACGATACCTAAAGTGGGTATACAGTGATACGATACCAAGCGAATATCGCGATACTAGGGAATTTTGTTATTGCCATACCAAAACTCAATCGATCGCGATATCTGAGCCAAAATCGCTCTAAGCTCAAAAATTTTTGTGCAAATATGCTTAGTTCTCACCCCTCCTTATTCTTGACCCTCTGTCTCACTCAAAGACTCTCCAAAAACTATCTATTCTACCCCGCAATATCAAAAAAGTGTCTAATCATGTATGGTGGTGTTTCTGAAGTAATTTTAATATTAAAAACTTGTGGTAGCTTACCTTCAGAGATGTATTGCCTAAGATTTTAGCTCTCACGGTTGCTTTTTGCTTGACATGCATGATACCACTCAGGCGATACCAACCGCTACTCCGCGCACGATACCAATTCTTGCACTAGTGTCAAATGAGCTAATTTTTTTGGTTTTTATAATTTTATGATGCATGAGACCTATTCTACACTAATTTTGGCAATTTTTTGGGATTTTTCTTGATGTTTCCAACTTCTTCCTACTCTACTCCTCTATCTAACCTAACCCTAACTCTTCCCTTCCTTCTTCACTCCTAACCCTAAACCTAAAAACTCATTACACACACCTCAAGGATGTGAAGTAACAAGTGGAGAAGTACTTGACTACTTGCCACTGAACAAATTCACCTCTACAAGTATGATTCCTTCACTCTAGAGCTATAACCATCACGAAGGCACCTTGGTTAAGTTTGTTCCCTTGCAACGATGCCAAAAACATGTGTACCTAAGTCGTAAAGCCTTAGGGACTTGTGCCGATGAGACTAAATCTCAATCACCCCACAATTGCGTATAGTGATGGATCGATACACGTTTAATTATCAATCTGAAGAACCACACGAACCAAGGGTATGAAGACATGTGTGCACATGATGGAAAGTGAAGTGGCTGAGCTATAATGCATATGAAAAGACTTATCTACCTCTCCAACTCATTAACTCTTTGAAAATGCATGCTGCAATACCACTTATAGCAGTAAGCACAAATTCACACTTTTCTCCCAGCTTAGAACTCCGAATATGGCCAATAGTGGATTCATTTCGAAGCTCTCAATGGGATGCATCTATTATTTATACTTGAATCTGACAAATGCTCTTTAAGTTATGTGCAAAACAGTGAATGGCGAGAAACACCTATACTCGCTCTACAACTCGTGGTGGCTCACACACACACTACAGTCATTCAAAAATGGCGGGGAGGGGTATCTAATAGTCCTACACACACATTCCAAGCATCACACACACACAGAAGATCATAGAGAAGATGGAAATCAATAAGAAAAAAGAAAATTCGAATTTCTTCTCTCCTTCTTCACCATGGCAAAATGTCTTTACAAAGATTCACAAAGTGACTTATATACATGTGCCCTAAAAATGATCCTTTCACACAAGAGACCCGCACTTTATTGACTAATCTCTAGTTTCCTACCATTTTACAAGAATTATGTTACAAGGATTTGTGGCTTATGCATCTAGAGGACTCCTCTAGTGCATTTACATAGCTCCGAGGGAATTTGTTAGGAATTTGGAAGAAGAAAATTTGTGCCCATTAATTTGAAAATTTTTGGGGCTCCTCTTTTGTGCCTCTATTGTCTGCAACACACACACATACATACATACATACATACATACATATATATATATATATATATATATATATATATATATATATATATATATATATATATATATATATATATATATATATATATATATATATATATATATATATATATATATGTGTGTGTGTGTGTGTGTGTGTGTGTGTGTGTGTGTGTGTATGTATGTATGTGTGTGTGTGTATGTATGTATGTATGTATGTATCTATGTATGTATGTATGTATGTATGTATGTATGTATGTATGTATGTATGTAGGTATATATATATATATATATATATATATATATATATATATATATATATATATATATATATATATATATATATATATATATAGAGAGAGAGAGAGAGAGAGAGAGAGAGAGAGAGAGATTCAATTGATGATTAAGTCCAAGTGCACATGCAAAGGTAAGGTATTTTAAGCTTCAAAGAGACAAATTACATGCATCTATGCAATGGAAAGAGAACAATAGTTTTAATGCAAAACTTAATCTTCTCTTTCATTAGAAGTATTTTTAGATGTACAAGCATACGGGCATTGGCATGATGATGCATGAAGAGAAGCACATGCTTGTGCACAAAAAGGAGCTTGAAGTGCATGAATGCTAAGCATAATAGAAGCAATAAATTGTTTTCATCATTGATGCTATGCAAACACATGCATTTACATGGAATTACATGTGCGAAAAATTCAATTTTTACTTTCTTATAAGATGGAAAAGCTAAGTAAATATATTCCTTAATAGATCATTTACTTTTGAATAAAAGCACGACCTTTGAGAAGAAGAAAATATAAGGTATTTTCAAGATTATGCTAGCCACATTTTGCAAGAAAAATACCTAGACATTCCTTCCTAAAGTGGCTTCAATGCTTAATGTAAAAATTTACATTAAAGAATGAGTATGTCTTGCTCAGTAATGAAGTAAACATAACAAATAGACAAGCTCAAAAGTATTACTAAGCCAACAATTCTATTCTAGTATATTTTTTTTCTTAAGGATAATTTCAAGGAACAGAAGCATAAGAGTAATAGATTGTTGACAATTAGCATGAGTCATACTATTTGACTCTATAATTTTGAATAAAGCTATAAACTTTATAGTTTTTGAGGACCAAAACTCTTCAAAAGGGGGAAGAAAGTACCAAAACTTATAAAAAATTGGTGCAAATCATTCCATGAGTATAGAATTGTGGATAAAGATGATGGGGTAGAAGGACATCTTTGAAATCGTAAGATTTTAAGCAAAGGAGTTGCTAAAAAAAAAACTCATGGCATGCTAAAGCTAGTATTGGGATCCCATCAAGTTAGGAAAGATGATTGCAACCACAAGGTTAAATAGAGCATGCCAAAGTATGTACTTCTCTAAAGGGGAGTAAGAATGAAAGGTAGATATTTGAACTCCAATTATGTAGTCTACAACCATCATAAATGGTGATTATTTTTATGGAAGGGAAAGAATGGTATTCACTCACCTTGAAGGGATGTTGAGAGAGATCTAAAAGCATTAGCACATGCTTAGCCTTAAGCAATAAAGAGATTCCTTGAAAGCCCTAGGGTACCTATCTTAAAGCTTCAAATAACAAAAGGAATCTAAAGACAGAAACAAGCCCTTATCACTACACATTAGTTGAATAGAACTAACAAGATTATGAATATTGTTCACATTAATGTAGGAATGATAGTATGGGACATCAGACCTTGAGATGGTAGAGATGGTAGGTATCTTTTGTCCTTGGGCTTATGACTTTAAGTGAGACTCAATCCTAATGGAAATTGAAACTTCATAGATAAAGATGAAGTATATGATGGTCTAGGGTATGACTTGACATCACTCCAATAACCCATAGAGAAGTAGGATATTACACGATCAAGTAAGTAAACTTCCATGATCTTCCTTTAGAATATTACTAAGAAAAGAACACTCTCATTTAAGCTATGAGACTTCCAAGTAAAAATTTTATAGTTCTTTATCTAAAATACTACATTGATTTCAGGAGATAAAGAACTTACAAAGATCATTTCATATAAGGAAAGTTAGAGTAAATTAGTCCAAAGGACCTTGGTAAGAAAATCTCTTAAGTTAAAGATGCATACTAGATTAGTATTCTAATATTTAAGAATTTCAAGAGATTGGTAAAGGGATTCATTTAATAAACGAGATAGTTGAAGTATCATTACTTTTCGATTCAAGTAAAACATTATCCAACAATTTATATAACGTGGTGGCTCAAGACACTGATGTTTGATACCATACTAGAGTTGATGGCTTGATGATGGTGTCACTTAAATCCAAGAACTTCTATGAAAATATAGTTTACTCCTCATAAAGATAATTATAATGCTTCTAAAGCTTTACTTGAATGGCTTCTTAAAGTTTTGAGTCTTGTCGCATTTGACTCAAGTCAATTCAATGACTTAGAAGCTTGAATCAATTACACAGATTTTTAGCTCTTCCCTCCCACTTCTAAGAACCTTGAACTTGACTCTGAACGAATATTCAAGTCATTTCTAGATCAAGTTTTAGCCGGATGGAATAGGTAAGTGAACTAAACAACATAGATAGATGTTCTATTCAATCTTAGAAGACACTCAAGTCTACACGAATCATTCATCCATTGGGTATTGCTTCAATAATCATAGTAATGGATTTGGAAGCCTTAAAGTAAGGATTCTAAGGGTTGGGAATGTTGGAAATAAGCCTTGGGTTATAGGTGAACCCTTGATTGATTTATTTATTTCCAATTGAAGGGTTTTGACCTTATGATTGATTATTTCCTAAGGGCATGGTATTTGGCCTTTAGGCAAGCCTCTCAAGCCTTTGAACTTGCATGTACAAGCTTGAGAGGAATCTTTTAAGAGTCCATGTGAGAACCATGTGATTTCATGTGACTCTCAAGGTTAGAAGCCCAGAGTTGTTTGGGTAGATACATGCATCTCTCACCCCTTTGTGGGCTAGGCTACTTTAAGATTGATTTTAGGCTAGGCTTGTTGAGTGGGCACAACATGCATCCTCTTAGGATAGAGGTGTATGTATGGGTGAATTTGGATGGCTACATACGTGCTTCCTCTTCTATGTGGTGGTCTTGCTAATTAGTTGGATTGTCTTATGAGATAGCTTAATTAGATTTCTTATAGGTTTGTTGATATTTTAACATATGTATATCAATGTCCCATGCTAATATCTATTTTTATATTCATATTTATGATTTTCTTTGTGCTTTTAAACATGTACCATTCATTAGCAAGTTTCCACTATTTTCCTTCTATTGCACTTATAGGAAGGATGATATATTGTAGCTAGTGGATTACAGGTGGACCTATTTATATAGGCCCATGCACGGGTTTGTGACACTCTTGTATCCATAATTCAAGAGTCCTCTATGTAATATGGATAGAGGTTTCACTTTGATAGATGAAGGATGAGTATATTCGATGTGTTATGTCCCTAGACAAGCATTTACATTTTGATCGAGAGTTTAAAGGCTACATAGGGAACATCAGCATTGCATATGCATATAGTACATCCATGCACAAAGAAGTGACATCCCAACCATTGGAAACACTATGGTTATGACCACCCATGTATGGTTCCTTTTGCATTGCAAGTTTTATCTCATGTATGTTTTCAACTTTTTGATTGAGATCCCAAGTCCACTATCCATTTGGCATTGACATCAAAGTTTCAAAGATTGTGCCATCATCCATGCATATTAATTGATTGATTATTTATTTGTATATAGCATGCATCTTCTAGTGCATGCGAACGTAATCAAAGTGCCTATTTGCTTACTCATACGAAACTAAGAAATAGGTTGAGTTTGTAGTAGTTAATGAGATTAGTCTTTTGTAAGGCCAATTTGAAACTTGCTCATGAGTTAAAGTAAAACATGTGGTCCCGAACAAGTATAGAAAAAAAATCAAATTTTAGTTGATCTCTCATCTTCATACACTATATAATGTATACCATAATCTTGTTTTGTGGACATGCTATACATATATAATACTATATTCGAGACCATGGAGAAAGACAAAGAGATTACGACTATCACAGATGAGAAGGAAGATATAATCATATTCTCCATGCGGAGCTAGAGAGCACCGATCAGAGGGGTGAATCATGATCATGCACAGTAGTTGGGGCTTCAACCTCAACATCAAGTTGATGTTCCATCCACGAGTGAAGCATGGGTATATACTAGGAAGCGTAAAATGCACCCTCTACATCGAGGAGATCCACTTGAGGCAGATGATGATGCTAATACATTACAAGAGAGTCTCGATTCCATTCCCATTGTAGAGCCAAAGTATGATGATGATGGAAATATCACTTCTAGAGGGGATGTACTCTGATGATTAGTCCTTACTTGATAGTATATGGACTATTATTGTTGCCATATGTGACATGTCCATTGTGATTATTCTAAGTTCTGACTCTTTCAGATATTTTGATTGATATTTCTTTTGGAGTTCTAAGTTCTGAGTTGATGATAAATGTATTGATGACAGATGTATACTTTATTCATAACTTCATGGATCATGAGACATGTCATATTTAAGTGTCGTGTGTATTAAAGCTCTTGCCTTCCACATTCATTATTCAATGTTTGGTGGAATTTCATATACATATACATATACATATACATATACATATACATACATATATATATATATATATATATATATATATATATATAATGGACGAACTTTACCCCGAAGGTAAAGTTCTTCCCTCAAACCTTACAAATCTTACCACCTTGACTCTACCAAAAACAAGAAGACATCTATTACACAAGCGAAAATACTACATCCTTAATGCATGAGAAGTTCCAATAACCATACATGCTACCCAGTAAGTCTTAGATACCCAATAGAAGAAGAAGGAAGCATAAAAGGGAACTAAATTTCCTTGCATCACCATGAACCTCCCCATCTATCATCTGTTGACTCATCATTAGCATCCAACACAAAGTGTAGAAGGAATGTGAGTAGAAAGAGCCATAAACATCTCACCACTCATTACAACTCAATAACTAGACACACCATCAATTTCTAGAGCCATACTAGTTGACAACGCCTCATGGATATGCGACTCCACATCCTCGACTTCCTTATTAGACTCCCATCCAATAAGTTCCCTAGAAAAACCACTCAACATAGCTAGTGAGACTCCACTCAACAACTATGGTTTACTTACAAAGGAATCACAAGTACCACCAACATTTGATATTCCACCTTACGTATATCCTCTTGCACTCAATGGGGAAGCCTTGGCAATGACCATTCACAATCATCCTATGAAGCCTAACCAATAGCCAATCCCCATACCTCCATCCATCCTTAAAACCACACCGATCCCTCCATCCAGAATGCAAAGCTATTCAAATAAGAATGTAGATAAAGGTCCTATGGTGCAAATCATTGCAAAGAAATGGACCTCTCCTTTCTATAATTCTTAAAAATAATATTAAGTAATTCTATTGAAATGTGTTCATATTGAACCTAGTTTTCATTGAACCTTTTTCTTAAACACAAGGGAGGGATCAACATAGCGGTGTCTTGGTTTTCCCATCTATCTCTATTTTTTTCTCATGTCAATTTTGGTTTGAAAAAGTCATGAATCTAATCGTAATTACGTGTTTTTTTCATCCTTAGTGGGGTTTGATAAAATAACAACAAATTTGTCTTTACTAAACAAATTTCCATATAATTGTAGAGAGAATGAATCAAATTGGATCAAGGTCATTAACAACATCACTTTAAGCATTCATGCACAAAATTGATAAGAGTTACAATGTCTATCAAATGATCTCCAAACATCAAAGGTTCAGACCTTTCATAGTAAGAGCTCTAATCAATCTCATGACTTCTCAACTCACGAAGTTGGATCTTTAACCCGTAGATTATGGAAGTTAGACTTTTTTGATTATGGAACGCCTATATCATGAGTGGAAATACATGAGAGCTCATGTACCTTTTGGAGAGCCTGTATTAAGGTTTGATAATTCTATAACAAAAGCCAAATCGAGCTACACCAAAGGGGTTGAACTACTTGTGAAACTTAACACTAAAGGAGGCATGATATCACAAACATGCTCTTACTCAAGGATCCATGTGGTCAAGCTCCAATCATACAAACGTATTCACAAAAAGGTTCAATCTTGCTCTATTACCAATTTACCTCATAAACAACAAGCTTATATGCCCAACAAGACAAATTGTCCTTCAAACTTGCTCTAGCTAAACGATCATGTAAAGGCACACTTCATAAACCATTAGCATAAGAAATCACTCTCCATGATCCTGCCAAAAAAAAAGTGCAAATAAGAAGCTTGTACATAAGACTTCTCAATCTTGCCACTCCCAATTTCAGGATCTCAAGCACCAAATGCAACCATGTGAAGTACTCTCAAGATCCAAGTTTCATGTGATGCCAGTATTGTAAAACTAATTGTGCCGAGACTTGCAATCTTGTGATTCACTGATTTGGTCTTGGAGAAAAGTATGAAGAAGAAGCTTGCACATAAGATTCCTCAATCTCGTTATTGCCAATCTTGGGATCTCGAGCACTGAATGCTATTAGTATACTTAGGTAGTGATGTATGTGAGCACAAGCACTTTTGCTGTCTTTAGCAGGGTTTTTTTGCCTTGTTTGTATATACGAACATAACCCTAAACTGCTACTTGTCTTTGTATATTCCACACCGAGTAGTTGACAACGTTGTTCTGCTAAGCTTCTTCTTCATCATATTGTGGAAGGATATGGACAAACACCACACAGAATTACATGCTTAGGCACAGAATTTTGGGGAGTTGAAAGGATCCTTGGTACCTCCATATGCCTTCCATCATCAATTTTGAGGAAAAATATTTTAGGGACAAAATGTGATATCATATAGGGCTTGGGGATGGGAACACGGCAATTTAGTCTAAAGAGCACTATTAGGTATGTACCTTGAAGTGACTGGTACACGGGTATACAGGGGGAAATACCTTGTCAGGTCAGATACTTGCTGGAAAGTCGATTGTGTGTCCTACCCCGTTCTCTTGTAGGTCTGCTGAAGTGAAGAGGTTGTTGACTATATGACATCAAAAGATTTGATAAACGAGGATTTGAGCAGGTTGTTACTAATGCAATCTGCAAAAACCCACAGGTTGCCATTATTGTTAAAGCCCTTATTCAAGTCCACAGTCTCATGCTTTGAGATATCTTTGTGCACAAATTGCTTCAATATGCAACATAGAATGTGATAGTTAATGTCTTGAACACTAATTGATGAACTAAAAAAGGTTAGCAGGCTGCATTTGAATTCAATGAATTTCCTTGATCTGTATAAGTTCGACAATGGCTTAGGAAAGATGTCAAACTTGGCACACCAGTATTAACTGTCATGTTTTGAATGGCTATTTTGGCCTCAGTAAGATACCCTAATCTACCGAAAAGATCCACCATACAGTTGAAATGCTTTTGAACTGGTGCAACTCTAAAATCACGCTGGAATGGGAACATGCCATCATAATGCAAGCCTGCATGGCTGCAGACAGAAAGGACAGACACATAAGTTACATCATCTAGCTGCACGCCTTCTTGTTGCATTTTCTCAACACACACGAAAGCTTCCCTGCACTTGCTATGCTCTGCATAAGCAGCAATCATTGCACTCCATGGAACCAAACTTCTATTCAACCTTAACAGTACATTTTCTGCATCCTCAAGGCTCCCACATTTTGCATACATATTGATAAAACTGCTACCAACATATGCATCAAGGGGAAGTCCACTCCTGAGAACGAAAATATGCACTAACCTCCCCTTTTCCGGTGCAGACGTGATAGAGCATGCCTTTAACACATACACAAGGGTTATTGGGCTTGCTGGCACTCCTGCCATCATCATTCGATCAAAAAACTTGAAAGCTTCTTCCATCTGGCCACAAGCAACATACCCTCCAATTACCACATTCCAAGTGACAGCATCTGCATCTGATGATATGCTATCAAACACCCTACGTGCCTCTTTCAGGCTTGAGCAGCTAACATATAGATGCAAAACACTGTTGGTGATAAAAGTTCTTTGAGAACAATCACTCTCAACTGCTAGTGCATGGAGAAACCTGCCCTCACGCAAGTTTGAGAGAAGGGCACATGCTCGTATGGCTCCTGCTATAGTGAGAGAATCATGGTGCAAACCCATCTGTTGAGAATTTTTGAAGAGCTGAAGCCCAAGCTCAGCATGCTCGTGCTCTAAGCATGCATTAATGACGGAGTTCCAGGAAACTATGTCCCTTTCCTTCGCTTGTATAAATGTCATCCACGCATCATGAAAGCTTCCACATTGTGAGTACATCACAATGAGGGCATTGTTCAAACTAGTCTGAAAGAATTCTCCTTCAATTATGTCAAAATGAATCAGCCTTCCTTGAACAAACATTTTGGAACTAGAACATGCCTTGATAATGCTGGCATAAGTAAATTCATTTGGACGTAAGTTTTTCGCCTGCATTGATACATAAGCTTTGAAAGCCTTTTCATCAAGCCCATGATCAGCATAACCTGATATGATTGATGTCCAGGCAACAACATCATGCTTTGGAGATGCTGCAAAAAGCTTCTCAGCCTCATGTAAGCTCCCGCATTTGGCATATACGTCAATAAGCACATTGTTGATATGTGAAACATTCTGAAGGCAGAGCTCAACAACAAGACAATGACATAGCATGCCAAGCTGCAAATTGTGCAAGCTTGCACATGCCTTGAGAACACAAACAAAAGTGACCTGATTAGGCTGGACGTTTCCTTGACAAAGCTTGTTGAAGAGCAATAAAATGTCCCACCATGCCCTGTGATGAGCATAGCCAGTGAGGAGGGTATTCCATGTGACAATGTCCTTGTGGATCAACTCATGGAAAACCTGTTGTGCTTCGTTAAGGTTTCCACATCTGGCATACATGTTAATCAGAGTGTTATTGATGTATACATCTGATCTGTAGGAACTTCGACAGATATGCTCGTGTATAGTCCTTCCTTGTGCAAGGTGTGGCCTTGACTTGCACGCATTGAGTACTGCGGTATAGACATGCCCATCAGGTTGCACCTCTGACCTGAGCATCGCTGAATACAAGGAAAAGACTTGCTCATGCGAACCATGCTTCGCATATGCAGAGATGATAGCACTCCACGAGAAAGCATCGGGAGCCCCAAGGCTATCAAAAATATGACAGGCGTCAGGTAGGCAACAGCAGCTACCATACCCACGGATCAAATAGTTTGGAAGATAAACATCATAAAGGTATCCGAAGGCCACAATGTAATGATGAAGGATTCTACATCCAATGATGTTTCTTTGATCACTAGATTTTCGCAGAAGGTCACAAAGAGCCTTTGAGGAAAAAGACACGACATTTTCTAGCATAAGTTTATTTTATTGCACAAAATTGTATCAGCGCAGTTCCCGACATGGGCTCAAGGCATTACACCTACCCAACAACCTGATAGAGTAGCTTTAGAGCCTTACAACAACGATAGAAAAAAAAATACTTATATGAAATCTTGGAAAGTAAGCAAACCGCATTTATCACCCAGTAGTAACGGCTGGAATTTGTTCATCGAAGCTTTCCCAACCAATTATTCATATTAAAGTTAGCTTTCAGCCTCCTCTGATTCAATAAACACATCATGTTTTACCAGGAACTATTGCTCGTACAAGGATAATTGTAATCAGTAACTAATTTGGAACTTACACAATTATTGGTGAACATTGACAGGAAAATTAATTTGCAAGCACTGCCCTGACTCACAAAAGAATGGCAGGTATTACAGAAATCTCAACACCTATGTAGCATGTGAGTTGCTGAGTCAGAACTTTATACAGTACTTTTGACCGATGTATCCGATATAAGAAAGGAGAATTCCTTTGTGACTTACTGAAGTACATAATGTGATGCCCAGCTCCTTTCACAGACCATCAGCCCATGATATCCATATCTTCCTCCTCATGAGGTTCATTTCCACAAAGTCGCCACTAAACGCGACTCTCCTGCTGCTTCTATTTGACTGCCCTCTTTATTGTCGACGAGGTTGTTTCTCGCGTCCGGATGTCTGAGGCATAAAATCGCCAAGTGTTTTTGTTGTCAAATACCAGTTTTCCTGTCGGGAAATATATGGAAAACACAGTTTTCCTGTCGGGAAATATATGGAAAACACAATTTGCTTTAGCCAACGTGAAATGATTAGCTAGTAAAGAAATAGATTTACTTTGGAATATTTCTTCTCTTTCTTGAACTTTTGACGTGAGTGTTTTATTTCATATTTATTGAAGAAGTTGTGTCGAAGCTTAATCTCTCTTTGCTTGAATTCATTGAAAGAACAATGCTGGGCATAGTACCTATGGGACCTCCCCTATCTTTAGAAAAAGGGGTTAAATTGCTTGACGACAATACTAGGAAAGATTACCCAAAGGTTTCTAGTCTAATATTGTCTGACGACATTCCACTAATCTTAGGCCCACATATTATCGAAGCTTAATCTCTCTTTGCTTAAATTCATTGAAAGAACAACTCTACAAGTGAATGGACATAGTACTCATGGGACCCCCCGTATCCCACAAAAAAGGACCTAAGACCTTTGGAATCTTTGCATAACATCTTTGGGTAATGCACTCTTTGCATGGTCTTTGTAATGGATTTTGGATAATATCCATATATATTTAGGATGTACATTGTTCCACCTCAATACTTCAAGAGAAATGGGTAGTTTTCTTTGAACACTCACTGCACTTGCAAGGATTCTAGACATTGAGTTAGAAAATGCTTGTGCAAATTACCTTGACGAAAGTAGGGCTTTATGCACCCCAAGAACTTGAAAAATAAGGCAATCTTCTTGGTCTCTATAGTTTACTTGCAAGAAGCTAGAACGTTGAAATTGAGGCTATCAACTCATGTCCTAATTCATGCCTCATTTATCATGAATCAAACGAAAATGCATCTTACATTAAAAACATCAATTCTAGACCTACTCAAGAGTTTCAACCTCTTGGCATAACATATTTCCCTCAAATACTATTACAAAAATTCTTTGGAACTTTTTATAGTCAGTTCTTTTTGCTCATGATGTGTCCCTCTCCTCTTCCATGGAATTGAACCACCAAGATCCTTCAATTCAATGTTCCCTCCTATTCCATGTCTATGTGCATGCAAGATCTCCGTACCACAAATTGTCAAAGTGAGAGACAATGTTGGTGGTATGGAGATGTTCACCATGCACATAGACATGCACATACACCCACACACAAGCAAGCAAGAAAACTTCATTCATGAGCAAAGAGACGTCAAGAAGCTCACATAGATTTATTGAGAAGGGAAGGAAGAACCTTACAAATGAGTGTGAGTCCACTTTTATAGGCCTCTTTTAAAAAGTGACCCTATTCACACAATTAAGTCTACCCTAATTAAAAATAGGTGTAAACTCTCATTTGGTGTTCAAATCGAGAGTATAAAAACGTTGTGAGAAGTTAGAGAGTTACAGAAACACTCCACAAGCTTAAGGACTTCTTAGTTTACATAAATGTGGAGCAAAGTACATTAAATTGGATTATGGACATATCTATAAGAGGTTGTTTCCATGTATAAATGGCCAACTTTAAGACCAATGTTGGAAAATTTGTATTCACTATTGAGGGCTTGCTTGTCATCAACATATCCATCATACTCCATAGCTTTAGTTTTGCATAACGTGCATATTCTTCTCTCTCATTACTTTGTCAAACACAAATGGTGACTTTCCACATGCAACACTCCCCTCTCTTAGAGTCTATATGCATGTCTATTGGTCTTTGGGAAGTGTCAGTGTTGAAGCACATTAGGGTTTTCGAGCTCCGATAGAATCAAATATGACATATATTGCATGAGATTCTTTTTATAAATAGAAGATAGTATGGTATTTGATATATATTGCATGAGATTCTTTTTATAAATAGAAGATAGTATGGACATACCACATAGTGTAGTGCATGGGTGAAAAAAAAAACCACCTACGCACAACCCTCTAGAGTGGCTTTCTACATGCCTACTTTGGAAATAAAAAAAGAAAATAAATGGTGAAAAAAAGGGACTCGAGTTGGGTGCTCGAGGGCTAATTGTTGACAAAGCATCCTAATTGAAAGATTGGAAGGACTTCACCTAATTTGTGATTGACTTGGGCCTAATGATGAGGAGTCCACTAATTAAGTTGTACAGTTTGAAAGTCGAGCCCTAGACATCATTGTTTGACATAGTGATAATGTGTAGCATGATGGTTGTGTTGGCTGGTAGCCTTTAATAATAACCATGAACTGTGTCAATTTCTGTGTGATAGGAAAAGTGGGCACGTAAAACATTAAATTCACAAAATACACATTGAAGAGGGTTGCTTGACTATGCAAACAATGGACCCTTGATAGGTGATACCTCTTCTAAAATCAATCACAGCTCCACGAAATTCAATGTAATAGTTTTTCCTTTATGACCTAGGTTTTTTGCCACCTGCATGCATATCTAACGAGGACATTCACCCTACATCTGAATATAGTTGAAATAATTGCTAAATTAGAATGCGAAGACTATTCACTTCTATACGAATAAGCTGACATGGCATCAAATACTGAGGGTATATCATAAATTTTTGTAATTATTCACAAGTAATCGAATTACCGAATAACCAATAATGCAACCTAGGTGATATCCCATGTAGGATAGCGATACATTGAAATGTGTGGCCAAAATCACTCACTTTGAACTTCATTTCTAATATTTTATTTTAGGTGATCGATAATCAATATTTTGACATGAAAGCGTTCAAAGGTCAAAGAATAAGAAGTTCATGAAGCCATCCTAGATTCACCTCAAATAAACGGGATGATACTCTTGCTTGATCAAAAACGTTCGATCGAAAACCATCTCGATTGAAAAGGATTCGTTCTAATAGTTTTTAATAAAGCAATGCCCTCAATAGTGTCGTTCATCACAGTTACTTTACTTTTTGAAAGCTTACAATGTCGTACAAAGAATAAGGTATAAAATTTTGTTAAAAATATTTAGTATTTTAGGATTAAAAAAAATAAAAAATATTGATTTTTTTGTTTAAAATTGTGAGCTAGAAACTATTGTGATTGTTTTACTCAACATTGATTCTTACTTCACAATAGTATGTGTATGTGTATGTGTGTGTATGATTGTGAGTGAAAATCTATTGTGATTGTTTGAATCAACATTGATTATTACTTCACAATAGTATGTGTATGTGTATGTGCATGTATGATTGTGAGCGAAAATCTATTGTGATTGTTTGAATCAACATTGATCCTTACTTCACAATAGTATGTTTATGTATATATGAGTGTATTATTGTGAGCCAAAATCTATTGTGATTGTTTGACTCAATGTTGATTCTTACTTCACAATAGTATGTGTATGTGTGTATATGATTGATGAATTAAAATCTATTGTGACATGTTGGAAAAGGTTTAATCTTATTTTTGACAATTAAAAGGCTGGGAAGGTGCTAATAAGTGAAATAGGGCTTTCTAGGTCTCTAAATGGCTTTCTCGTGTAGACTTATTAACACCTTCTTAGATCCCTTGAATTGTAAAGGGATCTAAGAAAGTTTTCATCCAATTAAGCAAAAATTTTTATGCAAAATCCTCATCACAATAGTATGTGTCTGTGCATGTGTGTGTATGATTGTGAATTAAAATCTATTGTGATTGTCTAAATCAACATTGATTCGTACTTCACAATAATATGTGTTTGTGTATGTCCACATATGATTCTGAATTTAAATATATTGCAATTGTCTCACATTGATTCTTACTTCACAACAGTATGTGTAAGTGTATGTGCATGTATGATTGTGGATTGAAATCTAGTGTGATTGCCAGACTCAACATTGATTCTTTCTTCACAATAATGTGTGTAAGTGTATATGCACATATGGTTATGAGTTAAAATCTATCGTGATTGTCTGATCAACATTAATTCTTACTTCATAATAATATGTATATGTGTATATGCATGGATGATTGTGAGTTGAAATCTATTGTGACAGTGTGGGTTACAAAATTGATAAAAAAATTGACTATATGAAAAGCTAGAAATATAGATAGATAGGTAGGTAAATACATAGATTAATAGATTTAAAAAATTTAGGAAAGATTCAAAATAGTTTATATATTTTAAGATGTATATTTCATGGAATGCATATCTTATTTTATTTTGATTTATGTCTTCTTTTGTAGATATAAAGTCTTCATTAAAGCAAACACTATGGGAAAGGGAAAAGAATGGTCATATGTGATTATTCATCAAGAAGGTATAAAGGTCTCCACAATACAATGCAAACGTTGTGGACATCTTTATGTAGGCAATGCAACTCGGATAAAAGAGCATCTTTTTAGTATAGTTAATAATGTTGCAGGATGCTCTAATCTAGATAGTGATATATGGGTATATCTGCAAGTTATGCGAAGAAATCTAAATCCCAAGGTATCACATCAAAAAGATTTAAATGCATGTATAGTTCAAAGTACTTTCAAAGTAGTTATAATGTAAAGCAAGAAGGACTAGATCTACCAATGACAACAGAGGATGCTCATGATATTTCTACTCAAGTATCACAAATTGTTCTTGAGAATAATGAGGATATTTGTACTCCATTTTCTCTAGATATGTCAAGAAAGAGTGGATCATGTGAATCTAGTACAAATGGTGGATCTAATAATGTGTCACCTATTATTGTTCATAATAAATCACGGGAACAAAATACATGTAGATTTTGAAAAGCAAGATTGTCTTGAACTTCATTATAAATGGGCTCAAGCATTTTTAGCTTGTGGGGTTCCTTTCAATGTTATTCCTAAGCTTATTTTCAAAGATGATTTGATGTCAATTGCATGGAAAGCATTCACCATGAGAGATTACAATAAAATGCAAAAAAATATATGTAGGTAAAGTGAAGAACAGTACTGTAGGTGTTTTAAAACGGACAGTGCTCGATTATGTACCCATGTATGGATGCATAATAACACTAGATGGATGGACAAGTTATCAAAAGAATCCATTGATTAATATCATGGTTATATGTCCAAAAGGAAGCATGTTTTTGGAAGTTATTGATACTTCTATTAAGGAGAAAAGTTCAGTTTTCCTTGTAAAGATATATGGACATGCTATATCTCGTGTGGACAGTCCAAAGAATGTCACCGCGATAGTGGCTAATAATGCATCTAATTTTTGAATTGTTTGAATCACAATACAAAAAAAGTATGAAGGCATTAATTGGGTTCCATGTGCAACTCATACACTAAATCTATTACTGAAAGATATAGTAGATTATCTTTCATTAAAAAAGAATATATTAGATGCAAACTATGTGGTCAAATTTTATTCGAGAACATCAATTTTCATATTCGATCTTTCGTTCAAAATATCCTAATAAAGCACTTCATATCTCTTGTGCTACACGATTTGCAATAGCTTATATTGTGCTTAGTGGATTATTGGAATTCAAGGTAGCACTTGTAGAAATGATTGCAGATCGAAGATGGGACGCATGACTAGAGAAGTATCCTTCTTACCGAGTTGTGTTTTTGAAGTGTATGTCTTTGATACAGTCACAAAAATTTTGGTGTAATCTTGAAAAAAATTATCGATATCACTAAACCTTTTCTGGAAATTTTATGAATTGTTCATACCAATAAGTTTGTGATAGGAGAAGTTCATTGGATTATGTCTGAAGCAATTCAAAAAGTTAAAGACTTTAATCATTTTTCATCACAAGAAAACACAGATTCAGCTATTGTTAGTAGAGAAACGATTGACGCAAATGCATAGTCGTTTACATGGAACATTGTTTGTCTTGGATCCAACATTTCAATTCATTTGACAAGCATCAAACAAAGAATTCATGGAAAATTTCAAAACCACATGTCAGTTAATACTTCCAGGCACCGATGGTCGAGAAGCATTCCATCAAAGGGTAGCTTATGTAAATTGAGAAGGAAGCTTTGGAGATCTATGGAACATGGAAGTGATTCAAAAGCATCCACCTCTTGTATGTTGGAAAGAGTATGGAGGTAAAACAATGGAGTTGCAAGATATAGCTATGAGAGTGCTTTCAGTAACAACTTCAAGCTATAGTTGTGAACACATTTGGATTGCATATGATTTTTTTCAATCAAAACGAAGAAATTGCTTAAGTTTATCATGTGTCAATGATTTGATATATGTTTTTTGTAATATGCATTGTTACCTGCTCTATCCAAGATAGCTTCTACAACAACGCAACAAACTTTTGGAGGATTTCAAACTCATGAAAGTTCAACAAATGATTCATGGAATTATCATGAATTAGATGTAGATCACAATGATGATTCAAACATGGAAGAAGTAGATGACATGGTACTTGTAACAGATGATGATATGTAATCTAAATACTTTGATTAGATTCAATTGCAAAAATGATGTCTTTATCATAAAGTGATGATTCTAAATATTAGAAAAAGTTGCTTGTCTATTCAGCATTTTGTTGCAGATTGTTTAATTCATCGGTAATGAACAAATTAGAAGATGATGATGCCTCTAATCATCTTCCATATCTATTCTCATATGCATCGAGAGATATTTATAAATCATCAATTCTCTTTTGTTGATCATCAATTCTTCTTTGTAAACCTGGAATTGTTAATGCTTCATTGTATAACTCTACTCCCTATGATGATAAATCATGAATAAGGTTATGTTCTTCAAGTAGTAGAATAATGTTGATATATTTAGGTATTGATGTGTGTGAACACACCAAGACCACTGGGGCACTTTTTTCCCTCTTTAGGAGGTTTTTTCCCCGAGCTTGTATATATGCCTATAATCCTAACGTGTCACTTATCTTTGTACATTCTTTTGGTAATACATTCACTATTATGTGTTGCGCTCCAAGCGTCTTCTTCTTCCTTGTGCTATTCACGTGCTTCCGCAGACCTCAAAAATCCAACAATTGGTATCAGAGTAGGTCGCCGCTTCATCCAGGTTGTTGTTGACACCCCTCCAGTCACCAGTCTCAGAATTGCACAAAAATTGGTGTGCATACTCAGGGTAATTAGGAGTTCAAAACCACTTCACTTTGTGGTATCGAACTCATGATGTGAGCTTGTTTCGGCCTCCAAATGCACTATCATAGTGCATGTGTAGGCAATTTTGTCTTTCTATGCAAAAGATATATACAAGTTTCAATTTTCGGTATAAGTGCCTCAAAGTCTGCTACAGGTTTAGTAGAACTCATCAGGGTAGTTCTTGTGACAAGATGGATTTGTACTTGGTGAAGATGAACTCATACTGCAAAAACTTTGCACTACATCAGCCAAATAAATTCTAGGGATATGTAGTGGGCCCTTTTAGCTTGGCAAAGGATGTATTAGACACCCTATGTACCTTGGAAGACCACTCTCAAAAAGATGGATCAAAAAAGATAAGTTGAAGTAGATTCAAGAACAAAAAACTTGCAATTTTGGTTAATACACATGCTCAAGTGTTTTGAACAATTCTCTGGCCACAACAGCAATTAACTTAATTCCTTTTGGGTAACTTTTATTAACTTAGTAAGCTAACAATCATGAGTGAGTTGATAAAAAATGATGGACCACATAAAGAGAAAGAAGTCTAGCAAGTTATAGCACCATCTCGATTTTCACGGGTTGTAACAGTACTCAGACCCATGAACAGAGAAATGATAATATCTCAAGTTTCCAAGATCCAATGCTTATGAAATTTTGTAGGAATATACTAAACAGTATGCTGATTCTATTAAGTCTTGAATCATGGAAAATAATGAAGTACACATTGAGAACCAGCTCTAAGAAAAACACTGATCTGATGGAGTGTTGATAGAGAAGTAGAGAATGAAGCGATATAGTCGACTTTAAATGAATATAGCTCACGATTCAAACTTCAATTGCAATGAAAATTTGTGAGTATATAGTAGACTTAAGGAGAAAACTTTACCAGCTTAAATCATTGAAAATGATGCACCAAGCTCAGAGAAATCATCTCTGCAAAGTGACTAAGAAAACTGAGAGATATGGCAGTGAAAATTGCACTTCACAAAAGCATGAAAATATGAACTCAATGCTCATGAAAATTAAAGTATATTGATCATAAAATACAATGGAATTATTGATACATATGTGTGCCTTGAACCCACACTTTGATATGGCGTAAAGCTCAGCTCATGGAGGTATAAAAAATGCGACTAAAGAGCCATGTATTTATAGAGATGGTTGGAGCCAAATTTTGAATTTGAATCTTCCTACAATCACTCTCCAATCTTCTAGTGATTGATTCTCCTATTCATTCAATCAAGAATTCATGGCTTCTCTTTCCTTTTTTAATAAAGTGGACTCAACCACTTTAGATTCTTTCTGTTTTTACATCAAGTAAGTACTTAAACATTACAAGAGGGAGTTCACAAGTGAACTCTTCAAGGAGTTGACATTTACTTTTAATTTTTAAGCCTTTTGATGACTCAAGCCATCACTTGGACCTGCTATGGACTTGTTCCAATAGCTGGCCCTCAAGTTAAGTTATCTTGAGGTCTTCAATCTTCCAAGATTCCCTGCAAACCAATCATAGCCTTGAATTTGCAAAGCTTTGTACCATCCAATGCTTTGGTTAGAATATCTACACATTGTTGATGAGTGGACACATAAGTGAGCTGAATGTCCTTGGTCACAATCTTCTCTCTTACATAGTGATAATGTACTTCAATATGTTTAATCCTTGCATGAAAAATTGGATTGGCAGCCAAGTGAATAGAGCTCATATTGTCACCAAAGATACTTGGAGTTCCAATCTCCAAACCAAGATCTATGAATAGTGTCTTCATCCACATTGCTTCTTGAGTAGCTATAGCAAGACCTCTGTATTCAGCTTCAGTGGAAGAGACTGCAACTATGGGTTGCTTCTTGGATGACCATGAGACAAGTTTTGAACCTGCAAAGGTAAGATATCCTGAGGTGCTCCTCTTGTTTTTTTTTTAATATAAAGGAAGTTCGGCAATAGCCTACTCTCCCAGACTTGAATTAAATTAAGAAATAAAGGTACAATAGAAGGGGACTAGTGCCCACGGACCCCCCAAATCCCACAAAGCAGGGGAAGCTTGAATGAATCCTAGGTTGCATTACAGAGAAGGTTAATCACCCTCTCATTGCCCTCATGCGGGGCCCACTTGGGTTTGAGCTTGTTGTTGATCAAAAGGAGGACTTGATGGTGCCTGAAGGGGGGGGATTTCTTACTGTTAACAATCCTTTTGCCAAGGAGGAATAGTGATTCCTCGATCGACCACTCCCTGGGGGGATCGCCGAAGTTGAGAGCACACCTCTCCCGCCAAATTTTCCACAAGACTTCCCCTCTGATGGCGTTCCAGAGTGTCGCAGAGCAGCCGATCGCTTCTCCCAAAAGGACTTGTTTCCAACTAAGCTGTTTTTGAGGTCTGATTTTCATTCCAACCGTCTGCCAAATTCTGTAGGAGTTGGGGCAAGTAAGGAAGATGTGTGGGACATCTTCGATAGCCCGGTGGCAGCGTTTGCACCAAGGAGGAATCCCACAAAGTTTGCTAGCCTTATGGTTGGTCCAAATTCCTCGATGAAGAATTTGCCATAAGAGGACAGACTTCTTAATCTCTATAAGGGGGTGCCAGATACCCATGAATTTCATGTCCCACCGAAGCCGCGTCCAAGACAGGCACCACTTCTTGTTGAGGTTGATCTGGTGGTCAGCCGTTTCTTTGATGTTCGGGATTTTGAGTAGGCTATTTCCATTGTGCCATTTGAGACCAAGCGAGTTCGGTGTGTCGTGTCCCATGAGAAGGCGAGTCTTGTGACGATCCCATGCGAGGCATCGGCTTTGCAAAGTGTTCCATTCTTCATAGGAGATGTTTATGCAAGGGTCAATATCCTCGAAGTTGATCCAGCTGTGGGTGTCATGTTTCCAAAGGTGTTTCCATTTTTTGAATCCTTTGTTCCATAACCTCTTGGCATTTTGAATGTTCCACGACTCCACACTCCGGATGCCATGTATCGGAAACCAGATAGAGTCATTTTTTCTGATTCCGGCCGCCCACTTCCGGTCCTCACTAATTCTTGTGAAGCTTTTGACTTTATTCCAGCCCTTCCAAAGGGAGCACACGAGATTGGAGCCTTTCGGGAAGACGGGGATCGGGGAGAATAGCAGGGTCATGATGTCAAGATTCTTCCAGTTTGGGAACCCCATGAGAGCCAACTCATTCTTGTTTCTGAAGATCAGCTTGGCCCACGAGGCCTCCCTGTTGCACCAAGCCTTAATCATCCATTTGGCTGCCAGTTTGTTAGCCATACACCCAATGTCCAGGATACCAAGCCCCCCGCTATCTCTAGGGCTAGTGCAGATGGCCCATTTGATTTTAGGCACCCCCCTTCTGTTATGATCGCCCGTCCAAAGAAAGTTTCTACAAATACTATTCAGTTTGGACAGGCCTTGCTCATTCGGTCTCCAACAAGAAAGGAAATAGATGGTAGAAGAGAGGAGGAACGTGTTGATAACCATCGCACGCCCAGCGAGATTGATTTGCATACCTTTCCAATAGTTAAGCTTGTTTTCGAGTTTGGCCAACACCCAGTTCCATCTCTGCTCCATAGAGACGCCAAACCCCAAGGGGATTCCAAGAAGTCGAAAGATTTGGCCCTGCGGAATGATTTGACAGCCATGATCAATGAGAAGGCCAGGATGATGTTCCACAATAGCCCTAAAGGCGGTCTTAGAGTGGTTGATTTTGGATCCAGAGGCTTCACAAAAGGTAGCAAGACACCTCCAGAAAGTCTCCAGGATGGTATTATCATTGTGAACGAACGCGTTCATATCATCGACAAATAGTCTCATGATGATTTGACTGTGGTCGTGAGGCAGCCGGAGGCCTTTCATATTGCCAGTCTCCACATGATGTGTCACAAGTCTGCTCAGCCCCTCAGTGGCGATGGCAAAAAGAAGGGGGGCCAGAGGGCACCCTTGTCTAATAGATCTTCTAAGATGGATCGCCTTCGAAAGTTTGCCGTTAACGTTAATTTGGGTCGTTGCGTTTCCGAGAAGGGTCGCGATCATCTTGGTGAATTTCTGACTACATCCGAGATCTTGGAGCGACTGCAGAATATAGTCCCATTCTAGCCTGTCGTAGGCTTTGTCAAAGTCAATCTTGAGGAAAACCACATCTTGATTAGACTCATTTGCAAATTGAATACCTTCCCAAATATCCATAATGGTTTCCAAGATAGACCTGCCTTTGATGAAACCTTTTTGGTCCTCACTAAGCCAAGATCTCAGGTGGCACGAGATTCTGTTGGCAATGACTTTGGCGATGATCTTGTATCCTGTTTGGAGCATCGTAATAGGCCGCCAGTTCTCGATTCTGTTCTTTTCCCCCTTCTTGTGTATCAACTTGATAATTCCATTATTTAGACAAGAAGGAAGAGCACCAAATTTTAGCGCTTCTTGCCAAACCATCCGAAGAGGGGTGGCAACCACCAGCTTGAAGGATTTAAAGAACTCGTTAGTGAGTCCGTCAGGTCCCGGGCTTTTACCGAGAGGGAGGGCATCAATGGCCTCAATGATTTCTGATTCAGAGATAGGGGCATGAAGCAGGGAGTGGAGGTTGGGTGGTATCCTCCGGGGGGAAACCCTAGAAATGGCAGCCATACAGTCCCTTCTGTGGTGGGTGAGGGGGTTCAAAGTTCCCAGGAGTCTCGTGAAGTGCCCTTCAATGATGCCAAAATTATCTTCTTCCGAATTGCATACATTGCCATGTGGATCTAGCAGTAGGGGCATCGATTCTCTGTTGTGTTTCCTTTTAAGGATGCGGCACATCTCTTTGGTGGGTTTATCGGCTTTGCCAGCCCACCACTCCTTGAAGAAAATTTGCAAGTTTTTCCTTTGTATTTCTTCCTCGTATCTCAACACCGCTCTGATTTTTTGGAGGCCTTTCTGGGCTTGGTGTTTTCCTTTGTTCACTTCCTCCTCGAGCCGCCAGAGTCTGTGGTAAAGAGCTTCCCTACGAGCCCGCCGCACAGTCTCGAGCATCTTCTTAGTTCTGATCATGATCTTACGAGACTTGTCGACCGCACTTCTCCAGCACTTGGCTGGGGCCAAGCCAGAAGCGAACGCCATCTTCCACACATCGGCAATTTCTTGATGGACGGAGGGGAGAGAGAAGGTGGTTGCGTTGGCATGGAACCACGGAGCCTTGCGGATCTTGTTGGAAGGTTGAAAAGTGATAACGATCGGGTAGTGATCAGAGATAGTGAGGTCAGTGCGTTGCGTGATGGTAGGGTGGCCCCACTGATGAGTAAAACTCTGAGAGATGTAGCATCTGTCGAGTCTAGCTTTCCTCAGGTCCTCGCCCGCTTGGAGATTCGACCAAGAAAAGCCATTCGAGTCTTTGAATTCAACCAAATCCAAGTGAAGTTTGGTCATGTCCCACGTTTCTTTCTCCCGATTGTCGATGACCCTGCCCTTGCCCATCCATCTGTCCGTAGGGTCCTCCACCATGTTGAAGTCTCCACATATAAGCACGTTGTGGGGGAGCGAGTCTAAGGAGGCCCAAGTGTTCAGTCTCTCCAAATCCCCGTTAGGGGCGTACAGAGAAACCATTGTAACACAAAGAGGAGCACCAAAAGAAACAGCAATCCAACGGTGACTTACATCTTCAATGGAGTTCTCAAGCTTTTCAAACCAGAGTTGTTTAACACCGATAGCCGTTCCTCCAGACCCCCGCTGGTGCTTCGTTGGGATCCACACATGGGCCGAGGAGACCTGTCTGAGCCGTTTCTGGAGGTCTTCTCCGTCAATTTTAATCTCTTGAATACATATAAAGTCTGGGTTTAGGCTAATGTCGCGGAGCCATTGACCAATGATGGTCGCTCTTGAGGGGTCGGTTAGCCCTCTAGCATTTAGCGAGATGACAATCATTTCTGTATTGATCCCTCTTTGCGGGAGGGAGCTTTGTCCTTTCTTCTCTTGGCTTCATCTTTCTTTTTCGCTCGGATCGGATCCCGAGTTAGCAATAGGTTCTTGCGGGGGCTTTTCCACGGTAACTCCATAGGTTGTTTCCCTTTGCGGGATGCCTCCTGCTGGGAAGAACAGGACACCGTTTTCAGCTCCGTTTCCGGAATAGTCGATCCGATGATGGAGCTTTCACTATCCATGTTATCTTCGTTGCTGGTAGTAAAGCCGTCTTCTTTGCTTGTAGTGTAACCCTCCTGCAAGGTTTCTTTACTGTCAGGGATCTCCAGGCCTTTGACATCGGTGTCCTCCTCATGTTGATTCCCATCTGGGTAGTCAAACTCATTGATTTCCTTTTCCAGATTGCAATACAAGTTGCTGGAGGGGGAAACAGACTTGTTGTTTCGCTCAGAGGTTGCCCTGGGGCTTCTTTTCCTTCTTCTTCTGACTTCGATGAACCCGTCTGCATCAGCTTCTGGATTACGGGGACCCTTGAATTCCTCTACTTTCGTCGAGTGATTCAATGCTCCATTGCTGTCTTGAGCATTTTTGGGGGCTTCTTGATTTGGCTTGCTTTTTCGTCTCAAAGGGCAATCTTTGATCCTGTGGCCTTGTAGGCCACAGCGAAAGCACGCGTTTGGAAGGTTTTTGTAGCTGATGTCTTGCTCCCATACCTCCCCTTCGCCCAAGTCCAGTTTGATCTTCGATGGGAGTGGCATACTGAGGTCAGCCTCGACACAGATTTGAGGGTGCCACCGGGCGTTGAACGAGTGTCTTGCTCCTTCATAAATGAGACCACCAATGTCCTCGCGTGAGGCCAACGGCTTGCCGATAGGAGAAACGATGTCCCATACGAAGTTGTACAAGAAGTATGGCAGGTTAGGGAGCTCAACCCAGAGGGGGTACCGAAGCGATTTCGATTTGTCGGGAGTAAAATCAGGGGACCATCTGAATAGGCACAGGGTCGCCCGGCCGAGTTGCCAAGTTCCGACACTAAGGGCTCGAAACGCCATATCTTCATTTTCAAAGACTAGCAGCAAGTGGCTTGCCGGTAAGAACTGACACTTACAAACAACTAGCCCGCGGGGGAACCACTCGTTGCGAAGCCACTGACGCACAGTTTCGAGCGGGGGCTTAGGGCCGAACATTTGGCCGACGAGGCAAACTTTCTTGAGCTCCTCCTGAGTTGACAAAATTGCGGATCTATTGAGGGAGACCAAGGGGGGTTCAGCACTCTCGTGGGTCCCTTGGGCGGCACAAGAACCCCCCTCCAACAAAGAGGCCAGGTTAACGGTCTCCCCGGGAGGAGGGGTCAGATTGCTTCTCACAAGAGAGGGGGTCGCCAAGTCCATGACAAAAGAGGGACACCCCGAGAAAGAAGATCTTTTACTAAAGCTCTGAGAAGAGAAGCATCATGAAGAGCCCAAAAAGCCCAAAAATCCCACAATGAAAGGTAGCTCTCTTCTTTTTTTTTTTTTCTTTCGAATCTTTTCTCGAAGAAGGTCACCGCAACTTTTCTTTTTAACTTTTTAGAATCATCCAGATGGGAGGCGAAATAATGCCACCAGCGCTGTCTTCTTATAGCAATAATAAAATTCTAGTTTTAAAACTCCCTGCGCCACACCCACCGGTATCTCCTCTGAATAGTCGGAAAGGTTCTACACCGCGAAGCAGGGAATCAACCTGCGATAGATGGTTTTGATGCCACGCGAATCCCCGGATAGGTGTTCGAAGCAACCACGACAGACGGTTTTTGAACCCCTGCGATAGACGGTTTTGGAGGGAAGTTATACTCGAAAGAAGGCAACACCTTCCGCGATCAACGTGAAGGTTCCGCGATAAGCGGTTTACAAACCGTGATAGATGGAAATCCGGT
The DNA here is from genome assembly GCA_020310875.1 of Ceratopteris richardii. Lineage (NCBI taxonomy): Eukaryota > Viridiplantae > Streptophyta > Polypodiopsida > Polypodiales > Pteridaceae > Ceratopteris > Ceratopteris richardii. The sequence continues at coordinate 106,049,747 of CM035443.1, read as the reverse complement.
TTACAAAGAACCGCGATAGACGGGGAACTGGCGCGCGATAAACGGCTTTCAACTCGCGATAAAGAGGATTGAGGCTCCCGCGACAGACGGAAATGGAACACACGATAGACCGATTCGACACCGGATTTGAAGCACGATAAACGGTAATCAAGTACTTCGCGCGATAGACTGATTTGAATCACGATAGACGGATGCTCTGCGACAGACGAGTTGACACCTCGTAGTTGCACGACAGGCGCTCCTTGCTGTAACACTGTGTGACTATCGCGGTCGCACGACAGAAGCTGATTGACTGCGTCTGTAGACTACGAATGACATTCCCCCCTGTCGTCTGTACTCCTTTGTCTTCACCTTCTCCAACATCAAAGTCTGCTACGGTGCACGAGGAGCTTTACTCCATCTCCAATTGGCGAAACGTTGCTGATTGATCGGACAAGAGTTAACGTCTTTTGGCTTCTGGCGCCGTCGTCACCGTCGATGAGCAGGCCGAACGGCAATGGCGAAGCGCAGCTCATCAATGCAGCTCCGTGTCATAGATGTTTGTTCGGACGAGCGATTGCTCCTCTTGTTTTCCTTGGAGCTAGCCCAATCTACATCAGAGAATAATTTCAAACTTAAATCAGATACTGAAGGGTAGTATAACCCTTCATTCATGGTCCCTTTGAGATATCTGAGTATCCTCTTGGCAGCCTCCATGTGAGGTTTCTTGGGTGTGCACATAAATTGACTTAGCACACTCACACTATAACATATATCAACCCTTGTCAATGTGGCATAGTTCAAAATACCCACAAGGCTTTGATAACCTGTCACATCTTCTATGAGTTCACCTTCATGTGAGTTCAATGTATGATTAACCTCCATTGGAGTACCTGCAATCTTGCAATCTTGCATCTTGAATTTTCCAACATGTTTTTAATGTACTTTCTTTGAGTGATAAACAAACCATGATCTTTGTAGACATCTTCCAATCCTAAGAAGTAGGTAAGTGAACCCAAATCACTTATCTTGAATTCTTCTCTCATATGTTCTTTGATTCTCTTCATGCCATCTGTATCATTTCCTGTAAGTATAATATCATCCACATACACACACAAATAGATGACTTCATAATTACTTCTTTTTATGAATAGTGATGGATCTACCTTGCTAGGTTGAAATCCTTTGTCTTGCAAGATGAGACAAGCCTATGATTACAAGCCCTTGGGGCTTGTTTGAGTCCATATAAAGCTTGATTAAGTTTACACACATAATCAAGATATATGTGATTCTCAAAACCAAGTGGTTGTGCCATGTATACCTCTTCTGTTATCCATCCATAAGAAATGCATTTTTTACATCCAATTGAAGTATCTTCCAATTCTTGGAAGAGGAAATACTAAGCAAAACCCTAATAGTAGGCATCTTTTCTACAGGAGAGAAGGTCTCCTCATAATCAATTCCCTGAGTTTGTGCAAAGCCTTTTGCCACAAGCCTTGCTTTAGACCTGTTCATGGATCCATACGAGTTCTTCTTCAATTTGTAAATCCATCTTCAGCCTATCAGTTTCATTGATGGAGTCTTGGGAACCAATTCCCAAGTGTTATATTCCTCAAGATTTTCAATTTCTTCTTCCATTGCATGCCTCCATTCTGATTTCTTCTTTACTTCCTCAAATGTTGAAGGTTCCTCTTGATTTATGTCCTGTGCTAGATAGATTGAATGTTTAGTGACTAGAGAAGTATCAAACCCATACCTTTCTGGTTTTCTTTTGTGATGATTCTGCCTCTTGTCCAAGTTCCCGCACTTTTGCTTTACCTTTAGACTTCCACATTTTTGAGTTTTTCATACTGAGTTACTTCATCATCTTCTGAGGTATCTTGCTCTTCAACTTTAGAAGAATTATCCTTAACAAGTTTTGGAAAATCTTCTTTAAGATCATAAGGTAGGTTGACCTTTCTACATGAATCTTCATACCAAGAACTATTCTCATCAAATACTACATCTCTACTCACCAAGAATCCTTTGGTTGTTGGGTTGTATAATCTGTAGCCCTTTTGATTGTTGTCAAATCCAATGAATACACACCTTTTTGCGCTGAGATCCATCTTGCCTCTAACCTGTGAAGGAACATGAGCATAAGCAATACATCCAAAAATCTTGCAATGATCCAAGCTTGGTCTTCTTCCATTCCAAGCCTCATATGGTGGCATGCCATCAAGTGATTTTGAAGGTAACCTATTAATCAAATCACTTGATGGCATGCAGCCTCATCCCATAAGTAATTAGGTAAGTGCTTCTCATTTAGCATAGATCTTGTAGCTTCAAAAATTGTCCTATTCCTTCTTTCTACCACTCCATTTTGCTCAGGGGTGTACCTTGTAGTGATCTCTCTTCTGATTCCTCAGCTTCAACATTTAGCATAAGTGTATACAGCCTTAGCCCATAAGTAATTAGGTAAGTGCTTCTCATTTAGCATAGACCTTGCAACTTTAACAATTGTCCTATTCCTTCTTTCTGCCACTCCATTTTGCTCAGGAGTGTACCTTGTAGTGATCTCTCTTTTGATTCCTCTTTCTTGAAGAAAGGAGTCAAATTTATGGGAGAAGTACTCTCCCCCTCCATCTGACCTTAGCCTTTTTAATGTCTTACCTGTTTGATTCTCCACAAGAGCCAAATATCTTTTGAAGCATGAAAAGACTTCATCTTTGTGTTTCATAAAATATAATATAGTCCATCTACTGCAATCATCAAAGGAGACATAATATCTTGATCCAGATATTGAAGCATCCTTGCTAGGTCCCCATACATATGTATGAACCAAATCCAAGAGATCTCCATGCATATATCCTTTCTTCATGAATGGTAACATGTGAGACTTTCCAAATTGACATGCACTACACTTATAAATCATATGTTGTTTTGACAAGTTAGGGAGTCCAAGTACACTTTGGTCCCTGCAAATTTTCTCTAATGATCTTTCACCAATATGTGCTAACCTTTTGTGCCATACTTCCAATTTTGTGAGTGTCTGACTACCATAGTTAAAGAGAGCAATGTTTCTAGTGTCTTGTAATTCAAATGTGAACAATCTACCTTTCTTTTCACCTTTTGCAATTCTCCTAAATCCTTGGCTTGGATCTTCAACAAATGCTCCTCCTCTTGTGAACCTGACTTGCAACCCTTTCTCTATTATTTGCCCAACACTTATCAAAGTCTTTGTAATGGTAGGGACATAGAATACTGTTGACCTAAGTACCAACTTAGGGACTTGTGGAGAAAGAGACTATACCTCAATCCCCCTCAAGTGCATATAGTGGGGATTCACGCTTTAATTATCAATCCGATGAGTATACAAACCTAGCCGAGTGTATGAGGACATGCAATCAAGTGATGATCAATACAAATGAACTACTCAAAGAGTGCAAACAAGGCAAAGACTAATCCAAACAAGCTTCAACTGTCCGTCATGGTGTCACGATACTTGGTGCAGCAGCCGTCAGTTATTTGGACTTTTCTCTCAGCTCCAAACTCCAAATATAGCAAATAGCATGTGCGTTTCGAAGCTCTCGAGAAGACGCATCCAATGGTGGTGGTTTCACCCAATTTTGACACTCCTACTTCAAGTTATGAGCAAAATACTGAGTCACAGGAAATACCTTCCTACACTTCAGCACTTCCTACACTTCGCACACACCTTAACTACAACAAATAAACACTTTCATGGATAGACAACACTTCCTAACACTCTTTCCAAGCAATACACATGCATACAAGCTCACAAAGAAGAAGATACAGAGTGAAGAAGACACAAATTCGAATTTCTGTGCTCTCTATTCTCGCAATGGCAAAAAATCTTTACAAAGAGTCACAAATTGACTTATATACTTGTGCCCTAAAAATGGTCCTTTCACACAAGAGACCGGAACTTTATTCACTAAAAGACTAATTTCCTACTATTTTACATGGGTAAGTTTCTAATCTTCTGAGGGGATACATCTAGAGGACTCCTCTAGTGTGTTTACAATGAAAAATATACACAAGAATGGTTATAATACAACAATTGGGTGTCCAAATCGGAAAAATTTTGGGGCCCGTCTTTTTCTCTGCTTTGTGTTCCCTTTAGCTCTGCAACACTCTCCCCCTCTTTGTCTCTATCGTCCCTTGATAGGCTTTACTTCTTGTCTTCAGTTTGTTGTTAGCATGCATTTCTTGGTCAACTTTGCTTGTTCATCAGTCTTGCATTACGTTTTAGTGGTCCTCTGATTTATCCTGGTTGCACACATCGGACCTTGCTGTATTATTCAAGCCTGATCGCTTTCTTTTCCCTGCACGCAACCCTTGCTCCGTTTTACCTGTTTATAAAACAGGTGTTCAGTTTTGACGGCCTCTTCTTAATTCTTGTTTTACATCCTCTGGGCCTGATACATTTGTCTTGCTTGATAAGTCGGGTTGCCACGCACGCCACCAGTGGAAGGTCTGAGGATGTGGTGCTTCAGTCTTTGATCTGGACCTGCCAAAGATCAAGAGGTTGAAGCACCCTTGTGGGCTGCGTCCTTTCCTTGGTGTGTGTGCCCCTGCGGGGCTCTCTGCAGAGATGGGTGTTGTGCCCCTGCGGGGCTTCTTGCAGAGATATATCTTCAGATATTCCTTTTTAGTGAAGCTTTTTTCGTTGTCTTCTTCTTTTCTTCCTTTTACTTAATTCTCCCTCAACACTGCCCCCCTCCTGGACTCTGTCGTCCCCGACAAGCTTTGACGAGCGACGGGCATATGTTCTATATATTTTCTGCTCTGTTTCATTAAGCAAATTGGCTTCACGTATCATTAATTGCTTCCATTGTTCTGCCTTTACACCATCATTGGGTGGTTGTCTGTGATCTGCGAAGAAGCTAAGTTTGTATGCCACTAATCTGGCATTCAAATTAGAGGACATCTTCAAAAATATTTCTGAATCAATTTCAAAAAATCCTGTAAAGAACGCTTCTTCGAAAGTTTGCATATATACACTTGGCAAGAACATCAATCTGGAATAATAAGCCATTATGGTTGGTCGGCTAGGCATAACAGATAGGTCAAAAATGAGGATCTCTGTGCCTTGATTAATACCAATGAAATTCAAAAATGTGTAGGTTGCATGCTTGAAGACCTTCAACACTATAAGTATCATACTGAGTATTTTATTTGTCATTTTTTGACAGTTAAGTCGGGTACTGTCGCATAATTTTGCAGCCAAAATTCGATGGTTTTGACCATATAATCTTTCGTTGGTAAGTAATTATGTGGCGGGCTTGGAAGCAGCGGGTAATTCAGCCACTGTTTATTTATGGTTCCATTTCTTTGCAAGTCCAAAAATTCTCTAGTATCCCTTCTGCGTGGTATAGGACAAAATGAAGGGTTTACCTGTAAGAAATATGGTGCTGCTTGCCAATGCACCCTTAGTGTGGGATGTTTCTCCAAAAACTTTCTTCGCCAAATAGGTTGTGCAGCTTCGAATTCTTCTTGACTGTATGCGAATGTGTCCTGTTTAAAATTTAGTTGCTCATCTGGACTCTTCTTTGTGATCTTCTTTATATATTGTCTTGTTTTCTCTTTCAATAATCCGTACGGGATATTGAAAGGCTTCATGATCTTTTCCAAGTCTTTACCTTTGATCTTGGCCTCTTTCATTACTTTAATGACTTCATTTTCAAAATTCTCTGTCAATCGGGACACCACTAGTGCCCGTTCCTTATGACTTATTTCTGCAGTGTATGGCATTGGATGATCATCATGTATGTCCACCATCTGCTCATTTATTGGAGAATTATAAATCGGGGGAGATAGAGGACGTACCTCTACCCCGTCAGTAGGATTTTCCTTAGCTGGCACTACTGGTGTCCCGATCGTTGTGTTCTGATTGATTTGAATTTCTAATTGCTCTATGCGTTCAGTCTTCTCTTTATTTTCCTGCATGGCTGCTCTGAGTGCTTCTTTTGCTGCAAGCAATTCATTTCCGATTTCAGCGACATTGTCCATGTTTTCACTGTAGCTTGCTGCAAGTTTCCCATGTGCTGTATTCAACTGCTTTTTTAATTCATTTATTTCTTGACTGTGCTTCCGTTCCGATTCTTCTTTCAATTCTCGCTCTTGTTTCAGCAGTTCTGCATGTTGTGCTAGCTGATCTCTTAATTCTTTTTCTTTGGTTTCGGATAATTCTTGTTGCTCGATCGGTTGATCATATAACAATGATTTCATCAATTCTTTATTCCTGCTTCGTAAAGTGTCATTCTCTTCCATGTATAACTTTAGCTGTGTTTCAAGTAGAGTGCTTCTAGCCTTCATTCTCTCTTTGTCAGCTTCGCTTGCATCATGTAATCTCTGTAATTCCGCGAGCTTTGCTTGGAGTTGGCGATGCTGAGTGATTAATGTGTCATATTGCGTTTTGACTTCTAGCAATTCCGTGCTTTTGACTGTTATTTCCTTTTGAGCCTGGATTAATTGCGATGACAATTGTTCAGTCATTATTTGGAAATGACTTTTTTCTCTCATGGCCTTATCATAATCTGCATCTATGTCCATCATCTGCTGTTGTGTATCCATCGCTGTCTGAATCATTTGCTTGACTACAGGCTTCAGCTGAGTGACATCCACATTAAGCCATGTTTTTGGGATACTCAGTTCTTCGCCGGTTGTGACATCTTTGCCCTGTGCCACATGTAATGTAGTGTCATGGGGCTGCCTAATATGAAGCTGGATCCTTGGCTCAGCCACCATGTTTTCTTTGTTTTCTTGAGGTGTGTCATCTGGTACCTCGATCACAATTTGTTCTTTGTTTTGTAATAGCTCCGAATTCGCGTTCACTGGAGTTTGTACTTCCTCTTTGATAGATGGTTTTGCATATGTAACAGTAGTTGGAGCTTCCTTGATGCTGATCTTTGTAGTATCATTCAATTGAATGACATGCTTAGGTTCCTTAGAATCTTCTACGTTCTTTTCCTTTTCTTTGTGGTTGTCCGGCGTCACTTCGATTTGATTTGTCTCTGTCCATTCTTCTTCATGAGTTTCTGTCCTTATGTCAGTGTCTAGAGTATCTTTTTCAGGACTGGATTCTGTATTGGAACTAGAATCATCGATGCCTAGCTCTTTGTATCTTCCAGGTTGTTTTGGGGTCTTTTCTTTATTTATTTGTTGTTTCTCTTGACTTGTTTGTCTATAATGATGACCTTGAACATTCAGATTTACTTGCCCTTGCATGTACTGATGTGTCTCTTCTAGGGCGGTAGAGAGATCTCTTTTAGTAATAGGCATTTGAGTTCTCGTAATCGTTGGAAGAACATGTGTCCGCTTTGTTGGGGTGTAGCTTGGGCCTCCTCCTCTCTTAGACGTTTTGTACTTCTCATGGGTTTCTGTGAACTGGTTCCTGCTTCTTCAATCACAGCAACTACTTTCTTTTTCTTGGGGACCGTAGCGGATTTAGCATATTTGGCTAGGCCTTCTGAGGTTGGCATTTCACGTAAGCAGTGTTTCATTTCAAGAGCTTCATATATAAGTAATGTTAAAGCTGAACTCCCATTTAGAAACTTCTTATGGCCCCACTTCTTTTGGGCTTCAAATAATCTTTCTTGGACATAGCCTGTCATATTTACTTTATTTCCCACTTGTCTCATTGCATGCGAGAGTAGCTGTACTACAATCTTTTGTGGTGCAGTATATCTGTGCATACTTGGGAAACAAAAATGTTGGTGCACCAGGCGAACAGCCTCTTCAATATCAGTCCTGTTGATATCTAAAAATGACCTCTTTTTAGGATCATGGCATTCCTCTTTGACATTAGTGATTCCGTCTTGATTCCATCCGAAGGCTTTGTTGATTAGTTCATGGGTGAATTGAATAGTTTTCCATGTCCCTACTTTATCCAATACTCATGCTTCTGGAACTGATATCTTTGTTGCTGCAGGCTGCAGTGTATTCATTACCTGTGTACACCTTTGAAAATCTGGTAGATAAATCGGCAATTTGAGGAATGCTTCTAGGCCTGCCTGTGTCCATACATCTTCGATATGCGGTAATCCTTGTATTATAGTTTTGAACTCTTGCGACATGATAGGGAAATAGTGATCCCTATCCATGATCTTGATAGTGGCCATGAAAATGAGGTCTTACACTGGTTGGTCATACCGAAACCAATGTCCTCTTGCTTTTGTTATAGATTCGAGTGGAAGAAGCTGGACCTCTTCCTCTTGCGTAGCTTTGGAATTAGTAGATGCCATCTGCACTCAATATAGAGTATGAATTAGTGGCCATATACTCTTAGAAATCCTCCTTTATTTGTTCGTCATACGCTTGACCTTGCTCCGAGTGAATGGTGTCGTCCCTTTCCCGTGGGTGTGAGAAAGGTAATACCTGGATTTTGCCATGTTTTATAGATTTTTATGTTTTCATCTGAAAGGACAAACAGAAAAGTTAGATCATAGCCGAAGCGGTTATTATTTTTTGAGTAATTTTCTTAACGTATGTACAAGTGCTCTCCTATTTTCCAAGAGGAAAATGTGCTCGACTATCCTGAAATAGAAGAAAGATGTGCCGAATGCTTGGCCTTGTAATGTGGCCCTAATATGCCTACTTTGGGTACGGATAACTCCAAATGTGTGCAACTGGAAGTAGTTGGATGATGCATGCAGTTTGTCTTGTCTTTCGGCATCCAAATCTTCTTCATTCTATTGGGACGTATTGCATCCCGAACATTCCTGATGAATGTGGTTCTTCTCTTGTTGTACGTCTGCCCTATCTGTTTTGTGAATCTCAGATTGACTTGTGTAGCGACTGCAGACTCCTTTATTTTCCTGTAGCTAGTCCTCTTTGGCTGTTTTGCCCTTAGACCATGTTGGTTCTTCTTATGCTGAGGTTCATCGTTTTGGTTTAGCTTCTTTGGAGCATATGATTTAGGAATCCATATTTGCGATCGATCCGGTTGAGCGGCTACCACTTTCCTTGGAATCCATATCCTGGCAATTCGTCGTGGACTTTGGAGCTCGAAATGATTTGCTCTCTTACTTGATTGGTTGCTCTGACGTCGAAGATGTTTTTGTTGTTGATGATATTCATCCCTTTGATCCTTTCTTATCCACGCTTGGTTGGTGTATGGAATAGGGTATATTCTAATAGGTACAGACCTTGAATTACTCAGAGGACTGGTCGCTCTTGTGCATGGTGCGTCACTGAGGTTGGTTTCAGATTGATTTACACTCTTGTGACCTGCTATACTAGAAGATGGAATGCAAGAAGAATTCAATGTGTCCTCACATGAAGTACTTGACGAAGGGGTTCCTATAGTGCTAGTGAACATACACTCATGACTTTGTTCATTGGAATGAACTTTTGGCTCTATACTAGCGACTTTTATTGGTCGTTCGTCTAGCAAACTGAATACCTCACGATGTCCTATCCTGGCCGAAATGTATCCTAAGGCCAATTGAATGGTCACCTCATATTCGTAAATCCAGTCTTGACCTAACACTCCCTCTTCAAGTAAATCCTGATCCTGACACACTAATAGCTTTTGTTCCATAGTGTTGTTGCCAAGATGCAGAGGTAAGGTGATCTCACCTATGCACTGAGTAATTGTTCCTCCTATTCCTATCAACTGTGCCATTGATGGACGTAATTCCTCCTTGAGTTTCTGGGTCAAAGAAAGTTTGATACAGCTTATGGCGGCTCCTGTGTCAATTAGAGCATCCACTAAGTGGTACTCCATTTTACCTGCTCCCAAATTTAAATATGGTTGCGTTCTCTGTGGACCTAGGTTTTTAGTGGCTCTAAAATTAGCCATTGGGATGAGTTCTTCTCCTAGTCGATATCTCTCATCTCGCTCTCTCATCCACTCTTTCCATTTCTTTATTCGTTCTAATGCTTCCTGTCTCGCTTCTTCTCGTATCCTTTCCTCTTCGATGCGTCTATTCTTGCCTTTGATTAATTGTGACATTGTTTCTTCAGTCAACAGTTCTAGATATTTTTTCACTCGACATCCACTGATATAGTTTGGTAATACTTCTCCATCTAGGGTTGCTAAGCTGATGGCTCCACTTGTTGATATGTGATTGATGATTAATGGGCCATATCCTCTCTTCTACAACTTCTTAGCGTGTTGTTTCAACGTATATACCAAGACTAAATCTCCTTCCTTCAAATTTTTGTCCTTGATGTGAGCATCAAAGTAGGCTTTCTGTCGTCGTTTAGCAGCATAAATGCCTGCTACTGCTTGTAACCTAGTTTCGTGAAGCTTTTCTATTTGATCCAATTGAGCTGATAGTTCATGTCCCGTCCACTCGTAAAGTGGTTGCTACTCTGAGAGTGGGAATTAAGAAATCAATTGGCAAAATAGCATTTTGTCCATATACTAAGTTAAAAGGAGTAGTGCCTATGGCGGTTTTGTAGGCTACACGAAATGCCCATAAAGCGTGATGTAATTGCTTATCCAAATCAGATATACCATTGTTAACAATTTTTGTGAGAACAGTACACAAGATTTTATTCGAGCTTTCGGCTTGTCCATTGGCTTGTGGGTGATATGGAGCTGATTTTTTATGAATTACCAAGAATTCATTCAGTAAGGCTTCTATAACTTCATTCACAAAGTGCGTACCTCTATCACTCACAATTTCTATCGGTAGTCCAAATCTAGTGAAAACGTTCTCAAAGAGAAACTTGGTCGTGGTTCTTGCGTCATTTTTCTTGGTTGCTTTGGCTTCTACCCATTTGGTCAGATAGTCTATGGCTACAATTATATATTCGGCATGGGATCCTTTCGCTGGTGGGCTAATAGGTCCTATGAAGTCTATTCCCCATTTAGTGAAAGCTTTGGCGCTCATTATGGGTCTCAGTGGCATTTCATCTCTTCTAATTGGATATTTTGTTCGTTGACAAGTATCACATCGTTGCACATATGTTACAGCATCTTGATGTAGAGTTGGCCACCACATTCCTGCAAAGAGGATCATTTTTGCTGTTTTATCTACAGAGAAGTGCCCTCCTGCAGCTCCTGTATGTGCCATCTCTAAAACAGCAAGATATTCGTCTTCATGAATGCACAAGCGTAATTGATTATCTCTCCCTCACCTAAAAAGTTGTTTTCCTATAATGGCATAATCCTTGCTTTGTTCTAAAAGTGCATGTTTCCTTGCTATAGTGGCTTCTTCTGGGTATTCTTGTGTCTTTAAGAACTTTACCAGGGGCATGCTCCATCTTGGTGCTACTGTGGAGTAGCATAGAGTAGAGTTCTCTTCTGGATTTTGTTCTTGACAGGTTTGGCATGCTGATACATAGTTATGCGCGTCCCTCTACATGGTTGTCCAATATATGCCTAATCTCCTCAGGGTTTGCCATGTTCCGTTTGCATTCAAATGAGTTTTCCATTGATTTACATGTGCTTTCTGAAGCCACATTTCTTGTTCCTCTTCTTCTACGCATCTCATGAGTAATCCACTTGAATCTTGGTGATACAAACTTCCTGCAATGATATGAAGGTTTTTAGTCTTCCAAAGGTCCTAGGTTCGGTTTGGTGTGATCCCATCTTTAGGTCCATGCGTGAGTATAGGGATCAACTTTTCTGCCCATTGGGGACATATTTCCAAGTTAAAAAGGTATGTATCTGGCAGATCATCGGGTACTCCTATGGGTGGTTCTCCATGGGTCATTCTTGATAAGTGATCTGCTCTTATGTGGGTATTTCCTTTCTTGACTACTACCTCAAAATCAAATTCCATTAGCAATAAAAACCATCGTACTAGTCTTCCTGTATTGCAAGGTTTATTGACTAAGTACAACAGGGCTTGATGATCAATGAAGAATTTGAATTTGTTTGCCAACAGGTAATGTCTGAACTTCTTCACTGTGTACACCATCCCTAGGCCTTCTCTCTCAGTTGTGGTATAATTGCGCTCTGCTTGATTTAATTGTCTACTGGCGTAGGCTATAGGGTGGTCTAGCTTTCCTGTATCTGCAGGTTGAGCTAAGATGCAACCAATGGCAAACTTGGAAGCATCCACATGAATGTGAAATGGCTTATTCCAGTTAGGTACTCGAAGGATTGGTGCTGAACTCAATCGATTCTTTAACTCATTGAAGGCTTTCTCACAGTCCTCGGTCCAATTAAATTGAGTCAAGAGTGCATAGAGAGGTCTAGCAATTATGGCATACATATGTATAAATCTTTGATAGTATCCACAGTGTCCCATAAATGCTTGAACTTCCTTAGCAGTCTTTGGTCTTGGTAAATCCAGAATTACTTTGATTTTGTCCTCATCAGTTGAAATTCCATTTTTAGAGACAATATGTCCTAATATTTTTCCTTGTCGAACCATGAAGACACATTTTTTTGGGTTGAGGCATACTCGGTATTGTCGACACTTGGCAAAGATCTTTTCTAGTTCAGGGATGTGCTCTGGTCGTATAGCTGAATAAATACATAGATCGTCCACGTATACCTCCATACTTTTTCTCAAGAACTCTTTGAATACATGGCACATCAATCTTTGGAAGGTTCCTAGGGCATTAGTTAGACCAAAAGGCATGACTCGAAAGGCGTATACTCCCCATTCAGTGGCGAAAGCGGTTTTGTGTTGGTCCTCAGGAGCAATGGCTACCTGATTATACCCTGAAAAGCCATCCAAAAAACTATAAACTTCCTTCCCTGCCACTCTTTCCAACAGATGATCCGTAATGGGTAATGGGTAACTATCCCTTATGGTCGCGACATTTACTTTCTTCAGATTGATGCACACTCTTAATTTCCCATTCTTTTTCGGTACAACCACCAAAGGTGACACCCATTCCGTGTGCTCAATCTCATATATGAATCCAGCATCCAGCAACTTATCTATTTCTTCCTTTATCTTTGCTGAATACACATCATTGTATGTATACGGTCTTTGTTTAGAAGGTTTGGCTTCTGATGTCATGGGGATTCTATGGGCACATATAGATGGATCTACTCCTTTCAAATCCTTATAGGTCCAGGCAAAGACATCTCGATAATTCCCTTATAAGGCGTATTAACTCTCGTTCTTCCTCCATTTGAGACATCCTGTCCTATGAAAGTACATCGTTCCTCTCCTTTTTCTAACGTTACTACTATCTTCTTGGTTTGTTCTTTATTGTCATAAGCTATTCCTGGCTGTGCCTCTCTTTTAGGCATTTGAATAGCAATTTTTCTCTCTTCTACTTCATATTTTTTGAAGTGAGCTGGCACTTCAAACTGATCTTGTGGCTTGTCTTCTTCATTCTCTGGCTCTTTATCTAACTCCCGCTCTTCTTCCTGTGTAGGTTCCTGGTTGTTTTCGTTAGCTGTGACGCTTATTTTTTGATTTTCATCCTCAGGTTCCATTGGTTCTGGCTCCATCTCAATGCTCTCATAGTCCTCCTTCCATTCTTTCTCTATCACTTCTCCTTCTTCAGCCTCCTGAAGGACTACTACATAGAGACTAACGTCGTATCCTTCCTCGTCAATGCATTCATTCATAGTAAATTACTTCTTCGTTCACGCAGACATCGAGGGTCGCTAAAATCTCCATCCAACCATGAGGTTCAAACTCTTCATCCAAAAAGACTTGAGGCATGTAAGCTGGATCTTGCACAGACCTAGCTACACCTTGCCTTTGCTGCCATTTCTTCTCAATACCCATGGACCCTACAAATATCAGGGAGGACTTTGGTCCTATACCCAAGGTGCTGCTCAAGCAACAATTAGATATTCTATGACATGAACTTTGAGGTGCCCAAAACAAGATCCAACAACGTGATGAATACTTCAAAAGATGCATTTTGAAGTGGATAACCTTGCAAAGGTGGTGAAGGCTCTTATCTCTACTCAAGCTGATGGCATACATTCCAAGATTGGAGTAAAAAACTACCAATTTTTATGATTAGATGGCCGAAAGGATGAACAACTTGTTCTATCATGGTTATCACAATTTGATGCCTTTTATTCTGAGAAACCTATTCGAAGGTGATAAAGTTTTTGGAGTTTGAGGTTTGTGGAAGCACATGAAGAGCATAAGGAAGAAGAAGAAGAAGCTTGGAGCACAATAGACAATATGAAATGTATTGACAAGTGAATGTACAAAGATAAGTAACCCGTTAAGGTTATAGGCATATATACAAGCTGGGGAAAAAATAACATCCTAAAGAGGGAAAAAAGTACCCTAGTGGTCCTTAGTGTGTTCACATACATCACTACCAAAGTCTATCAACAAATTCCCCCTAGGAGTGATGTGGTGAACAAATCTGGCACTCATGTATAAGCAATTGCCAAGCTATGTGTAATGAATCCACAAAAGGAAGAAAGCCCAAAGTTTTGTGAAAAGCTTCAAACTTCTCCCAAGGCATCATCTTTGTGAAAAGGTTTGTAATGTTCTCCTATGTGGACACATATGCCAAACTAATCTCTCTTGTAGAGAACATCTCCCCAACATAATGATAGTGCACTTCAATGTGCTTAGTGTGAGCATGGAACATAGGGTTCCTCACAACTATCAATGCGCTCTGATCGTCAGTGAAGATAGTGGTGAGAGAAGAATGGCCAACACCCAAATTAATCAAAAGGCATCTGAGCCACACACACTCAACAATTGTTGTGAAAGTTACCCTATACTCAACCTCACAACTAGAAGTGGCCACAATAGGTTGCTTCTTGCTCAATCAAGATATGAATGAGCTACCAAGCATGAAGAGAAAACCACTCGTGGACACATGAGTGTCATAGCAACCAGCCCAATTGGAATTAAAAAAAGCATGTAAATCTGGTATTAGTGATCGCACCTTGGGATAAAACAAGCCAAGTATATGGGTACCACTCAAGTAGCGAAAGATGCACTTAACCACCTGCTAATGCTTGAAACCTGGGCAATGCATAAACTTGATCATCTAAGAGACATCAAATTGAATATCAGGTTGGATAATGCATAAGTAAATGTAGCATACAATAGCCTGCTGATAAAGAACAACATCAAATGCATCTCTTGTATCATGAAGAATCAAGCATAAGCCTGTTTCCATAGGAATGGCAATAGGTTTGCATTCTTCGAGGACGCCCAAAAAATGATGCACATGCACCAAATCTGACACCTCAAAAGATGCATGCAAATCAGCCTTAAAATCAACACTATGCTTCACATTAGGACCAGTGACTAGCATGTCATCAACATAGACAACAATGATCAGAAGCACATTATTCGCATGCTTAACATATAAGGTGCTCTCAATTGGACTATTCTCAAAACCATATGCAATCAAGTAGGCATGTATCATTTCATATCAAGCATGTGGCGCTTGCTTCAAACTATATAATGCCTTTTTCAACTTGCACACTTTGTTTTCATGCCCGTTCTGCACAAAACCATGGGGGTTAAAAGCATACACTTTTTCATGTAATTCACCATCCAAAAATGTGGTTTTAATTTCCAACTAATATACATTCCAACCATGATGGGTTGTAAGTGCAAAAATGCTACGAATGGTAGTCATTTGACATGTGGGTGCAAAGGTCTCATCAAAGTCAATGCCTCTTTCTTGAGCATAAACTTTTGCAACAAGCCTAGCCTTATACTTTTCAACTTCTCCATCAGGCTTATACTTCCGCTTGTATACCCATTTAGTGCCAATGGCCTTTTTTCCTAGAGGATAATCACATAAAGAAAAAGTACCATTCTTCATAATAGCATCATATTCTAATTGCATAACAACCATCCAATTTTCAGAATTTTCAGCTTCATCAAAAGAAACAGGCTTGTTATCATCACAAAGACTAGAGATAACCATTGCATAGCAATCTAATGAAAAAGAAGCACTATGAGAGCCTGAACAAGTATGATATGATAGAGGTGCATCTTATTTGCTATATCACAAAGTCTGCACCAGCCATTTAGGCATAGTTTCTGCATCCTGTATATCAACCCTCTTATAAACAAGTGCATCATGTAAATCCACATCAGAAATGGAATGATCTGCATCATCATGTGAAACCTATAACAAGCTGAGAAATTGCCTCATTTGGACTAGCACTTGACTATCCACATGTAAAAAGAGGCAACAAAGTGACATACACGTCTTTGGATCTAATTGATGTCTCCTTAATACATGAAAGTAATGGCTGAATTGCATCTTCCACAAGAACAACATCATGGCTAACCAAAATGTGTTTAGTATGTGGATGATACAGACGATAGCATTTTCTTTGAGAATTGTACCCAAGAAAAATACATTTTACTCCTTTATCATATCATTTTCTGTGTTTTTGTTCAAGCACAAATGCATGGATGCCAAACAACCAAAGACACGTAGATGAGCAACATGTGGTTTGCAACCACACCAAGTCTCATACAGAGTGATAGACTCCAATGCTTTGATGGGAAACTTGTTAAGTACATATGGTGTACACATAACAGCCTCAAGCCAAAAGCTATGCGGTAAAGCGTGACTTTTGATCATACACATTGCCATCTCCATGAGTGACATGTTATTTCTTTCAACAACTCCATTATGTTGTGGTGTATATGGCACTGTACACTGACGTTTTATCCCACGTTCATCCAGAAACACATTAAAATCAGAAGACATGTATTCCTCCCCTCAATCAGAATGGAGGTTGCCGATTTTACATGCTAAGCCAAAACCAAAAACTCATTGAAGCACATAAATACTTTGGAATTTGCTTTAAGTGGATACACCCATAAACGCCTAGAAAAATCATCAATAAAAGCCACGACGTAAAGGTAGTTCCCAAAAGAGGGTGTCTACATAGGATCACAGACATCACTGTGAACAAGCTGCAATTTTTTAGAAGCTCGAATGGATCCATCTTTTGGGAAGGAGGATGCATCCGTAACCTTTGTGTGTGCGTGAGCAAGATCTTGATAACAGTGGTATCAGAGCCCTACACGTGTCACTATGGAGGCATTTGTTTCTGTTCATTTTGGTGATTGATATCTGTTTCGTTGTTCTCTATTCGTGTTCGATTCCTGTTTTCATTTCCGTTTTCGATTCCGATTCCCGTTTCTATTCCTGTTCCCATTTTTGGTTTCGGTTCCTATTTTAGTTTCAGTTTGTGTTCCAGTTCCAAAACCAAAATCTACGTTTACACGCGTTTACTCCTTTGGCTATGTTTACATCCTACATTTACTCCTTTGACTTACTCCAAGGCATCGACTAAGGCAGGGAACTTAGGCATTACTTTGGCATCTTTGGAATCCAAGGCTCCCTTGGCGACCGTTGGAAGCCATTCCCTGCGTGCGAACCAATTTTAATTTATGAGTGGTAGTAAGGAGTTTTATATTCACCAAGGTGGGAGGATTTGAACCCACAACCTTACTCACACAAGGGAAGCGTTTTACCAATATACTTTCTCTTTGTGTTGTCACTCTAGTTTTCTTTTCTTATATTTAACACAACTTTCATCTCTTTCTTACTTTTTCGATTCCCACGAACAACCCTTCCTTTTACATTTTAATTCAAGCAATCTCAAAAACTGTTTTTACATATCTAGCAAGAGGGTTTTGTTCTCTACATACTCATGGACCCTACAAACACCATGGAGGATTTCGGTGAGTCACCTCTACCCAAGGTAACACTCGAGAACCAACTCAAGCTCCTACAACATGAACTTCGAGGCGCTCAGAACAAGATCTCACAACGTGACGAAGTACTCTAAAAGATGCAAACTGATGAAGATAACCTTACAAGGGTGGTCAAAGCTATTGTCTTTGCCCAATCGGATGGCACACATCCCAAGATTGTTAAAAATTACCGGTTTCTATGGTTTGATGGCCATAAGGATGGCCCTTTAGTTCTTTCATGGTTTTCACAGTTTGATGATTTTTATATTGATGAAACATATGCTAAAAGTGAAAAAGTCAAATTTTCCACTAACTATTTAGTCGAAAAAGCTCAGCTGTGGTGGAATGTCCTGTGCCACAGTACAGATCGTCCAACAACATGGAAGGCTTTCCAAGGTAAAGTGAAGGATTATTTTCTTCCTCCTCAATATCATCTACATGTTTGACGTGCATGGACAACCTTTACATGGAAGAAGGATGACACGGTCACTAGCTAGACGGAGCACTTCTGGCAAAATATACTATTGGTTAGAATGCTTGAAGATGTACCAAAGGATAGCTTGCAATGGAAATACGAAGATGGTTTGGAGGTGGGAATCCAAGCTAAGCTTCACACCCTACAGCCCACAACCCTCAACGAGGCTATCTCTTTTGCCTATGATGTAGAGAAGGATTTCCAGTCCATAACCAAGTTGATCCATCTACAACAACCACATCAATGATCACTTTTTGAACCCACGTTTCCTATGAAGCGTAATTTTAATGACCCATCTTACTCTAGTTTTCCTTGTCCTCCACAATCCAATTACTCATATCCACCTGTTGCTTCATCTCTCCAACCTACCAAACCACCTACACTCCAAACTTCAGCGATGGATGCCCAACAAAAGCGACCACGTAACTTTTTATTCATTTATGGAATACTAATGAATTTTATTTATATGTGTAGATTCCAACGCATGATGTTGATGATATTCCTCCACAACATTCACAATTGCCAATAAGACCTCATTTATCAGAAGCTTCTATGAGGAGTCTACGCAAAAGTAATCCTGTGGAATATGCAAGGTTGAAAGATCTATATTCAAAAGACGATAAAGTACAAGATTTGTGTGACAATGATCAAGATGATGGCATGGCAGATTTTATTGAGGATTGCTATCAAAATGATAGTGAGAGCATTGATATTTCTAAAAATGAGAAATATCTTCGAGAGGAATGTCTAAAGCATGTATATGAAGGAAGTCGTTTGACACAACTAAGTGCGAGCTTACTTATTCTCAATCTTCAAAATCGTTTTAGATGGAGTAATGTATCTGTTTTGACACTATTAAGGTATAATTTTCAATTTTCTATCTATATATATATATATGTATATATATATATATATATATATATATATATATATATATATATATATATATATATATATATATATATATATATATATATATATATATATATATATATATATATATATATATGCATAAATATATATATATAAATACATGCATATATAAACATACACATAATTGTTGGAGTTAGACGTCTGCGGAAGCACGCGAACAGCACAAGGAAGAGGAAGAAGCTTGGAGCACAACACACAAGACTGAATGTATTACTAGAGAATGTACAAAGATAAGTAGCCCATTAGGGCAATAGGCGTATATACAAGCCGGGGGAAAAAAACCTCCTAAAGAGGGAAAAAAGTGCCCCGGCGGTCCTAGAGTGTTCACACACATCACTACCTAAATATATCAACAAATCCCCCCTGGGAGTGATGCGGTGAACAAGGAGCTGGCACTCATGTATAAGGAAGTGCCGAGCTATGTGGAAATCACTCCACAAAAGGAAGTAAGCCCAAAGCTTTGCGGAAAGCTTCAGACTTCTCCCTAGGCAGAGCCTTCGTGAAAAGGTCTGCAATGTTCTCCTGCGTGGGCACATATGCCAAGCTGATCTCCCCAGCAGAGAACCTCTCCCTGACATAGTGATAATGCACCTCAATGTGCTTAGTGCGAGCATGGAACACAGGGTTCCTCGCAACTGCCAATGCGCTCTGACTGTCAGTGAAGATGGTGGTGGCAGAAGACTGGCCAACACCCAAATCAGCCATAAGGCGTCTGAGCCACACACACTCAACAGTCGCTGTGAAAGCTGCCCTATACTCAGCCTCACAACTGGAAGTGGCCACAGTAGGCTGCTTCTTGCTCAACCAAGATATACATGAGCTACCAAGCATGAAGCAAAAACCACTGGTGGACACACGAGTGTCATAGCAACCAGCCCAATCTGAGTCAGAAAAAGCATGCAAATCTGGCGGTAGTGATCCCCCCTTGGGATAAAACAACCCAAGTAGCCGAGTACCACTCAAGTAGCGAAAGATGCGCTTAACCGCTTTCCAATGCGTGACTCCTGGGCAATGCATAAACCTGCTCATCTGTGAGACAGCAAACTGAATATCTGGCCGAGTAATGCATAAGTAAATCAAGCATCCAACAGCCTGCTGATAGAGAACAGCATCAAATGCATCTCCAGCATCATGAAGACTCAATCGTAAACCTGTCTCCATAGGAGTGGCAATAGGCTTACAGTCTTCAAGGCCAAAACGCTGCAATAATGTGTCAATATATTTCGTTTGACACAAAGCCATTCCACCATCAACTTGCATAAACTGAATGCCCAAATAGTGATGCAAACACCCCAAATCAGACATCTCAAATGAGGCATGCAAATCAGCCTTGAAATCAGCAATATGTTTCTCAAGAGGACCAGTGAGCAGCATGTCGTCTACGTAGACAACAATGATCAAAAGCACATCATTAGCACGCTTAACATATAAGGTGCTTTCAGTTGGACTGTTCTCAAAACCATGTGCAATCAGATAGGCATGGATTTTCTCATACCAAGCACGTGGTGCTTTGCTTTAAACCATATAACGCCTTCTTTAACCTGCACACCTGGTTTTCATGCCCTTTCTGCACAAAGCCACGGGGCTGAAAAACATACACTTCTTCATGCAAGTCACCATTCAGAAATGCTGTTTTAATGTCCAACTGATGTACATTCCAACCATGATGGGCTGCAAGTGCACAAATGCTCCGAACAGTAGTCATACGGCATGTAGGTGCAAAGGTCTTATAAAAAACAATGCCTCTTTCCTGCGCATAACCCTTTGCAACAAGCCTAGCCTTATACCTGTCAACTGTACCATCAGGTTTACGCTTCAGCTTGTATACCCACTTAGTGCCAATGGCCTTCTTGCCAGGAGGCAAGTCACATAAAGACCATGTACCATTCTTCATTATAGCATCATATTCAGATTGCATAGCAGCCATCCAATTTTCTGAATTTTGTGCTTCATCAAAAGAAACAGGCTCATTCTCATCACAGAGACTAGATGCAGCCATAGCATAGCAATCTGATGCAAAGGAGGTACTATGAGAGCCTGAACGAGTACGATATGACAAAGGTGCATCTAATTTGCTGTCACGCAAAGTCTGCACCAGCCATTTTGGCATAGTTTTTGCCTGTTCAATATCAGCTCTCTCATCAACAAGTGCATCATGTAAATCTGCATCAGAAATGGCATGATCTGCATCATCATATGAAACTTGCAAAGGCTGAGAAGTTGCCTCATTAGGACCAGCGCTAGCCTGTCCACCTGTAAAAAGAGGCATCAAAGTATCATACATGCCTTTGGAGCTAACAGATGTCTCCTTAGTACATGAAAGCAATGGCTAAATAGCATCTTCCACAAAGACAACATCACGGCTAACCAGAATGCGTTTAGTCTGTGGATGATACAGACGATAGCCTTTACTTTCAGAACTGTACCCAACAAAAATACATTTTACTGCCTTATCATCCAATTTTCTGCGATGTTGTTCAGGCACTAATGCATATGCCAAACAACCAAAAACACGCAGATGAGCAACAGATGGCTTGCGGTCATGCCAAGCCTCATATGGAGTGATAGACTGCAACGCTTTCGTGGGACACCTGTTCAGTACATATGCTGCACACATGACAGCCTCAAGCCAGAAACTATGTGGTAAAGCCTGACTTTTGACCATGCACCTCGCCATCTCCATGAGTGACCTGTTCTTTCGTTCAGCAACTCCATTCTGTTGAGGTGTATACGGCACTGTACACTGGTGTTTTATCCCACGTTCAGCCAGAAATGCATTAAAATCTGAAGACATATATTCCCCCCCTCGATCAGAACGGAGGGTGCCCATTTTACATGCTGATAGATTTTCAGCCAAAACAAAAAACTATTTGAAGCACATGAACACTTCGGACTTTGCTTTGAGTGGATATACCCATGCATGCCTGGAAAAATCATCAATGAAAGTCACGAAGTAAAGGTAATTTCCAAAAGAGGGTGTCTGCATAGGACCACAGACATCACTATGTACAAGCTGCAATTTCTGCATAGCCCGAACTGAACCATCTTTTGGAAAGGAAGAACGCTGCATTTTGCCCAAAATACAGCCTTCACAAACATGTTTTCCAGGTGCCTCAAGTTTGGGCAAAGAGGACACCATTTCAGATTTCTGCAGGCGTAACAAACTAGCAAAATTCAGATGACCAAAGCGTGCATGCCAAAGCTTTGCATCTGACATAGCCTGAGAATCATGAACTGCACATGCCGAATCATTCACAGATTTTTCATAGTCTATGAGCTTATACAGCCCACGACATAAAATGCCAGAAGCAATAATCACATCGCCATTTGAGAGATCATGGACTGTACACCTGTCATCAACGAATTTCACAACCAAGCCAATCTTGGCTAATGCAGAAACTGATAACAGGTTCTTTTTGATCCCTGGCACAAATAAAGCATCTGACAAAGTGAAAGAACTACCATCAGCAGTAGTCAGAATGATCTTACCAACTCCCATAACAGGATAAGAGGAGTTATTGGCGCATGTGACAGTATTCCCTGTAGGGGCAGGCTCGAGTGAAGAGAAGAAACTGCGCTGCGAGGTAATATGTTTGGTTGCCCCACTGTCAAAGTACCAAACATCTGAGTCTACTGCAGACATGCACTGATCATGAGAAGATGGGTCAAAACTGCAAACAGTAGTAAACGCCCATTCTTCTTCTTGCACAAGATTTGCAGACTCTGTTTTTGGTGTAGAGGCCTCTGCAACAACCATTCCAGCCTCTTTCTTCTTTGCCTCTTTAGCAGCCAATTTTTGGACAGTTCTTTATAATATGATCATTTCCTTTACAGTACTTGCAGAACAATTTCTGCTTTTCTGATTTATTCTCATCTTTATCCTGGTTCTTCGATTGTGCAGCATTTGCAGATTTCTGCTTACTAGTAGAAGAGCTCCATTTTCCTTTGCCCTTCTGACTAGCTAGGAAAGCTTGATCTGCAACACGCATAATGGACCTGTTCTGCCTGGACTGATCTTCCTGCAACAGAACAGAGACTAATTCCTCAAATTCCCTTTCATCATCAATCGAAGAGTAGAGGCAAAACTCTGATATGAATCAGGAAGGCCATTCAGAACGGTCTGCACAAGTGAGCTATCTGGTATAACCTCATCAGCAGAAATCAATTGTTCCTTCAGGTCTTTGATCTTTGTAAGAAAACTGTCCATCGAATCACCTTCATTCATGTGCTCACTCTCCAACTGTTTTCGGAGGTAAGCAACACGAGCCTCATTCCTAGCCTGGTACAAAGTGGTAAGTGTATCCCAAGCATCCTTTGTTGTTCTGCAAGAGCGAATGTGAGGAATAATGGCACGTTTGACAGACAAAGCTATCAATGCATGTGCCTGGGCATCTCTGCCATCCCAACGAATCTGCTCTACAGTAGGTGCAACAGAAACAGCAGCACGAACAGGAATCTGCGGAATATCATCTTCGACACCATCTTCATCAGCTCCAACACCTGTATTTGCAGTACCTGTCGTTACAGGTGTAACAGGACGTCTTTCAACACCTTGCACAATGTTCCACAATCCTTTTGCAACCAGTACATGTCGCATCATATAAGCCCATAATGGGTAGTTGGTACCATCCAACTTATCCTCAACAGCCAACATACGGAATACATCATTGCTTTCAGCCATGGCCGGTGACTAAAATACCTTGATGTAGAAAATTGACTGTATCTCAAAAAGTTGAACAGAACTGCCCAGACGAGTTCTGCTAGACCTGTAGCAGACTTTGAGACGCTTAAACTGGCGAACAGAAACTGGTATATACCTTTGGCACAAAAGGACGAAATAGCCTGCACAAGCACTACGATAGTGCGTTAGGAGGCCGAAACGAGCTCAGATCACGATTTCGGCACCACAAAGCAAAGCAGTTTTGATCTCGAAAACACCCTGAGTATGCTCACCAAATTTTGTGCGAATCTGAGACTGCAAACGGAGGAGTGTCGACGGTGCCCTAGAAGAATCAACGACCTGCTCTGATACCAATTGTTGGAGTTAGACGTCTGCGGAAGCACGCGAACAGCACAAGGAAGAGGAAGAAGCTTGGAGTACAACACACAAGACTGAATGTATTACTAGAGAATGTACAAAGATAAGTAGCCCATTAGGGCAATAGGCGTATATACAAGCCGGGGGAAAAAAACCTCCTAAAGAGGGAAAAAAGTGCCCCGGCGGTCCTAGAGTGTTCACACACATCACTACCTAAATATATCAACAATAATATACATGAATGCATACACATATAAACATACACACACATATACACACATTTTGAAGGATGGAAAAATAATTTTAAAGGATGGGCGAACAAAAAGTGTCCATTCAATGCAGGTTTTTATTCTTACTTTAGATAAGGTAAGAACAAGAACTTGAATTGAATGGACACTTTTTGTCCATGCATCTTTTAAAACTATTAATGCATCTTTCAAAATATTTGCGGAAAATTTGATTGTTTGGATGGCAGGATACGATTGTTTGTTTTGGAGGATATGAAGTATTTACCTTCATTGAATGATTTGTCGATTCTATCATATGTTCAGTTTGAAAGTGTGAGAAGCGGATTTATAATTGCTATTCAAAGAATTTGGCACTGTTTATAGGCCATACAATGGTGACTTGGATGAATCGCATGCACAGAAGTTACTCAAGATAGAGCAACCTAATTATAATGGACTAGTGCCAGCAAGATTCCTGGTGTATGCAGTAAACCTCTTGCATGTCAATGATGAGCATCTGAAATTTAGGATACAAAGTGGAAATCATGGTGGCTTGAGAGTATCACTTTTATACAGCTTCTTCAAAGAACTTCAGTGTCATAAACCTGAAGTTCTTTGAACAAGCTGTATAAAAGTGATCCTCTCAAGCCACCATGATTTCCACTTTGTATCCTAAAGTTCAGATGCTCATCATTGACATGCAAGAGGTTTACTGCATACCCTAGGAATCCTGCTGGCACTAGTCCCTTATAATCAGGTTGCTCTATCTTGAGTAACCTCTGTGCATGCGATTCATCCAGGTCACCATGGTATGGCCTATAAACAGTGCCAAATTCTTTGAATAGCAATTATAAACCCGCTTCTCACACTTTCAAATTGAATATATGATAGAATTGACAAATCATTCAATGAAGGTACATACTTCATATCCTCCAAAACGAACAATCGTATCCTGCCATCCAAAACAATCAAATTTTTTGCAAATATTTTGAAAGATGCACATAAGCATACACATATATAAAATTATATACATATATATATATATGTATATTTATTTATTTACTTTTTTTAATATATCTTTTTTTGATGAACTTACAGGTTATTATCTGAAAATTTTTTACCAAGTCAGAATATTCTTCCTACCTCACATGATTAAATGAAGAAGATAATCAACAATCTTGGTATAGATTATCAATGTATACATGCATGTCCTAACGATTGTATTTTATATAGAGGTGAATATGCAGACTCTTTGACATGTCCATAATGTCAATCTCCTCGATATAAGGGCGAAGAAGGTAAAATCCCAAAAAAGGTATTGAGACATTTTCCATTGGCTCCACGGATTAGACATATGTTTCAAAGCCCCAGATTATCAAAGCTTTTGAATTGGGGACATGATCACAAAAGTACTAATGGAATAATCAGAATTCCTCATGATAGTGTTGCTTTTCAGCATATTGATTCTACATGGCTTGAATTTGCACAAAATCCACAGAATCTAAAGTTAGGATTTGCATTAGATGGGGTTAATCCATTCTCTATGAAATCCAGTAAATGGTCAACATGGCCAGTGGTAGTCATAAACTACAATCTTCCACCATATCTTAGCATTAAAAAGGAGCATTTAATGCTTTCACTTTTAATCCCAGGCAAAAGACAAGTTAAAGATATGAATATATATCTTGCTCCTCTCATTGAAGATCTCCAAGAGTTATGGAGAGGTATTAATGTCATTGATGTATCGAAAAGCATCAATGAAAGACATATTACGGTTCATGGTATTGTGGCTTGGACTATTTACGATTTTCCAGGATATGGTGTTTGTTCAGGTATTGATGTAAATTTTTTATTCAATATGCATGTAAATAGATATGATTTAATCTAATTATATTTTTATCATTTTCATGATGCAAGAATATCTACTAAGGGTTATAAAGCTTGTCCATATTGTGGTGATTGGTTGAGATCAATCTATAGTAAGAATCTCAACAAAAATATTTATCTTCAACATCGACGATTCTTGCCTGATGATTATCCATTAAGATCTAAAAGAGAAGCGATACATTTTAGTGGAAAGCTTGAAATAGGTCAATGTCCAAAACCTATGACGCCTATGGATCGGTATAAAAAATGGACAGATGGACCTTTGATAGATCCAGAATCAGAAATCTTCAGTGATGATTCAGATAATGAGTATGTGAAGAGAGGTAAAGGAAAATTGGCACTTGTAGAGAACATATCAATATGGTATTCTTTGGAGTATTGGAAAGAGTTAAAAGTATGTCATCTTCTTGATCCTATGCATATATTAAAAAATATTGGTTATTCACTATGGCAACGTCTTCTTGGACTAAAAAGATACCATAGCATCAAGGAATGATTTGAAAGATAAAAAATCCAAACCAAAGTTATGGCCAATTTTTTATAGAAATCGACAAGAAACGACTTATGCACCTGCTCCCTGGGTACTTACAACAAAAGAGATACAGACTATCAACAATAGAATTCAATTTATTAAGACTCCTACAGGATATGGAGCATCTTTTCAAAACATGTTTACTATGGATGATAAGAGCTTATCTGGGTTAAAGATCCATGACTGGCATAACTTTTTGAAACATATTTTACCTTTGGTTATCGATGGATGTACAACAAAAGGAGTGACGAGATGTGATCTATCGTCGTGGATCACTTATAAGATAATTATGATACTTTTATATTTAATATGTATGAATATTGGATATCTTTTATTTTTTTAATTAACTTCTTTATAATTGTTTTTATGATATGTATAGGTGGATTACATCCAAAGAGATTACATCCACAAAAAAAAATGCGAATGCAAAGATCTACTATGTTTGATGGAGAAAGAACTTCCTACTTCATTTTTTGATATTCAAGTTCATCTATTAGTCCATCTTGTAGATGAAATAGAGATTGCAGGTGTTGTAGCTCAGTGATGAGTGGCACCTCCTTTAATGTCAATCCGGGAAGACGTGAGGATGGTATGAAGACCTCAAACAAGTGATGGCACAAGTGTGTGAGTGAGAAGCACACTAACATGCACACACATACACACACACGCGCACACACGATAATAACAAAGAGAGAGACAATGGAATTCCTTTAGATTACTCAAAAGTGCTCTTACAAGTTCAATTCTACAACAAGCTAACCTCAAAAATGAGCTCTCTAGCTCTTTTTATAGTTTTTTACTAGCTTTGGCCCTGTCCAGACCTAGTGTCCGGCCTAGTTAAAAATTAGGTTCTAGGGCCTATTTGGGGGCTCAAAGGAGTCTAAAAAATGTGAAAATTTATAGGTAGGTACTTCTAAAGCTCCTCAAGCTCAAGGACCCCTTGGCTTGCACAAAATGGAGCTACAAAAGTATGAAATGGTATTTACAATGCCGCTTTTAGTGATGAAAATCACTATTTTTGTAGGGGTTTCTTCTAACAATTTGACATACACTTCCTGGAGCTCCCTACTTGATCCTTCTTCTTGTGTGTCCACCTCTTTGATGTGATCCTGTGATCTGTCCTTGACCTTCATCTTCATGAAAAATGATGGCCTACTTGCCAGGTCTTCTTTAACTGCTTTGCCTGCTTGGCCCTTCACGTTGGCTCCCTTGTCTTGTAAGTCCTTGACCGCCCTGACCACTGCCAACAATCCCCCCTCTCTCACACCTGTCGTCTCTGACAGACCCTTGTTGAGTGGACCATTGGATGTAGTACTCCACAATGTTTGTGGCTAAATGATGTTCTGCTATTCTCAACCCTTTGGCCAAATCAGTGAGTAGGGCATCCCAGTCAATTGGTCCCGATACCTCCAGATGTGGCATGCGTAGCTTTTCTAAGTGGAGCGCCTGTTCTACCGCAAATAACTGTAATAGATGAGATAGTCTGGGTATGAATATTTCTGAATGATATTCCCAAAACCCTGTGATAAACATTTCCTCAATCGTTTGTTTGAAGCAGGCTGGTAGATACTTGATACGAGCATGCCACGCATAGACAATGTTGATGGGTGGTGTGGTGCTCATGTCGTAGGCAAGATCTTGGTTGCCTTCATTGAATCCGAGAGCCGAAAGGTGAGGTTCTTCGACATTTCTAAAGGTCCTGAATGTGATCAACATCAACTCAAATATTTTGAGGCACATCTGTGCCATGATATCTGGCACATTTTTGAATCTGACTGCCTAGTGTCGGATGGTTGAAATCATGTAGCCGACCATGGGTTGGCCACGAGGGGGTGCTAAGTACACATAGTTTAGCCACTTTTCACATCCTTTAACTGTCAAAATTGTTTTGCTGTACTCTAGCCAAGACCTTCAACAAAAGACAGGGCAGTAGCATGGGTTATACTTGATGTATAAAGGCATGTTATTCCAAGTGCGTACCATCTCAGGGTAGGTTTCAAGTAGGCATATCCTCCAAGTAGGTTGAAATATATTCCCATGCGTGGCACTTGCAGGGATGTCATCGGGTGCAAATTGTGTGGCCGAGGTTGGTTCTTTTGTCGTTCACTGCTTGATCTCAGCATTATAATCTGCCATTAATATGCAGAATGGGACATACAAATCATCGGACGTGCCAATCCACCAATGATGGGAGAGGTTTCTGAAGTAGTCCGATTTGATGATGACTTCTTCCAATCGGGACATAGACTATATCTGTACTGCAACTCTCTCATTATGGGTTGCACCAACCTTCTCTAACTTTTGCATCCATTCAGGAGCTTCGATCAAATATGAACACCTTAGAAAGTCCGGCTTGGGTAACTGAGCTTTGAAGTAATAATATGGTCCAACCTTCTTCCATATTGGTTTCAACCCTTCATTTTTTTGAAGCCTCTCAAACTCTCTGGTAAAGAAATGATATCGGCCCTAGCATCCGTTGAACTCTATTTCTGCCTCCCACAAATAAGAGCCTTCTCCAAGAGGTCCTACCACATCACTGAACCAATGCGAGTTTTTGCTTACTGATGATGTGTGCCCCTCGGGAGGATTCTGAACCGGTATGGCATGTAATGCTCTCAATGCCAGTGGTCTTTCCTTCAACTCCTCCTCAATGGGGAGACTTTCAATGTCCACGATCTGAGGGCTGGTGCCTGCCTGGGAGCTAGTTCCTGCTGCTTCTGCCATGTTATTGTTTGTTTGCTGGCTCTGTGAGAATATAGAAGCATGTGTTAACATTGTAATGGACAAGATAGAACAATTTTTGTCCCCGTTACAACATTAACATGAGTGCTTAGTGATAGTTTAGTATGTTAGCGAGTGCTCAGTGATTGTGCATGTAGTTAGTGCATGACTAGTCCTATGAGCTGAATGGAAAGATGCAATGTGGGAATGATACAATTAGTAGATGGAGGTGAATTTACAAATGGGGGTCGGGGGGTTTATTACAAGCTTTGGGCTGCCAAACATAGTGGATGGCTTTTGGTTTTGGTTTTGTGGGGACTCGGGAGGGCTTTATGAGAGTGTCTGCTTGGAAATGAGACTTTTTAGGGACCCATTTAAAGTGATTCTACTCGTGCTCATGGGAAAATATGTGTTCGTGTGTATCGAATATGAGTGGGCATCGACTGTAGAATAGCATGGTCATCTTCATGTGTACTCCTGGAAGGACCAGGAGTTTGTGCCTTTCCTAGTTCCTTGAGTGCCTCATTTTCTAACTCAAGTGTAATGCGGTTCTGATCTACCCAGACCTGAAGAAGTCCACTTCTTAGTTTTAGGTTGACTGCATGATCATAGATTCAGTCTTGGACCAAGACAAGAGGTTCAGTGAGATCCTCATCTTGACACACTAGTACTTTAACGGTCATTAAAACATCTTGAATGTAGAGGGGAAGTTCCACCTCGCCCATGCAAGGGGTTTTCACACCTCCCAATCCTATGAGATATGCTTCTATAGGATTGATACTTAATTTCAACTTTTGACAGTAAGAAACTTTAACCGCACTAGTGGTTGCGCCTAAGTCAATCAGGGCTCGTACAATCCTTGCACTTTTCCCTTATCCTATCTCTAAGGTTACAAAAGGACGTCGATCAATTATTCTATGGGGACTTACACTTGAGACTTCACACATAGCCATATGATATCCTGGGTCCGCATAGTCACCTGTCCTAGTCTGATCTCTACCCTGTCTTCTCAACTTCATCCTTCGGATACGTTCTAAAGCTTCTGCCTATGCTTCTTCTCAAATTCGCTTTTCCTCTTCTTTACGTTTCTTTGCAGTATTGAGTCCATTTAACATCTCCTCTGTGAGGGGTTCTTGATATAATTTGACTCTGCATCCACTGATGTAACTAGGGAGGACATCACCTTCTAGTGTAGCTAGCTGAACTGCTCCACTCGTTGAGATCCTATTATGATCATAGGTCCATAACCTCTCTTTTCTAGTTTCTATGCATGTTGCTTCAAAGTGTAGACCAAAACTAGGTCTCCTGCTTTTAAGCCCTTATCCTTCACATGTGCATCAAAACATGCTTTTTGCCTCTTCTTGGTTGCATAAATTCCTGCTGCAGCTCTCAATCGTGTTTCACTTAATAGTTCAATATCAAAGATTCTAGAGGAGAGCTCATGGCCTGTCCACTCGTGCTCCTGTGCTACTCTCAATGTAGGTATCAAAAAGTCCAATGGTAGCACTGCATTTTGGCCAAATACCATCTGAAAGGGTGTGACTTGGAGCACCGTTTTATAGGCAACTCTATAAGCCCAAACAACATGGTGTAGCTATTTGTCCCAATCAAAGTTTTTATTATTCACTAATTTGGTTAGCACATTGCAGAGAATCTTATTTGTGCTTTCGGCTTGTCCATTCGCTTGTGGATGATAGGGGGCAGACTTGTTGTGTATCACCAAGAACTCTTAAAGAAGATTTTCAATAACTTCATTCAAGAAGTGAGTGCCTCTATCACTTACTAGCTCTATAGGTAGCCCGTATCTAGTGAACACATTCTCAAATAAGAACTTAGGCGGTCGTATGAGCATCATTCTTTGTCGTAGCTTTTACCTCTACCCACTTGGTTAGATAATCAGTGGCCACAATAATGTACTCTGCATGTGAACCCTTATCTGGGGGATTAATAGGACCGACAAAGTCTATTCCCAACTTAGAGAATGCATGTCCACCCATCATAGGTTTCAATGGCATCTCATCCTTGTGTATAGGATACTGAGTTTGCTGACAAACATCACACCTCTTTACGTAGGTATGTGCATCCATGTGAAGGGTTGGTCACCATAGACCTGCAAATAGTATGGCCTTGATCACCCGATCTGGTCCAAAATGTTCCCCTGCCACACCCTGGTGAGCAGTTTCCAATATCTTTAGGTATTCGCTCTCATGGACACATAACCTGAGGTAACCATCTTTACCACGCTTGTATAGATTATCACCAATGAGTGAGTAATCTAGGGCTTCTTGTTCTAAACTTCTTTTCCTAGCCAAAGTCATGTCTTGAGGGAATGTTTTCGTCCTCAGAAAGGCTACTAATGGTTCACTCCAATCTAGTACTAGAGACACTTGATAAAGAGTAGCGTGCTCCACAGGTGGTCTAATACGACAGACTGGGCATTCCTTGCACAACTTATGAACATTTGCTTCCATGGTTGGCCATACATCAACATCTAAAAGAGAAATTAGAATCATTATACGTGATAATGATACTCATCTTTTTGATGAAGAGGATAATTCTCTACATGTTGATTCCACTGATGAGGAAGAGGAATTACCAGAAATAGATATTAATCCATCAATAGATGATATGATTCATGAGAACATAGATTTAACAATAGAAGAAATAAATGAAATCAATAAGGATAATGAAGATGAGACTATATTGATGTCTAACCAAAATTATGGCAATAATGGAAACATATGAGCAGATCAGATAGTAAATTCTACTCTAGTTATCGATCAATAACTTGAAGCTTCTGAATGGATATCAGATAATAGATTTCTTTATGAATTTGAATAACGATGAATCCTACTAGAGAGATGAAATCATGTCCTTTTAAGTTAGAACATGAAGCTCGAGGGTATGCCTAATTATTTTATATATAGCTTTATCTTCAAGAAGCAAATTTTTATCATGTATGTATGCATATGTGTGTGTATTCATGTGTACTATATGTATACATTGTTGGAGTTTATTGATCTCCAAAGTACAACTAGAAGTAGGTGAAACCCAACAGGACCTAGTTGACTTTTTCACAAACTTGTATGCACAAACCAATTTTTGTGCAGAGCAAATTGCTCTTTACTCACTTAGAATTTTCCAAAACTGTTTCACACACATAAACTAGACTCTAAGATCTTTCCAACAAGATATAGAACACCTCAAATGGATAAATACACAATGAGCTATGACCTCTGCAATATGCAGCTTTAATGGAGACCTTGAAACAGAGATGAACCTGAGGACACACATCACTTGCAGAGACTACTGCTCTTAACTCACAACTCCAATGACTTTGAAACTTTCCAGAATACAAGTAGACTTAAAGAGCTTTCTAACAAGCCAAAGAACACATGATTTGGATACATACACAAGGAGATATGACCTCTTCAAGTTGGATGTTTAATGGAGACCTTCAGCAGGGATTAAAAACAGAGAACACACACTACTTGCAGAGAGTATTGCTCTCAGCTCACAACTCCAATGATTATGAAAATTTACAAGAAGAAAGTAGACAAAAAGATCTTTCTAATGAGCTATCAAACATTTAATTTGAATATATAATGAGGGAGATACAAGCTCTGCAATCTCTGCATACAAAACTACAGCAGTGTAGAGATACACATATGACTCTCTTGGACATCCCACAAGATCACGACTTTTCTCCTCTTTTTATAGCATGGGAAACTAATCTAAAACCTTCCTAATACATCTAAATTCGTGGTAGACACTTGGATGAAGGTATTACATGACTCAAGTGCTCAAATAAGCAAAGTATTGATGGACTTTGAGAACTAGCCACATCGACCTTCCACTAGGACACCACTAAAGCTCCTTTGTGACTCACTAATTTGACTCACCATGTTCTAGAACTCACGTGGTATTTTTGCTACATTTTATGAATAATATGAGCCTTCTTGAAGTATTTGAAGACTTCCCAAAGGTATTTACATAATTTGAAACTTGTACCCTACATAAAACAATTGTTCGCAACATTCTCCCCCTCAAGTTTCAAAGGGTATTTCCTTCATGCCAAGAATATAGTTGAATCTTTGAAGCTTTGGTCCATCCAAGGATTTGGTGAAGATATCTGCAACTTGATCCTTTGTTCCAACAAAAGAAACCTGCACTTCATTGTTCATGGCCTTCTCTCGAACATAATGATAGTGAACCTCTATATGCTTTGTTCTAGCATGAAAAATAGGATTTGAGGTCATATGAATGCTTCTCAAGTTATCCCCATATATCAGTGGTACATCAACCTGCACATTCAAGTCATGAAACAACTTTTTAAACCACATAACCTCAGTAGTAGCCAATGCTAAACCTCTATACTCAGCCTCTGTAGAAGATAAAGCAATTGTAGGCTGTTTCTTTGAACTCCATGTTAATGTCTTGTTTCCTGCTATTACCACATATCCACTTGTGGATCTTCTGTCATCTTTGCTTCTAGCCCAATCTGCATCACTAAAGACTTTAAGAGTTAGATCAGCATCATGACTATAAAATAATCCTTCGTTCATGGTACCTTTCAAATACCTAAGCACTCTTTTCGCTGCATGCATATGAGGTACTCTAGGTTCATGCATAAACTGTGACAATACTCCCACTGCATAACATATATCAGGTCTATTTTTTGTTGCATAAATCAAAGATCCTACCATGGATCTATATACATTCATATCATGCAACTCATCACCTTCCTTTGCACTCAGCTTTACATTACATTCCATTGGAGTAGAAACAAATTTACATTCCTGCATACCAAACCTTTTCAGCATATCACATATATACTTTCTTTGTATCAACCACATACCTTCATCACTATACACAATTTCAATCCCAAGAAAGTATCTGAGCAAACCAAGATCTGAAATTTTAAATTCCTTTCCCAAATTACCTTTTATCTCATCAATTGCTTTTGCATCATTCCCTGTAATCAACAAGTCATCCACATAAATGCATACATAGACACACATGCCATCTACATGTTTTACATAAAGTGAAGGATCAGCATGACTCGTTGTGTATCCTTGCAGCATAAGATACTTTACCAACCTTGCATTCCATGCCCTTGGTGCCTGCTTAAGACCATACAATGCCTTCTTTAACCTGCATACATGATTAGGACATTTTGCATCCACATAACCATCTAGTTGTGACATATACACTTCTTCATTTAACTCACCATTAAGAAAGGCATTCTTTATATCGAGTTGATATATATTCCACCTTTTACTTGCAGCTAAAGCCAACAAAGTTCTCACCGTTGCCATATTTGCTACTGGACTAAATGTTTCCTCATAGTCCACACCTTGAGTTTGATTATATCCTTTTGCTATAAGTCTAGCCTTATATCTAGACACACTACCATCACTATTTCTTTTAATCTTAAAAACCCACTTGCAACCAATTACCTTTTGCTTTGGTGTACTTGGAACTAAATTCCAAGTCTTGTTATCCTGTAGTGCTTCCATTTCTTCTCTCATTGCTTTCTCCCACTTTTCATCTCCTTTGGCCTCATCATAACATGTGGGTTCATTTTCCTGCTCAACTTTTGTCATAAAAGCATAATGAGTATTCATGAAAGATTCATAAGTATACCTTTGAGGTTGCTTACTTACTCTTGAAGTTCTTCTTACCTCCAATGTAGATGCTCTTCCTTTCTTATTAGGAACCTTTGATGATTCTCCATACTCACATACATCACTAATTTCCTCTCCTTCATCATTAACTTCAACAAGTTTGAGTTTACCTTTACTTTTAACACTTGGAGGTGACTCTTGCCTTAATCTTCCATTGAAAGGTGATCCTCTTTCTTCATCTAAACCACTCCTTTCATCATTTAAACTTCCTGATGGCTGAACTATGCATTCATCTCCTTCAACCACACCTTCTTCATTTTCATCCATGACCTGCAAACAATTCTTATCTGCATACCATGAAAGTGATTCATCAAAGTTTACATCTCTTGACACAACAACCTTATTGGTATGAGGATTATAGCATCTATATCCTCTTTGAGTATCTGCATAACCAATAAATATACATTTTTCTGATTTCGCATCAAGTTTAGATCTCACCTCACTAGGTACATGTACATAACATACACAACCAAATACTTTCAAATGACTTACACTTGGTTTCCTTCCATGCCATACCTCATATGGTGTCAAATGATGAACTCCAGCAGTCGGAACTCTATTCATAATGTAAACACTTGTGCTAACAGCTTCAGCCCAAAAATAATTAGGCAAACACATATCATTAAGCATGCTTCTAGATGCTTCTGCTATGATTCTGTTTCTTCTTTCTGCGACTCCATTTTGTTGTGGAGTATACCTGCATGTAACTTCTCTTTTGATACCTTCATCATGCAAAAAATCAGTAAAAGCTTGAGAGAAATACTCTCCCCCTCCATCGAATCTTAGCTTCTTAATATACCTTCCTGTTTGCTTTTCGACATATGATTTGAACTTCTTGAAACAATCAAAGACCTCACTCTTATGTTTAATAAAATACACAAATGTCATTCTACTATGATCGTCAATGAATGATACATAGTACTTATTACCAACCAAGGATGCCTCTTTAGTAGGTCCCCACACATCTGTGTGTATGAGATCTAGCAAACCATCACTTACATAGCTTGAATGCTTGAAAGGTTGTCTACTTTGCTTACCCATTTGACATGATTCACAAAGATGCACCATATGTTGCTTAGTAAGATCAGGTAATCCTTCAACAATCCTCTTCTTTGATAGCTCCTTTAACCTGTGTACATTCATGTGTCCAATCCTTTTGTGCCATAGATCAAGCTCTGCTATTCGATGCATACCATAAGAGAAATAGTTTGTATGATTTGGGTTTACCTTGAATGTAAATAATCTACCTTGTTTTTTACCTCTAGCAATTAACCTCCTTTGCTTTGGATCCTCAATGAAGCAACCTGCATGATTAAATCTCACTTGTAGACCTTTTTCTACCATTTGACCAACCGACATCAAATTCTTAGTGATAGTTGGCACATAAAGTACATCCTTCAAGCAATTTGTCTTGCTTTTATCCTGCATAACAACATCTCCAACCTGCATAATCTTATGTGTTGTATCATCTCCTGTTTCAACATGACCTTTATATGACGGATTATGCATATTAGAAAACCATGAAGCATCATGAGACATGTGATTAGAACAACCACTATCTACATACCATACATCGCTATTGCAATTCATCTTAGTTTCAACATTCATCATTAGAAGTGAATCATAATCATCACTTTTACCTTCAAATGCATAATTTCCTTGTTGTTTACCTCTTCTTGAATAGCCTCCTCTTTGATTACCACCTTGATTATTTTCATTTTGATAACAATCTTTGGCATAGTGTCCATACCTTCCACATATATAGCAATTGTTCTTATTATCTTCACTCCTTTGTCTTTGGTTGTAGTTGTAGTAGCCTCTTGTACCTCTAGCGCTTGATCTTCCTCTTCCTCTTGTGTTGAAGAAGCCACTTGAAGTCCTTTGATCATTGCTCCTTCTTCCTCGACCTCTATTTGAACCTCTTCCACCTCTATTTCCACCTCTTGATGATCCTACATAAAGAGCTTGTCCTTGAGATCCTTTTTGATTTGAAGTAGAACCATTTAGATTCATCTCCTCCGTGACCATGAGGGCAATAAGTTGATCAAAATCTGGTAATTCTCCTCTGACATAAACTGAAGTAATGAAGGGTTTCCATCTCTCATCATCTTTGAGTCCGTTGAGAGTATGTGCAACCAAGTCGTCGTCCTCCACATGAGCTTGAATTGATCCTAGTTGATCTGCAATCTCTTTAACTTTCAATATGTAATCATTGACCGATGTCCTTGTATCTTTCTTTATGTTATTCAACTCATTTTTGAGTTGAATCTTCCTTGCTCTTGTACCTGTAGCATACAACCTTTCCAATGCAAGCCAAACATCTCTACTTGTGTCTAGATCTTGTATGTGTCCTATCATTGAATCTTGAATATTTTGTGATAAAATGAATATAACCCTTTTGTCTCTCTCATTCCAAAGTCTAAACTCCCTCAATTGTTGCTGATTTGGGTCCTCTGGTAATGTGGGTTTGATATCTGTGCCGTCAATCAAACCATACAAGCCTCTACCTTGCAAGTATGCTGTGATTCTAAACTTCCATGCTTGATAATTGGTCTTATCAAGCTTCTCTATTTGTGCATGTTGGTCTCCCATAATACAAATGCTAAGCTTCCTCCTTTAAGCCTCCTTTCCAATGTGTGTGATGAGAAGAAATATAATATTTACCTTGTAAATGAGGTATGCGCACCTTTATTTGCTTGGATGTTGCTTCAGATGCCTCCTTGCAATCTTCTTCTACCTTTGTGTAGTGTTGATGATGAACTGCTTCTTTGATAGCTTCAAATTCTTCGTCAAGGTATGATAACCTTCTCCAAGCCTCCAAGTACTTGCTCTGATACCAATATTGGAGTTTATTGATCTCCAAAGTACAGCTAGAAGTAGGTGAAACCCAACAGGACCTAGTTGACTTTTTCACAAACTTGTATGCACAAACCAATTTTCGTGCAGAGCAAATTGCTCTTTACTCACTTAGAATTTTCCAAAACTGTTTCACACATAAACTAGACTCTAAGAGCTTTCCAACAAGATATAGAACACATCAAATGGAGAAATACACAATGAGCTATGACCTCTGCAATATGCAGCTTTAATGGAGACCTTGAAACAGAGATGAACCTGAGGACACACATCACTTGCAGAGACTACTGCTCTTAATTCACAACTCCAATGACTTTGAAACTTTCCAGAATACAAGTAGACTTAAAGAGCTTTCTAACAAGCCAAAGAACACATGATTTGGATACATACACAAGGAGATATGACCTCTTCAAGTTGGATGTTTAATGGAGACCTTCAGCAGGGATAAAAAACAGAGAACACACACTACTTGCAGAGAGTATTGCTCTCAGCTCACAACTCCAATGATTATGCAAATTTACAAGAAGAAAGTAGACAGTAAGAGATTTCCAATGAGCTATGAAACATGTAATTGGGATATATAATGAGGGAGATACAAGCTCTGCAATCTCTGCATACAAAACTAAAGCAGTGTAGAGATACACATATGACTCTCTTGGACATCCCACAAGATCACGACTTTTCTCCTCTTTTTATAGCATGGGAAACTAATCTAAAACCTTCCTAATACATCTAAATTCGTGGTGGACACTTGGATGGAGGTATTACATGACTCAAGTGCTCAAATAAGCAAAGTATTGATGGACTTTGAGAACTAGCCACATCGACCTTCCACTAGGACACCACTGAAGCTCCTTTGTGACTCACTAATTCGACTCACCATGTTCTAGAACTCACGTGGTATTTTTGCTACATTTTATGAATAATATGAGCCTTCTTGAAGTATTTGAAGACTTCCCAAAGGTATTTACATAATTTGAAACTTGTACCCTACATAAAACAAATGTTCGCAACATACATATGTTAGTATGCATATATATGTATTTCATGTATATGTATGTGTTTGCATGTGTGTGATATGTGTATACATGTGTTAGTATGCATATGTGTATATATGCATATGCATTTATGTAAAATATTCATGTATTCATGTAATATATGCAAGTGTTTATAATTGTGTACATGTATATATGTATATGTGTCTATGTGTAAATATGTACATGTAAATATGTATGCATGTATATATATGTTTATGTGTGCATGTATATGTGATGTGTACATGTATATATGTATATATGTCTATGTGTAAATGTGTACATGTAATATGTATGCATGTATATACATATTTATGTGTGCATTTAGGCATGTATGTGTGATGCATAATATATCTACTCCATTTTATATTTATGTATGTGTATCTACATGATGTGTATATATCTTTATATATATTATGATCCTCATTGATTCGAGTAGCTATATATAGAGGCATAAGGTTGGGAGGAGAGACATCTCTCTAGTAGGATGTCGGAGGAATAGATGCAATGTGTACATATACTTCAAACATATGGCTAAAAGGTTGAATTAGAGTTTTTAAATTAGGAGTTTTAAAACCCTAATATCGAAATTAGTGTTTTCAATTTAGGATGTTTGAAATAGGATTTATTTATTTATTTATTTATGTGTATGCATGTGTTGTGAATGTATGTGTATCTATATGTGCATATGCATGTGTTGTGTGTGTATATATGCATGTGTATATGTATATATGCATGTAAATATGATTATATGAGTCTATGTGTGTGTACATATGATTATGCATGTGTATTGTTGATATATTTAAGTAGTGATGTGTGTGAACACACTAGGACCGCCGGGGCACTTCTT
Source organism: Ceratopteris richardii (assembly GCA_020310875.1). Classification (NCBI taxonomy): domain Eukaryota; kingdom Viridiplantae; phylum Streptophyta; class Polypodiopsida; order Polypodiales; family Pteridaceae; genus Ceratopteris; species Ceratopteris richardii. The sequence goes on along the minus strand of CM035443.1, from coordinate 106,009,943 downwards.
TCCCTCTTTAGGATGTTTTTTTCCCCAGCTTGTATATATGTCTATTGCCCTAATGGGCTACTTATCTTTGTACATTCTCTAGTAATACATTCAGTATTGTGTGTTGTGCTCCAAGCTTCTTCTTCTTCCTTGTGTTGTTCGCGTGCTTCCACAGACGTCTAACTCCAACAATTGGTATCAGAGCAGGTCGTCGCTTCATCTAGGGCACCGTCGACACTCCTCCGTTTGCAGTCTATCGCAGTGCTTGTATAGGCTATTTTGTGTTTTTGTGCCAAAGGTATATACCAGTTTCTGTTCGCCAATATAAGCGTCTCAAAGTCTGCTACAGGTCTAGCAGAACTCGTCTCGGCAGTTATGTTCAACTTTTTGAGATACAGTCAATTTTCTGCATCAAGGTATTTTAGTCACCGGCCATGGCTGAAAGTAGTGATGTATTCCGTATGTTGGCTGTTGAGGATAAGTTGGATGGTACCAACTACCCATTATGGGCTTATATGATGCGACATGTATTGGTTGCAAAAGGATTGTGGAACATTGTGTAGGGTGTTGAAAGACGTCCTGTTACACCTCTGACTACAGGTACTGCAAATACAGGTGCTGGAGCTGATGAAGATGGGGTCGAAGATGATATTCCGCAGATTCCTATTCGTGCTGCTGTTTCTGCTGCACCTACTGCAGAGCAGACTCGTTGGGATGGCAGAGATGCCCAGGCACATGCATTGATAGCTTTGTCTATCAAACGTGCCATTATTCCTCACATTCGCTCTTGCAGAACAGCTAAGGATGCTTGGGATACACTTACCACTTTGTACCAAGCTAGGAATGAGGCTCGTGTTGCTTATCTCCGAAAATAGTTGAGAGTGAGCACATGAATGAAGGTGATTCTATGGACAGTTTCCTAACAAAGATCAAAGACTTGAAGGAACAATTGATTTCTGCTGATGAGGTTATACCAGATAGCTCACTTGTGCAGACCATTCTGAATGGTCTTCCTAATTCATATCAGAGTTTTGCTTCTACTCTTCGGTTGATGATGAAAGGCAATCCAAATGCCTTGTCATTTGAGGAGTTAGTCTTTGTTCTGTTGCAGGAAGATCAGTCCAGGCAAAACAGGTCCATTATGCGAGTTGCAGATCAAGCTTTCCTGGCTAGTCAGAAGGGCAAAGGAAAATGGAGCTCTTCAACTAGTAAGCAGAAATCTGCTAATTCTACATATTCGAAGAAGGAAGATAAAGACGAGAAGAAATCAGAAAAGCAGAAATTGTTTTGTAAGTACTGTAAAGGGAATGATCATATCATAAAGAACCGTCCAAAACTGACTGCTAAAGAGGCAAAGAAGAAAGAGGCTGGAATGGTTGTTGCAAAGGCCTCTACACCAAAAACAGAGTCTGCAAATCTTGTGCAGGAAGAAGAATGGGCGTTTACTACTGTCTGCAGTTTTGACCCATCTTCTCATGATCAATGCATGTTTGTAGTAGACTCAGATGTTTGGTACTTTGACAGTGGGGTGACCAAACATATTAAGTCGCAGTGCAGTTTCTCCTCTTCACTCGAGCCTGCCCCTACAGGGAATACTGTTACATGCGCCAACAACTCCTCTTATCCTGTTATGGGAGTTGGTAAGATCATTTTGACTACTGCTGATGGTAGTTCTTTCACTTTATCAGATGCTTTATTTGTGCCAAGGATCAAAAAGAACCTGTTATCAGTTTCTACATTAGCCAAGATTGGCTTGGTTGTGAAATTTGTTGATGACAGGTGTACAGTTCATGATCTGTCAAATGGCGATGTGATTATTGCTTCTGGCATTTTATGTCGTGGGCTGTATAAGCTCATAGACTATGAAAGATCTGTTAATGATTTGGCATGTGCAATAAATGATTCGCAGGCTATGTCAGATGCAAAGCTTTGGCATGCATGCTTTGGTCCTCTGAATTTTGCTAGTTTGCTACGCCTGTAGAAATCTGAAATGGTGTCCTCGTTGCCCAAACTTGAGGCACCTGGAAAACATGTTTGTGAAGGCTATATTTTGGGCAAAATGCAGCGTTCATCCTTTCCAAAAGATGGTTCAGTTCGGGCTACTCAGAAATTGCAACTTGTACATAGTGATGTCTGTGGTCCTATGCAGACACCTTCTTTTGGGAATTATCTTTACTTCGTGACTTTCATCGATGATTTTTCAAGGCATGCATGGGTATATCCATTGAAGGCAAAGTCCGAAGTGTTCATGTGCTTCAAACAGTTTTTGGTTTTGGCTAAAAATCTGTCAACATGTAAAATGGGCACCCTCCGTTCTGATCGAGGGGGGGAATATATGTCTTTTGATTTTAATGCATTTCTGGCTGAACGTGGGATAAAACACTAGTGTACAGTGCCGTATACACCTCAACAGAATGGAGTTGTTGAACGAAAGAACATGTCTCTGATGGAGATGGCGAGGTGTATGGTCAAGAGTCAGACTTTACCTCATAGTTTTTCTGGCTTGAGGCTGTCATGTGTGCAGCATATGTACTGAACAGGTGTCCCACTAAAGCGCTGCAGTCTATCACTCCATATGAGGCTTGGCATGATCGCAAGCCATCTGTTGCTCATCTGCGTGTTTTTGGTTGTTTGGCATACGCATTAGTGCGTGAACAACATCGTAGAAAATTGGATGATAAGGCAGTAAAATGTATTTTTGTTGGGTACAGTTCTGAAAGTAAAGGCTATCGTCTGTATCATCCATAGACTAAACGCATTCTGGTTAGCCGTGATGTTGTTTTTGTGGAAGATGCTATTCAGCCATTGCTTTCATGTACTAAGGAGACATCTATTAGCTCCAAAGACATGTATGATATTTTGATGCCTCTTTTTACAAGTGGACAGTCTAGTGCTGGTCCTAATGAGGCAACTTCTCAGCCTTTGCAGGTTTCATATGATGATGCAGATCATTCCATTTCTGATGCAGATTTACATGATGCACTTGTTGATGAGAGAGCTGATATTGAGCAGGCAAAAACTATGCCAAAATGGCTGGTGCAGACTTTGCATGACAGCAAATTAGATGCACCTTTGTCATATCGTACTTGTTCAGGCTCTCATAGTGCCTCCTTTGCATTAGATTGCTATGCTATGGCTGCGTCTAGTCTCTATGATGAGAATGAGCCTGTTTCTTTTGATGAAGCACAGAATTTAGAAAATTGGATGGCTGTTATGCAATCTGAATATGATGCTATAATGAAGAATGGTACATGGTCTTTATGTGACTTGCCTCCTGGCAAGAAGGCCATTGGCACTAAGTGGGTATACAAGCTAAAGCGTAAACCTGATGGTACAGTTGACAGGTATAAGGCTAGGCTTGTTGCAAAGGGTTATGCACAGGAAAGAGGCATTGATTTTGATGAGACCTTTGCACCTACATGTCGTATGACTACTGTTCGGAGCATTTGTGCACCTGCAGCCCATCATGGTTGGAATGTACATCAGTTGGACACTAAAACAACATTTCTAAATGGTGACTTGCATGAAGAAGTGTATGTTTTTCAGCCCCATAGCTTTGTGCAAAAAGGGCATGAAAACCAGGTGTGTAGGTTAAAGAAGGCATTATATGGTTTAAAGCAAGCCCCACGTGCTTGGTATGAGAAGATACATGCCTATCTGGTTGCACATGGTTTTGAGAACAGTCCAACTGAAAGCACCTTATATGTTAAGCATGCTAATGATGTGCTTCTGATCATTGTTGTCTATGTTGATGACATGCTGCTCACTAGTTCTATTGAGAAGCATATTGCTGATTTCAAGGCTGATTTGCATGCCTCATTTGAGATGTCTGATTTGGGGCATTTGCATCACTATTTGGGCATTCAGTTTATGCAAGTTGATGGTGGAATGGCTCTGTGTCAAGCGAAATATATTGACATATTATTGCAGCATTTTGGCCTTGAAGACTGTAAGCCTATTGCCACTCCTATGGAGACAGGTTTACGATTGAGTCTTCATGATGCTGGAGATGCATTTGATGCTGTTCTCTATCATTAGGCTGTTGGATGCTTGATTTACTTATGCATTACTCGGCCAGATATTCAGTTTGTTCTCTCACATATGAGTAGGTTTATGCATTGCCCAGGAGTCATGCATTTGAAGGCGGTTAAGCGCATCTTTCGCTACTTGAGTGGTACTCGGCTACTTGGGTTGTTTTATCCCAAGGGGGGATCACTACTGCCAGATTTGCATGCTTTTTCTGACTCAGATTGGGTTGGTTGCTATGACACTCATGTTTCCACCAGTGGTTTTTGCTTCATGCTTGGTAGCTCATGTATATCTTGGTTGATCAAGAAGCAGCCTACTGTGTCCACTTCTAGTTGTGAGGCTGAGTATAGGGCAGCTTTCACAGCGACTGTTGAGTGTGTGTGGCTCAGATTCCTTATGGCTGATTTGGGTGTTGGCCAGTCTTCTGCCACCACCATCTTCATTAACAGTCAGAGTGCATTGGCAGTTGCGAGGAACCCTGTGTTCCATGCTCGCACTAAGCACATTGAGGTGCATTATCACTATGTCAGGGAGAGGTTCTCTACTTGGGAGATCAGCTTGGCATATGTGCCCACGCAGGAGAACATTGCAGATCTTTTCACGAAGGCGCTGCCTAGGGAGAAGTAGGAGTGATTTCCACATAGCTTGGCACTTCCTTATACATGAGTGCCAGCTCCTTGTTCACCGCATCACTCCCAGGGGGGTTTTTTTCCCCCAGCTTGTATATACGTCTATTGCCCTAATGGGCTACTTATCTTTGTACATTCTCTAGTAATACATTCAATATTGTGTGTTGTGCTTCAAGCTTCTTCTTCTTCCTTGTGATGTTCGCATGCTTCCGCAGACATCTAACTCCAACATGTATGTGTATGTGAGTATGTGTACGTGTATGTGAGTATGTGTATGTGTCTATGTGTCTTCATTATATCTGTGTAACTGCATGCATGTGTATGTGTGTGTAAAAATGTGCATGTATGTGTGTGTATGTATAAATGTGCACGTATGTGTATATGTGTGTAAATGTGCATGTATGATGTATATGTATGTGTACACGTGTATTTGTACCTCTAGTCTCACTCTTTTCTCTCTCTCTCTCTCATATACATACATAAACACACATACTCATATCCACATATATATACATAAAAGCAATGCATACCGTGCATTATCGCGACGATGAGCCATAAGTGTCCGCATCTCTTTTAGACACCACTTAAGTGACCATCCTATCCCAAAATCTGTCTCAAGTGAACTAAGTACGTATTTTTTATCCCTCTCATCATGCTCACTACAAAAATTAAAAAAAAAGTAAATAAAACATAAGATATTTATTTCAATTTATATGTACAGTATATACTTACTTCCACGGTAAGTGGACAAGGCGCAGGTAAGAGTTGCATAATGCCCGCATTCTTCTCTTGAACTCCAATCCATTCCCTATGTACACAATGTTCCCCTCTGGCTCTATATCGCACTCTAGTCCTAAGGTGCCTATGCATGTCCTCATAGGCAGCTCTGCTCTGCTATCACGATCTGGAGGTGATATAGGTGTCCTAAAAATAGATAGATAAAAGTAAATAAAAATATGTGTTATAATATCATTAAAAAAGTTTATGAAGAAAAAACATCCCTATGAGCAGATAACTGACTTCCTGCATGTGAAGCCGCAGAAGAGCCCTCCTCTGATCGCTAGGTAAGCATTTGGATCGTATAGTCAAGCTCATCATCAGACATCTTTGAGTAATCACGCTTGATGGCCCCTAGAGTATCAGACGGAACTCTTGCTCTCATAAGACTTTTTATGAGAGTGAGTTTCACCTTTCTCTCTCTACTAGGATCCATAATACCTAACATATAAAACAAAATGGGTTAGAAACCAATATATATACGTGTACATATGTATGTGTGTATGCATTAAGTATGTGTATGTATGCATGTGTGTGTATGTATGTGCGTGTATGTGTGTGTGTATGTGTGTGTGTACATGTGTATGCATGTGTATGTGTGTGTATGCATCATTATGTGTGTATGTGTCTACGTGTGTATGTGTGTGTGTGTGGATGTGTGTGTGTCTATGTGTATGTGTGTGCATCTATGAGTGTGTATGTGTTTATGTGTGTTTATGTGTGTGTATGTGTCTATGTGTGTGTATGTGTCTATGTGTGCATGTGTGTATGTGTATGCATGTATGTATGCATATGTGTGTGTATGTGTGTGTATGCATTATGTATGCATATGTGTGTGTATGCATTATGTATGTGTATGTATTCATGTACGTATGTATGTATGCATATGCATATGCATTATGTATGCATGTATGTGTATGTCTCTCTATGTGTGTGTATGCATATATGTGTGTGTATGTGTATGTGTGTGTGTATGTGTGTATGCATGTGTATGTGTGTGTGTATGTGTGTATGCATGTGTATGTGTGTGTATGCATCATTATGTGTGTATGTGTCTATGTGTGTACATGTGTGTGTATATGTGTGTGTATGTGTGTGTGTGTCTATGTGTATGTGTGTGTGTCTATGAGTGTGTATGTGTTTATATGTGTGTATGTGTCTATGTGTGTGTATGTGTCTATGAGTGTATGTGTATGCATGTATGTATGCATATGTGTGTGTATGCATGTGTATGTGTGTATGCATCATCATGTGTGTATGTGTCTATGTGTGTATGTTTGTGTGTGTGTATATGTGTGTTTGTATGTGTATGTTTCTATGTGTCGCTACGCGTCTATGAGTGTGTATGTGTTTATGTATGTGTATGTGTCTATGTGTGTGTGTGTGTATGTGTATGCATGTATGTATGCATATGTGTGTATGTGTGTGTATGCATTATGTATG